>JAMZAV010001546.1:0-218153 GCA_024449915.1 Sweltsa coloradensis | reverse complement strand
TAAAAACCCAAGCTAAGTAACTAATAAATTTAAAAAATAATAATAATAATAAATTAATAATAATAATAATAAATTTTCCCACATTGTTGGGGTTACAAGCTAGTCACGTCGAGATAGTGCGGGTTTAAATTTCTATTGCCGCTGAAATACAAGCATTCCATCTCAATTTTGACATCATCCTGATCTACTAGTGACGTACTACAAGTGACATTGAAGGGAAGTATTATTTTTTAGTATTTATACCATTATTTTGTAGTTTTATATCGTTGTCTAGACTGGGCCCTGTAAATAACATTGAAACAGTTGAATTTTGTTATATTTTGACAGTTAGTGGTAGGCATATATTCATTTAGAGGCATTATTTGAAAAACTTCAGAAAGGGTTTAATATATCTAAAATAGTATAATATTTAGCATTTTACGTAAGCACCGTTAATTATTTTGCAGAATCGAGAAGTTTGAAGTCTTCTAAATTCGTCAAATAAGAAAAGATTTATCAAAACGAAAAGGCAAGGAGGTTGAGAAGCGAAGACCTCATCATGCCCTGAAATTGATGAATCATTGAGAAAGGTGTTTTTGATTCTTTTTAAGTGCTTTGACTTTATACACAATACCACCTAATAGGTGACTTTGGCAGATAGTAGAATAATTTATCTAGAACAAGGAAAATAGGGAATACAGACGATGGATTTTTCTGTAATGGAATCATTACAGACACCAAAGCTGGAAAAATGAGACAGCGCATCAAATGGACAGAAGATATGAACATTTGTGTGATGCGTAGCTATTATAGGGTAACGTTATTTGAGACTGTTTTAATAGGTTATCTACAATAGCTTCATAGGGAGTTTGTTCGTGAATATCCATTTTTAGAAGTAATGTGAACAGAGAATAGCTGACCAAAGAGAATTATAGTTAAAAATAAAATGTTACCAGTAAACATATAAATAGAATAAAACGCGAAGTGAAGAACGAACTACAAGCACATCAAGATGATAACGCAATACATCAGCAGAGGACAGCGAAAAAGAAGGACCACTTCATACCAGAGCTAAATAGAACTACCCGAAATACCGATATTGCCATACCTGCAAGAATTTCAAATCTACCAGACACACCAGAACTTCCAGACCAACCAGAAAAGTCCAGACCTATCAGAACGTCCCGGCCAACCAGAACATCCAGATTTACCAGAAAGTCCAGGCCTACCAGAACATCCAGACCTACCAGAACGTCCAGGCCTACCAGAACGTCCGAACCCCTAGAAATACCAAACCAACCAAGAAGATCAAGACACCCAGAACAACTAGACGATCAAACACAAGAGGTAGATATGCATAACGCAATAGAAAATACACCTGACATGATCAATCTAAAGAACATCCTAGCTTTTTTTTTTTTTTTTTTTTTTTTTTTGTTTTTTTTTTTAGTTTAGTATATTTTATTTTTTGTCATAGAACATAGAACATCCCTGACTTATACACCATAGCAAAATTGTACAAAAAAATAATTAATGTTACATAGGCCTACAGAAATAAATCTAACAAGATATAATCAAAAAACCCACAAAGCCCGAAAAAAGCTTAAAATGTGGGGTAGAGACAATTTATAAATTATTTAAGATGGTGAAATACAGAGAACGGAACATATAACCAAAATTAACATGAAAAACATGTATGTATAAATACTATGGTTGCATTTGGTTGCATGACATATTCAGTTAATTTGTGGAAATCTAAAAAAATTACGGAAAAAGAACAAAAAGCTTTGAAAAATAAATAAATAAATCGGAAAAAAAATTGTCAAAAGGTGTCAGAAAGAAGATAAGATTTTAGTTCAGTTTTTAATTTTGAAATGTTAGACAAAGGGTTTTCAGTGAGGAGGGCATCAAGTTGAACGTAGAAGGGAAACCCAGTAAGAAAGTGAACGTTTGGGCCCTATTTGTTGTTAAAATTGGAATTTTGAATGCCCCCCCCACTTTTAGCCTTGTATCCTTGCATGAGTCTAACGGAATCTTGAAATCTGATTTAAAATAGAAATGTAATATAAATCTATATATAAACAATGAAGATATTGGCAGCACATTTCAAAAGAAAATATTTGTTTTCGGGAGAGTTCAGAATCGGTTTTAAAGTCACACATTTCCATTTTTAACATTTTTATTTGTAAATCTTCAACCCTTTGAATGGGGAAAACCGCGAAGCATTGCCCCAAGCTAAAATGCCATCCCAAATCAAAGATTCGGCTATGGATTGATACACGGTTCTAAATAAGGAAAAAGGTAATACATGTTTTAGAATATAAAGCCGAAAGGAGCAAGAGCGTAGTCTGTTACATAATTTATTAAATGTGATATTTCCACGAAAAGTGCCTATCTACAGTTAATCCCAGGTACTCATAAGTATTTACACACTCAATTTTCCCACTACTTTCACAATCGGTCAATTCAGCCATAGTATGAAGGGCAGTTGAAATCGTGATAAATAATATTAATTGGAAAATCTTTTTCGTGGTTGTGGGGTGTGCATATATGTACAATTTTGGTTTTAGAAGAGTTAATTACTAGTTCTTTATTTGTGATTTCCAACGTAAAAGACTGTTAAAGTCAGACTGTAGCATAGCATGCGCAACACGAATATTTAAAAAGCACCGCGAGTAAAAAAAGTATCGTCAGCATAAGAAAATATAAAGCAATATATAAGACATTTTTTACATAAAGTTAACATATATCAAAAAATAACGTAGGTCCCAATATAGACCCCTGGGGGACTCCAGAATCACAATGTTTTTCTTCACTAACGTGGCCATTTACATGCACTTCCATGAATCTATCAGTAAGATAGTTTCTAAACCAATCCAACATTTACAGCATTTACAACAGCCATGTCAGAGTTTGCGCACATACAACCAAACAGAAGACCATACATACCTAAACCAAGATTCAAGGAAAAAAAGACAGGGGGAACATAATGAACACAATTTTTTATCAGATTACACAAAAAGACGAAATCATTTGCGGGGACGTTCATGCGGCAATTTTTTGTGCCGCTGAGCGTGGTTAGATTTTTGGGCTAAAGGTAAAATCGAAACATCTTCAAAGATAAAAAGGAGAAGAAAAGTACGAAATGGGAAAAGCGATATTTGGGAGAATGTTGAGCTTGGGGAGGATATCGGTCGACTGGAACAATACCGATGGGAATCGATCAAAAAAATGTGATAAGATACTCCCAAAAATATTTTGAAAGTTTCAAGGTTCACGCAAAGCATGAAAAACTTAAAACAAATTCTTTCACGAATTTTTGGTACACAAACAAAAAGTAAGTCCCTTAGCAAGAGATTAAAAAGATAAAAAAAGTAGATTAGAAAAAAACAAAACCGAATTTTTAAAGAAAAGAAAAACAGTTTTACCAACAACTATCTAGTACCGAAAAAAATAATGGGAAAAATGGAACACCAACTAAGACAGAGTAAAAGATTTTGGACAGGAATAGGGGGTAACCGGTAGACACAACCCAGGATGCAAAATGGTTTAAAGATGAAATAGCTGGGATGAGCGTATTAATGAGATGAGATTCGAAGGTATAATATTGAAAATTTAAAAGTCGAAATCAGTGTACACATAGTGGAAAGTACCAGGAAATTTGAAAATATTCAAAATTTTGGTATAAGAAATCAAACTACCACAACAAATTAGAAAATGTTCAACGAGTTTAAAAAGGATTTAAAGAAATACCCGAATTCTTTACTAAAGGGGAGAAACCCTTTTCCCCTTCCCAAAGGACAAGACACGAAGAACCCTAGAAATATCGGCCAATTACATGTCTCCCAACAAATATAAAATATGACTTCGGGCATAAAAAATAAATATAATATTGGAAGAACCAATATCATGGCCGGGGAAAAACAAAAAGGTGCTGAAAGAACTAAAGGGTGTAAAGAACAACTTATTTTTGACTTATGAAATGAATCAGGCACAAAAAAGAAAAGGAATTTTCCCCACGTAAATACATTGACTACAAAAAAAGCCTTTGACTCAACACAACACAGGCTTATTCAGATTTTAAAATAATAAAAAATAACCCCCAATAATTGAAAACTTTTTGAAGACAGTAATGGAGACATGGAGAACAACACTAAAACTAAATATAAAAAAAACCAGCAGATAACACAGATCCAATACAAAAAAAACGGGGCTTTTTCCAAGGTGATTTTAAAGGATTTGGTTTTGTTTTCCCCTTTAAAACCCCTGCACATATGTTTAACGAATCGCATAGGATTTAAAAATTTAAGGCAAAAGGGGTAGTCACACAATTTCCCCCCTTTTCTACATGGTGCCCTAAAGTTGAGATAAAATTTTGCTAAAACTAAACAGTCTTGTCAAACAACATTAAAATTTTAGTAAAGAATCTGCAGGGATTTGGAGAGACAAAGAAGACGCTAATATCGAAAAGGGTAAGGTTACACAAGCAAAAGATTTTCCAGCTAGATGAGGGAAATAGGTTTTGGAATAAGGACGAAAACATGAAACCCCAAATATTTAGGTTCTAAAAAGCGCCCGAAATTTAACATAAAGTTAGAAACAAAATGTAGAACAACAAGAAACGACTAAAGTCTATCCTCAAGACGCAACTAAACGGGAAAAAAAAGATCAAGCAAAAAATAATAGCGTACCAGTACTGACATTTCATTGGAATCATTTAAAGGACGCAGACAGACATCCCGCGTTGGAAAATATTAAAATGTACTACACTTTCCAAACACAGAAAACATCATCCCAAATCAGCAATAGAGAGATTGACACTTCCAAGAGAAAAAGGAGGACGGGGGCCCAATGATCGAACAATTATATTATAAAAAAAAAGACATTTTAAGAAAATACTTTTTTACAAAGAGCAACCAATCCACACTTCATAGGGCTGTAGGCTAGTGACCCAAACATTAAATCCACTCAAACTAGCAAACGAAAATTTCAATCACAAAGGGGAAAATCAAACTGACGCTTTAAAAAGAGTTACGTCTCTAGAAAAGACCCTACAAAGAACATTATGAGAATACAAAAGGTACGTAAAATATTAAAGCATCAAATAGGTGGGAAAAAAAAGGGGAACTATTTTGGGGAAACAGAAAGGTTTTATGATGGCATTCAAGACAGAGTGATTGCGACGAACAATTTTAAAAAAACATAAAACAAGATGCGACAGTAAACGATCAATGTAGAAAAATTTGGCAAAGGGTGAAACAAAACGAAACATCATATCCCCGGGGGAAGTCACTTGTCAAAAAAGATTACCTCTACAGACATAACCAAGTAGTAACTTTTTCTCAAAACTAGCAATCAATACAAATCATTTACACACAAACCTTACTACAAATACCCAAACCCGAGAAAGTACTAGTAGTAAAAATTTCAAATTAATTTCGACCGCACAGTTTAAACAGACCAAACGTCATCACAAAAAAGACCGGATTTTAAAAATAATTGACAAGAAGAAACAAGAAATACCCTTATCGCGTTGCTATCCCCAAAGGGGCCCTAACGTCGGACCCCGTGGAAAAAAAAAATTAAAGTATAGTGAACTTTCAATTGAGTCAAGAAGATGTGGAAAAAGAAAAAGGTAAATACAACCCCTTCATTATATCAGCCCCAAAGGGATCATACCGAAAAAAGCTCATGAAAGCATTTAAAAAACTAGATTTTAACCCCAAAGTATACACGAGACTCAAAAGGGAGTAATATCAACACGGTAAAAGTTCGTAAATTTCTAAAAAGAAGATACTTTGAGATTTCGAGACAGCTTCCTCCACAGGTTTTTCGTGGTTTCCCATAGTCCGAAGAGCAAATGCTAGGATGCCGAGAAATCCCCACGACCGTACACAGCAGAAAAAACATCATTACAAACAATATTAGAATTAAAAATGACTTTTTTTAGTTAGAGTTAAAAAAAAAAGTAATAATGATGAATAGGTACAAGGGAAGTACCCCCGACGTAAGTCCGACAACATGTTAGCTCCGGTTTAACCGATTGGTTGAAAACATCCAATAAAATAATAAAAAATAATAATAATAATAATAATAAAAAAAAAGTGGTATATGTTGACATTTTTTCAATTGTGTGTTGTAATCGGCAAAAGGCTTACAGGTAGTAAAGTAATCCTTTTTTGGTAATTCTTAATCTTTTTTTAATGCCAGGGGAGCGGGCCCCCTTTTGCAACAACAGCTTGCTGTGTGACAAAGTCGGCGGGGAAAAAAGGTATAAAGATTTTTTGCGAGGGGTGCGGCGGCTCTACCAAGGCCCTGCCTCATGAAGAATAACTTTTGGAGCGATAGAGGGTAAATGTTTTCCGCAAAAATAACAATTCAAATGCTGGACGGCAGCCCCCCGAGCGAATGACTCTTTCTGGAGCCTTCGGAAGAGACACAAACCCCCCCTCAATGCCACCGCCGGACCCCCTCAGCAAACAAAAATGCTGCACGCTAAGGGATTTAACGCCCTTCCTTAAAGAACCGTAAAACGAGCTGCGACAAGCTGCTTTTCTGCTGCCCTTTTCGGTGAGATTTGTGCGGTGAATGAGTTGGTTGACTACGGCGAAAAAAACCCGGTCCTTTCCCAAGAGACTCGTCGCCCGGGAAGGACAGAAGGCCCCCCGCGGTGGCGGCTCCTTCTAGCGATTCGCCCTCCCCTCACCCAAAAGCGCCTTAGTCACCTCGAGAGCGAGCTGAGGTTGTTGGGGGGAAATCAAAGTGGGGAACCTGCGACTTCCGTGGGGTCAGCATCCCGCCCCGCCTGCCTAGATGCAGCCCAAAAGCCGATTTTTCGCATCCCTGGACCTAGTTGTGCGTGCACCCAAGTTTCGATGGCTGCCTCTTGTTTGGCGATTTTAATCTCAAATAGCGGGCGTTGGGACCCCCCGGAAGGGCGTATAGAACCGCCAAGGATTTTATATCTGCTTTGCTGAACTGGCTTTCCTAAAATGGCACTGACCCAACCAGAATCACCAACACGAGTGAGAGGGACAATCGACCTGCTGCTCTGCGATGCGCCCAGCATCGTCTCAGGGGGAGGGGTGCCGGGCGTGAGCGACCCGACGCTGTTCTAGCCACCTCTCACTGCCATCCGTCAGGAGTGCAGCCCGAGAGGTTCTTTTTTAACAAAGCAAAATGCCAGCCCTGAACGAAAAGCTTTTTGAACGAATGCCGGAGATGCTGCAGCTGGGTGACGTCAACGAAGCGTGGGAAAAACTGGGAAGCGATCGTCTTCGAGTGCGCAGAAGAGCATGTTTCCGAAAAGGAGAGTAGGGGGAAACAAGCGCCGAATCTCCCTTGGTAAGCAAGAAATAAAAAAGATGATCGACTCCCCGGGGGGGGGCCTTTGCCCGGGGGGGAAACTAAATTTAGAGACGCAAGAGAGGGCCATCTTGTTGCCCGAAAATAACAAGGTGGCCCTCCGGACGGCCAGGACAACGGGGTGGGGGACTTGGGCGAGGTGCAGACAGCAGAAAGTTCTTTGGCGCTACATTAATTCAAGGAACTATTCCAAAACGATGCAGCGAGTTTAAGGGAGGGGGGGAAAAACCTGAAGACCCTAAGGGTGGCAGCCTGTTTTTGTGAGATTTCCCGGAATTCTCGCGGGCGGATAAAAATTTTTCCCCCTCCATCAGGGAAAAAGCGCCCGCCCCCCAGATTTCAGAGCAGCCCACCATGAGGAGCGACTTGTTGCCCGGACATAAAAAAAACTTCTCCGGGGGACCCCAAAGGTAAACGCAGCGGGTCCAGACGGGGTTCCGCAAATTTCTAAAAAAAATTTCCCCTAACGCTCTTGCGACTACTTGCCACCTCTTCAACATGGCGCTGAAAAGGCATTCCCAAAGGAATGGAAAACGGGGCTGGGCACCGATTTCAAAGACGGCGAAAGAGAGAATAAAAAACTACCGTCCAATCAGCATCACTCACTGGCGGGAAAACGATGGAACGTTTTGTGAGAGACGGACGAGCGAGTTCCTCGAGAGCCAAAAAAAGTCATCCCGCGGCGAGCACGGCTTTCGACGCGCCGTTCTTGCACCCCTCTCCTAGCCGGCCCATTGAGCATGGACGGGAGCGCTGGCGAGCATAGCGGTGCTCACATTCACTGTGTCTTTTTCGATTGGTTAAAGCGTCATAAAGTGCCGACGTGCGTTCATCAAGCTCGACATTATGGCATTTAAAGGGGAATTTTCTTTGGTGGTTTGAGATTTTCCCTTTTCGGCCGCACGCAGTTCGTCCAGTTCAACGGCGAGCGCTCGGAAATTCCGGGACGTGCCCTTTGGGCGTCACCAGGAAAGGGGGCTTTGGCCCCCCGCTGTTTAAGTCTTCGTAGCCGACCTCCCTACCTCGGCAAGGATCAAATGCTCCAGTACGCTGACGACGTCACCCTGTACTGCATCGTGGTCACCCAAGAGGATGCAGACGCCCTTC
The DNA here is from genome assembly GCA_024449915.1 of Sweltsa coloradensis. Taxonomy (NCBI): domain Eukaryota; kingdom Metazoa; phylum Arthropoda; class Insecta; order Plecoptera; family Chloroperlidae; genus Sweltsa; species Sweltsa coloradensis. The sequence continues at coordinate 209,702 of JAMZAV010001546.1, read as the reverse complement.
AAGCAGACCTAGACGACATTCAGATTTGGTGCGACAACAATGGCATGTCGCTCAACGCCCTCAAGTGCAAGATGATGGACATCACGCGCGCGCGCACCCCACTATACTTCCTGTACACCATAGATGGTGTCCCACTCGAGTACGTCGACAAGCAGCGCCTCCTCGGAATGCACATCACAAGCGACCTCCGATGGAACGTTCACACCGATATTGTGCGGGCCAAGGCGGCGCAGGTGCTGGGTTTCGCGGCCCGCAATCTGAACGGGTGCACGCCGCGCGTCAAGAGGATGGCCTACCTGTCGCTAGTTAAGCCCACCATGACTTTCGGCTCCCCGCATGGCACCCAACCACCATTGAGAACACTACCAAGCTTGAGAGGGTGCAGAGAAGGGCATTGCATTTCATACATGGCCGTAACATCCCCCCACCCTGTGACCAGAAGCAGGTTATGCCAATGACCATGCACCTGCAATACACCGATCTGGTGTTTTTTAAAAGATGCCTCAGTGGAGCCACTGATTTTGACGTGTGCGCGCGCATCAACCAGGGCCGCGTGTGAGAGGCGACGATATTAGGCACCCCCGCCTCCAACCCCCTCCGGCTAAAGGAGTGCTCGGCCGACGTGCTTTTTCTTTTCGGGTTGTTAACCCATGGAACGACCTGCCGCCCGCCCTCAAAGACTGCCCAGTAAGTCATTTCCCTTCCATGTGTAAGGAGTACTTATGGGAGAACCAACTACAAGTGCCATGTTAGTTTCACGTAATTTAGCAAGGCTCTTCGCGGCACGAGACTTCCACAAAGATATCAAGTGTTTTAGCAAAATATTTGCTAGCGTCGACGCCTTTTCTTGTTAAAAAATGTAATAACAACAAGGATAAACAACAATAAATAAATAAATAAATAATAATAATAATAATAATAATAACAACTAGGAAACGTTCTGTTGGACGCGTTGATAAGCGTGCACGTGATATAGCTAGACCCACATGGCATATTTTTTAAATTTTAAAATTTGCGACGTTCGCTGTCCACGGGGCCATGTCTCCAATATTATTTATTATTGGCAAGGTATTTGGGTAAATCCGTGGGTGAATTTTTACTTTGTGGATAAAATCCACCGCCATCTAGAGGACCATTGGCATCATTTCTTTTTAAGCGAGCAAAGCGAGCGTTTCCATTTGACTCTGCCAGAAAAAATAGTCACTGATTTTGTTTTGTTTTGTTTTTTTTGTTTGTTTGTTTGTTTTTTTTGTTTGTATGTCTCGCGATAAACGTTCGAACGGAGGCTCGGATCGAGTTGAAATGTTTCACCATCCGCAAGCTTTGTTCTCGATTGAATGCCATTAGTTTTGTGGCAAAATCGTTCAAAAAAGTTAAAAAGTTAAAATTAAAGTTAATCGAAAGTTTTTTTTTTTCAAACTTCACGGCGACAAAATCTGGATGGCCAAATCATTTAGAATGTCCGTCCGGTCACGAATATGTTAATTTTATTTTGATCCGATAAGTAGTGTAGATGGAAATTACATTATAACAACGTACGGTTACCATGGCAACGGAAAGTCGTGCAGCTTTTTTGGCTCATGATAGCGGTCGAACGGAGCTCGGATCGAATTGAAATTTTCACTATCCGCAAGCTTTGTTCTCGATTGAATGCCATTAGTTTTGTGGCAAAATCGTTCAAAAAGTTAAAAAGTTACATTAAAGTTAATCGAAAGTTTTTTTTTCAAACTTCACGGCGACAAAATCTGAGATGGCCAAATCATTTAGAATGTCCGTCCGGTCACGAATATTTTAATTTTATTTTGATCCGATAAGTAGTGTAGATGGAAATTACATTATAACAAAGTACGGTTACCATGGCAACGGAAAGTCGTGCAGCTTTTTTGGCTCATGATAGCGGTCGAACGGAGCTCGGATCGAATTGAAATTTTCACCATCCGCAAGCTTTGTTCTCGATTGAATGCCATTAGTATTGTGGCAAATTCGTTCAAAAAGTTAAAAAGTTACATTAAAGTTAATCGAAAGTTTTTTTTTCAAAATCAACGGCGACAAAATCTGAGATAGCCAAATCATTTAGAATGTCTGTCCGGTCACGAATATGTTAATTTTATTTTGATCCGATAAGTAGTTAAGCGAGCGAAGCGAGCGTTTCCATTTGACTCTGCCGGAAAAATTTGTCACTCGTTTTGTTGTTTTTTATTTTTTTATTTTTTTATTTTTTTATTTTGTTTGTTTGTATGTCTCGCCATAACGTTCGAACGGAGGCTCGGATCGAGTTGAAATTTTGACCATCCGCAAGCTTTGTTCTCGATTGAATGCCATTAGTTTTGTAGCAAAATCGTTCAAAAAGTTAAAAAGTTACATTAAAGTTAATCGAAAGTTTTTTTTTCCCAAAACTAACCGGCGACAAAATCAGAGATAGCCAAATCTTTTAGAATGCCCGCCCGGTCACGAATATGTTAATTTTAGTTTGATCCGAAAAGTAGTGTAGATGGAAATTACATTATAACAAAAGTAACGTTCCCATGGCAACGAAAAAACGCACGAAGTTTCTAATGCACTGCCACCTAGAAGTAATAAAATATTTTCGAGGAAGCAGTCTATTATTTGTAAAAAAGAGTTTAAAATTTTTTCCCAATGGTCAAGGCCCTCTGATGGCGGAGTTTTTTCCCACAAAGTAAAGTTTTAATAGGGGGTTTCCCCAAAATATTTGGCAAAATAAATAATATCGGAAAACATGGCCCGTGGACAGCGAACGTCGCAAATTTTAAAATTTAAAAAAAGTGCTTTGTGGGCAGTATAGATTTCCGCTTATCAAGCTTTCCAACTGAGCGTTTCCTAGTTAAACTTTATGGGAAAAACAAATAATCATGCTTCCCGATATATTTTGATTACTTCCAGGTGGCAGAAGATAGTGCGAACCTCGTGCGGCTTTTCGTTGCCATGGAACTTTTACTTTTTTATAATGAAATTTTTCATCTAAATACTTATCGGATCAAAAAAAAATTAACATATTCGTGCCCGGACGGACATTCAAATGATTTGGCCATCTCAGTTTTTGCGCGTTTATTTAAAAAAAAAAACTTTCGATTACTTTAAGTAATTTTGTAACTTTTCGAGTTTTTGCCACAAAACTACTGATTAAATCCAGATAAAAGCTTGGGGGAGGCCAAATTTAAAACCGACCCAAAACCCCGTTGACCGTATCTGACCCAAAAAAAGCTGGGGGCAATTTTTCCGTTGCCATGGTAAGGGTACTTTGTTAAAATGTAATTTCCATCTACACTACTTATGGGGAACAAAATTAAAATTAAAATTTTCGTCCCCGGACGGCCCCATTCAAAAATTTTGGCCATCTAAATTTTTTTGTTGCCGTTTAGTTTGAAAAAAAAAAAAAAAAAAAAAAAAAAAAAAAACTTTCGATTATTTTTTAATGTAACTTTTTAACTTTTTTTTGAACGATTTTGCCACAAACAAATGGCTTCCAATCAAACAAAAAGCCCTTTTTAAAAAATTTCAAACGATCTGGGGCCCCCCGTTCGAACGTTATGGCGAAAAAAAAAAAAAAAAAAAAAAAAAAAAAAATTGGGAAAACATATCAAAATTAAAACAACATTTTAAACATATTGGCCCCGGACGGACATTCAAATGTTTTGGCTATCCAGATTTGTCGCCGTTGAGTTTAAAAAAAAAACTTTCGATTAACTTTAATGTTTTTTTTAATTTTTTTGAACGATTTTGCCACAAAACAAAGGGCATTAAACGAGAAAAAAGCTTGCGGAGGGGAAAATTTCAACTCGACCCGAGCCTCCGTTCGAACGTTATCGCGAAATAAAAAAAAAAAAAAAAAAAAAAAAAAAAAAAAAAAAAAAAAAAAAAAAAAACCCAGGGGGACTTTTTTTTCCCGGGCCCAAAATTTCAAATGGAAAGGGCCGTTTTCGTTTCGCTTAAAAAATTTTGGGAAAAACTTTGGCCCCCCTGTGGACAGCAAACGTCGAAAATTTTTAAAAATTTTTAAAAAAAATTTCCCAAATGGGGTTTCTAGCTATACCCATTGTGCTCGCTTAGTAAACCGCCCCAAAATTCTTGACGTTTCCTGGGTATTATAAACAACTAACATTTTTAAAAAAATTATTTTTTTACAAAGACCCAAACCAAATCAACACTGCATGGGGGCCCCCTGGGGTTTGCTAGTTTGCCCAAAATCTTTAAACACCATCAATCTAGCAAACAAAATGTTCATCTAAAAGGGGGATACCCCATAACTGCCCCGCTTCAAAAGATTACGCTCCCAGAAAAGACCCCTACAAAGGGGACATTATGTTTGAACTAAAAAAAACTCATTAAAATTTTTTAACGGCCTCAAAAAAGGGGGTTTAAAAAAAGGGGGGGAACTATTTGGAAAAACGGGAACTTTTTTAGGGCGGCTTTCAAGACAGGGGGTTTTGAAAAGAAAAAATTATAAAAAAAAAATTATAAAGATACGACGAAAACGATAAATGTGAAAAAATGTAGTGAAAAAGGGGTGGGGAAACAATGGGGAAAAACTCATTTTCCGGGTCCCCCCATTCACTTTTGTAAAAACGGATTCCCTTTCTCCCAGAAAAACCAAGTAGCTAACATCATTCCCCAAAAAAAATGTAATAAGTAAAAACCTCGGGGGTTTAACACACACCCTTACTACAAATAAAAACCCGGGGAAGGAAAAGTACTGATAGAAAATTTTTAAATTATATTAGGGACCGCACAGTTTTAAAACGGGCCCAAAAAAAACTAAACATTCAAAAACAGACCGAAATAAAATTTTAAAAATTTAAAAGAAAAAAAACAAAAAAACTCCCCTTATTGACGTTGCTTTTCCCCAATGTCCCCAAAACGTCAAAGACTACGGGGAAAAAAATTAAAAATTTTGGGAAAAGATGTGTATTTTGAAATTTTAAAGATCAAAAAGATGGGGGAAAACAAAAAAAGGAAAAATACAATCCCTTTACGTGATATGGGGTTTTAATTTGGAATCCCCAAAAGAAAGCTACATGAAAGCTTTTAAAAAATTTAGATTCTTCACCCAATGTTTACATCGAAAATAAAAAAGGCAGAAAAAATAAACCCACGGGGTAAAATTTAGTTCGTAAATTTCCTAAATTTAAGAAGTTTACTTCGGGGGATTCCGAGACAGCTTCCATCCTGACGGGTTTTCTTTGGGTTTTCCCAATTAGTCCGAAAGCAAATGCTAGGATGGCGCCCGAGAAATGGGCCATGGAGCGAAACACAGCAGAAAAAAAAACCTCCAAAAAAACACTATTTTAAAGACTTATTTTAGTTAAGTTAAGAAAAAGTAATAATGTGGGGTATGAAATTTAGTTTTACACTGGAAGTATTTTGCCCCAAAAGCCCTTTAAAACATGTTAGCTCTGGTTTTGTGAGGGTTTGAAATAAAATACACCCCAATACAATAAAATAATAATAATAATAATAAAAAATAATAATAATAATAAAAATTTAAAATAATAAAAAATTTAAAAATAATATTTTTTTTTTTTTTTTTTTTTTTTATTAATAATATTTACATGCATTTTTTAAAAAAAAAAATTTTTGGGACATTTGTTTCCCCCCCCCCCCCCAAAAAGGCCACATAGGGGCTTGTCTGGGGGATTATGAAACATATTTTTGTACATGGATCAGACGGGAATTTAATTTTAAAATTTTTTAATTTTTATTACCCCAAAAAATTTTCCCTTTGGGCAAAATTAAAACTAAAATTTAAAAAAATTATACAACAACGAGAATACGATTTTTACAAACTGAAAAATACAAAATTGAATTTGATATGACGGGCGGGAGAACATTCTTACATGAAAAAAAACCGGGGACTTTTATAAAAAAAAGAAATATTTTTTAAAAATTAATAAAATTTTAAAATGATTTATTTTTTTAATCAATAGGTATCAAGGGAAACCCCAAAGTAAGTAAATTTTAAGTTTTTTTTTAAAACCTCACTATAACGGATTGCAAATTTTTTCATATCCTCTGGTAATTAAATTAAACGTATCCCGGAAAAGGGAAATCCCTAAAGGGGTTCCCCTGGCCGAAATTTAAATTGACGTATTCTGGAATATCAAATTTAAATTTTTTTACAAAAAAACCCTTTTATTTTTTTGATGCTCATTGGCCGTGAATTTTTGAAAAGTTTGCCCCAAAAAAATAATTTTTAAACCCCAAAAAGGCAAAAAAATCGTTTACAGTAAAGAAACAAGGCAAAAAAAAAACCCCAATATTTTTAAAAGGGTCTTTGTGTATGGAAAACGATTGAGTTTTTTACTTTCGGGGAAAATGAGTTTTTAACATTTTTTTTTGCAACATTTTTGAAGGGTTTTTTTAAAGGGGAATTTTTACCCCGCTTTGGGCCCCTTTCTAAAGACCATAAGAAATTTTTGGATTCTGCCCAAGGGAAAAAAACGGGTTCGCAAGGATTTAAAAAGGCAAAATATATTTTAATTTATAAAATTGAAAGGGCGCAACTTCAAAAGGTTTTTTTTGCAAACGAATAAATTTGTGGGGCCTTTCCAAACTAAAATTTAATCTCTTTTCAACCCTAGATACACTTTGAGTATCAACACACTAAACACACCCACAACCCCATTTCCCAAACACATTAAACATACACCACACTTTTAAATGGTTTTGCAAACACTAAATTGGAAGGGAACTTTTTTATGGGGAATGCTATCCAAAAACCCGTGAATCTTTAAAAAGGGGCGAGAAAATGTGTTACAACTTTATTTTTTAATTGAATTCAGGGTTAATTCAAAATCTTTTAAAAGCAAAACCCAACCCAAGCCCCTGTAATTTGCTTTTAAAGGTTTTTTTTTCGGGCAACTTTTAAATTTTTTATGAAACAGAGATTAGAGCGGGGCCCCCTTTTCGGCCCCGAAAAAATTAGTAAAAAACCGCAGTGTTTAATTTTATTTAAAAAAATTTCTTTTTACGTAGATCAAATAAAAAATTGGTCCCAAAATTAAACCCTTTGCGCTACACCATTATTGATTTTTTTCCCCCGGGGTTGCTGAAAAAATCCCCCTTTTTTAAAAACCACCAACCCTCCTATTTTTAAAGGGTTTAGTTTTCAAAACCCAAAGTTCAACATATTACCACGTATCCATATTTTTAAAAAAAAAAATTTTTTTTTTCCCCAAAAGTTTTTCGGGGGAAAAAACCGGTATCCCCCGCTTTCCCTTAAAAATCAAATAAACAAAAGCCTAACACGTGGAAGTTTTTAAATTTTAAATTTTTGGAATTTAAAATAAAATTTGAAAAAGCGAAACAAGGAGATGGGAAGTGTTTTTAAACCTTTTTTGGAAACCCAATTGCCCCTTTTTAAGATTTTAAACTTTTAAAGATATTTTTTAAAATTGATCGGGCAAAAACATCGTTCCATTTTTTTTTCTATGGAGGGGTTAAAAAACGCAATTGGTCTAAAATTTTTAAAAAATTTGTGTGACCCCCCCTTTTTTATTTTTGGGTCCCCACTGATATTTTTTAGTTTTATGGGGGCCACAACGCCTTCTTTTATAGAAAAATTAAAAAAGTGAAAAATTTCCCCCGGGAGATTTTTAAGGTTCATATATTTTTTTAAACTATTATACACGGATTACCGTCAATACCAGGTGTTTTTTTCCAGAGTTCATTCCTGCAATTATATTTCAAAAAACCCTTTAACGGTTACAGGGCGCATATCCTAAAATTGCATCTGTGAAGTTTTTTGTAAATTTTTTTGGAAATTTTTAAATTTTCACAGAATTTTTTAAAAAATTTTAAACCCTCGTTTTTTAAAAGAATCGGGAAAAATTTTTATTAAAAATTTTCCCTTTTCTGAGTGTTTTTTTTGGGCCCTAGATGGTTATTTTACTACCTCATCGAGCCCCGAACTTTTTCTTCTTTTTTCCTAAAATTTCGTTTATTTTTTTTCCCACGCCCTTTTTTAAATTATTCTGATTTTTTTTTTAATTTGGCTCTTGTAGTACTTTCGCTTTGCAATTTAAAAATGAGTTTTACTTACTTTTTTTCCCCGAATATAAAAATAATCATGCCAAAACTTTTTTTTTTGGGAAAAAATTTTTAAAAACCCTCACTTGCTTCCATTTTTTTAAAAAATGGGAAACTCTCTGGATTAATTTTAAATTTTTTCCCGGTCATCAGACATCCACGTTTTCCCAATTTTTCTTTTTGTTTGAGATTTCGTAAACCCCCGGCCTGTCTGTAAAATTTATTCCCCAAAATTTTGGGGCAGATAAAATCCCTATAATCCCCACACAAAATTAAAATTTTAATTTAAAACAGCCCCCTTGAACCGGGGAAAGCAAGGGTATTTACAGATAAATTTTTCCCCCTTTTTTTTTATTTCCTTTTCCCTTTCAAAATTTTTTTCCAATTTTTTTTAAAATGGAATTTCGCCCCTCCCCAAAACTTTTTTAAACTGGGAAATGAAAAAACCAATGTCAAGTTTTTGGGGCCGATTTTTTTGTTGTTGGGTATTTCAAAATGATGGTTCCCCTTTGCATTACTTTTTAAAAAATATGTGGGTAATACAAGATTTTCTTTTTTAAAAATCCTCCAACAAACTCCTCCCGTGTTTTGGGGTTTTTTAATGTAATTCTAAAAAAAAGTAGAACACAAAAACATTAAAGGGAAACCTTTTTTACATACATTTTCTTTTTAACAACAGGTTTAAAAAATTTACGTCACCCAATTTTTGACAACATTGCTGTTGTGATTGTCATCCACAACGACTCCAAAATCGTCAATAAAAAACCCACCTTTCTGTTATTTGGTGGGCCCCGGGATATATCCCGCACATCCACCACTCTGTTATCAGGGAAAGTGAGCCTCAGTAAATTTCAACCCAAAAAACACGGGAACCCCTTTTTCACCCGGCCCCTTTCTCAACGTTTAATACAGATTTCACAAACAAACAAACCCCCGGGCCCCCCTTCCTTTCCGAAAAACTATAAAAACTGGTATAAAACCCCCCCCAAATTTAAATTTAACTTCCTCTTCAGATATGGAAAAATTTTTTCTCCCGTACTAACACATAAAAATTTCCCTATAGTTTTTTAAGTACAACTTGAAAGGGTTCACCCCGTTTTTTTTAAATTTACCTTATATTGAAGGGGGGGAAAAAAAATAAAGACCTGATTTCTCTTTAAACCCGCAGTCCAAAACAAAATTACCACCACTTCTTCAAATTTTCTTTTCCCCGTATCCCTTAGCCCAAATCGGTTTTTATTTTTGCATTCCCCGTTTTTTCCCCCCTGCAATTTAGTTTTAAAGGTTTGTTTGTCGTTTCCTTTTAAATTTTTTTTACTTTACGGGTTTTCGTCTTTGCCACAAAAAATCTGGGGCTTCTTCCCCCCACCCCGAAAAAATTTTAATTCCCGGGGGTCCTTTGGGTTTGGGTGCTTCGGCCCTTTCCCCCCAAACGACTAACCCGGGGAGTAGGGAGATAGATTCTCACCTATTAAAAATATTGTATTCCCGCTTTCAGTTGTCCCCTAAATTTGCGACCCTTTTACACTTTTTTGCGCCGGGCTTCAAAATACTTCTTCGCGCCCTTTTTCCCAGGAAACCCCCAAATTTCACTAAAAATTTTTTGGGTTGGGGTAATCCGCGTTCCGTTTTTAGGCAACCCCCCGGAGCAGCTTCAATGTCACTACTAAAAATAAATTCACAAATTTTAAATTTTTTTGGGAACCTGTTTAAAAGGGCCTTAAACGCTTTTTGCCGCTAGTTTCTTCAACGTTTAACCTCCCCGATATTTTTATTTTGGCTGTTTTTGTTCAAGAAAATTAAAAAAAACCCACCTTTTCCCGCGTTTTATACTAGAAAAAACTTCTTTTCAGGGTGACTCAAAGCTCCCAAATTCCCTTTTAAATCCTATATTTTGCTTTTGTTAAATTTGGGCGAGAAATTTTAAAGAAGTTTGGCGTCCCCTGCTTTTTAACGTGGAAACTACCTTCCATCACGCTTACAAAAATTGACGTTTCCCCCCCATTTTACCTCGCGAAAACTTAAAACATTTGCCACTGTTGTTTTTTTGGGGTTGCGATTTAGATTTATTTGTGGTTTTCGAACACCGGAAAAAAATCGTAATGGGAAACCACCACACAACCCCCTGCCCAAACCAAAAAAAGTCACCGGTTTGCTCCGGCCCAAATCCCCAGAAAAAAACTTTTCCCCGCAGTTACTCAAAAACTCACGAATGCTCGGCAGCAAACAGTTCCCCCGAAAAAACGTTCCCTTTTCTCCGCCGTCAAACCCGAAAGGGCCCAAAAATAAATAAAATTTTTAATAAATATAAAAAAATAATAATATTTAAATAATAATAATAATAATAATAATAATAATAATAATAATAATAAAAAATAATAATAATAATAATAATTGGATGAGCGTAGCGAGCGTAGCGAGTGGAGCGAAGACTTCAATTTCACTGACCCCCCAAAATATTTAGCTCCGGTGTTTTTTTTTTTTTTTTTTTCGTCTGTTTGTTCGCTCGATTCCGGGGCAAACGGCATTTTGCATCTTGATGAAAATTGGAGGGGACCTTCGTTTTCTCTGAACTTAGAGGTGTATTGTTTTTGGGTACAATCGAAAAATATTTCTCATGAATATCGTACTTTCACGATTTTTTTCGATTTTTAGTGCGATATTTTCGTGACATTTGGTCCGATTCTGACCAAACGGGTTGGGCTACAACGTTCATATTTCACATGGACATTAAGGTTATGGTGATGTAGTACCTTTTGAAAGAAAAAGTTAAAAAAATTACATAGAATTCGTAGAAATAAAGTTTTTAATATAAGTTTTTCAATTTTTAGAGCGATATTTTCGTCCCATTCGGGCCGATTCTGACCAAACGGGTGGGGCTACAACGTTCAGATTTCACATGGACATTAAGGTTATGGTGATGTTGTACCTTTTGAAAGAAAAAAATGAAAAAGTTAGCCAGAATCCACAGAAATAAAGGTTTTAATATGAGTTTATTGAGGTTTATAATACCAATTAACACGTAACAATAGAAACTTGACAACAATCACCTACAATGCATTCAAAAAGCACTTGCAAAGGAAAAGCGCAAACAAACGCAAAAACGCAAACAAAAAAATTACAAAAACGCTCATCCATCAACGCGGCGGGACTTTAGCGTTTTCCTAGTAATAATAATAATAATAATAATAATAATAATAATAATAATAATAATTTCTTGCTTGATGCTTTCACAGCCCGAAATATTAGAGAAATCAAATATTTTACGAGTCATTTCGCTGTGTTCGATTTTTTATTAAATTACCTGACGTTTCGATACGACTGTGCGTATCATCATCTGAGGCAACACTGAAAAAAAAAAAATCAGTGTTGCCTCAGATGATGATACGCACAGTCATATCGAAACATCAGGTAATTTAATAAAAAACGAACACAGCGAAATGACTCGTAAAATATTTGATTTCTCTAATAATAATAATAATAATAATAATAATTTTTTTATTTTTCATTGAAATACATAATATCTCTTTTACATTTTTTTTTATCAAACAAGTTCGGCCATCCACAAGCTGCACAGGACAGCTTAACTGTGGAATATGTTACATTAAAAAAAATCATACATGTGAAATAATGATTTTTAAATAATTCGATAATTCAAAATTCTAGATAGCAATACAATAATTAGTGAAGTAACAGTAAGTAACAGTAAGCAGTGAATGACTCAGCGTGTAAAAAGAAAAGAAAAAATATATAACACTAAAATAAAAGATTAAAATAGTAGATAAAATCAAGTAATTAATGTGCAAATTATTAAATACTTATACTAGCCAAAAACATTTTTGTGAAACAACAGTTTGCAGATAATACAGTGAATAAAACAGATATAGGACAGTGAAATATTAGAGTGCTAATTCATTTACATTAAATTATGAAACACTTAAGTAACAAATACACAAGTACAAATACACAACATCCCTAACTTCACACATTTCGTAATAAAAATGCCTTTGTTCTCTTTTGATTTCATAAATAGTCTCTAAATCTCTGATGTTCTTTGGAATACTATTAAAATAGAAAGGTATAGTGTAGCTAAGTGTTCTTTTACCATACTTATTTGCAACCCGTGGCAACTGGTATACTTCCGAAAATTTGGAGCGAGTAATAATAATAATAATAATAATAATAATAATAATTATTATAATAATAATAATAATAATAATAATAATAATAATAATAATAATAATAATAATAATTTGGAAAATGAAAACTGTTACTGTCGTGCCTATCGTGATCTCAGCCACTGGAGTCATACCATCTTCCCTCTCTGCCAGCCTACAATGCCTGGGTCTTTCTCCAAATCTCTACATCAGCATGCAGAAAGCAGTCATCCTTCAAACGTGCCACATAGTCAGAAGATTTTTGCAGTAATCACTCTCTCTTTCTCTCTCTCTCTCTCTCTCTCTCTCTCTTTAAAAGATTCTGCCATACAATTGCTTGTTTTATAGATAGAAACTTTTATTGATTTTGTTATCACACTCATCTTTATTATTATTTTGTTAATTTGATTAATTTGTCTACAATAATATGTGTACTATACTTATGTTTTCACGCTGTTATAATGTAAACTTTTGTTGGGCTTGGGCCTTACCCCGCCTTGTGTATACCAGGACGCAAATGTACCTGAGATTGTTTGAACAAAAAGAACCACTATAATAATAATAATAATAATAATAATAATAATAATAATAATAATAATAATAATAATAATAATAATAATAATAATAATAATAATAATAATAATAATAATAATAATAATAATAATAGTAATTAGTTTGTTGAGAATTCATGATTTTTCGAATACGTAAATAATTAAATACATTTTTAGTTAGAGTGTTCCATCTCTCAGGCATAACTGATTTCAAGTGTGAGACCTTAATAAAACAGTAACCTGAAGGCACCTGGTGATTGATCAGTTTTTTCAACGAAGATCAGCTGGTTGAACACGATTCATCCTAGGATAAGGACAGCATTGACAAGGCGTATTGTTTTATATCTTTGGTGGTTGTTAGTCATATGCATTTCCCACGTACTTCGTTCTACTAAAAAAATATTATGTTATTTGAAGAAGTAAAGAAAATGTATAAATGGACATGAAAAGATGGCTCTCATCATAACTGCTTATCCATCAACGACTGTTAAGCAAACGACCAAATATTATATCATTTACTAAAATTATGAGTGCAATTAACAAATGAGCATGAGAATACATAATGTGTTTGCATTTGTGAAGTCCACACTACAGCCAGGCCTGAAATATGTTCAAGCTCAAATAATAGTAAAATGAAGGTCACAGGTCAACGAGACAAATTGGAATTTTATTTCATTGTAATTGTTCTTCATCTTAGCTTTAATTAGAGTGGTCACCACACGAAAATAATAAACCATTTTGCTAATATCTTCATATACAGGTCATAAATAATGTTTAGGACTGAATTAGGGGTTGCTGACCTTATTTTGAACAGTGAAATTTTGTTTGGAGTTTTCTGGAAGTATTCTAATGCAAAAATTCGCCATTTAACCGAGGGAATAAAATAACACAACATTATGCATTTGGATTTGACAAGTACATACTACACAGTCATTTCTGGAACCCTTGTCAAGGTCAAGTTTATTAAGATAACGGTCAAAAAGTCAACGTAACATATTGAAATTGTATTTAATTTTACTCCATCTCAGCTTTAAATTAAGTGGTCACACGATCAGATTGATCAAAATGTTGTAAATTAACTTACAATATTGGTCATATATCAATATTATTACCAAATTAAGGGTTGCTGACCTTATTTTCGAACAAAAAAAATTTGAATGGTGTATTTAAGAATCAATTTATTCAAACTTGCAAATATTAAACAAAAGGGATTACATATACATTTAAAATTAAAATTTGATATATCCCCACACTTGGTACCCCTACTACCCCTAAATTGTTGCGAATTTGTTTTCGTTTTTCGTGTGTGGTCAAAACCTTAAGTTTCTATCACTAAACCCCGACATTTACTGCGTATCTTTTTAACTATTATGTAGTTTTGTGAGACTGAGAACTAGGCTACAGCCTGCACGAAAAATTGTTATGTTAACTAAGTTTTTAATTTGGTATGTAATTAATTAAACACAATTTTGAAGTACAAACATATAATTTTATATAATTATAATTATAATTGATTTCATTTTCAAAAATGTAATTAAGGGTGATTTTAATGTTCTTGGTCGTAGCTTTCACCAGTCAATTCAATATTGACACCTCGATCTGCAACCTGATATTTTTACCTTAAACGGGCTTCCCATTCTATTTCCTCCTCTTGTTTTACGGTAATACACTATTGTTTTGTAGAAATATTAATTTGTTGTGTTTGTAAGTTGATTTTGTACGAATAAATGTAAATGAAAATGACAGATGGAGTTCAAGCGTAAAGCGCGAGACTCTGATTCGGAAAGTCGTGGTTCGAATCTCACCACCATCATGTTCCCGAGGGTTTATTCAGTCGTTAATGAGAATGCAGGGGATTCAGTCGCCTAAACAGCCCTCGGACAACCTTTGCAATAGTAATCCATCTCCCATATAAAAACTAATTAGACATCTGAAGATAAACATCCAATTGTCCATGGGAAGTTTTCCCAATAAATTTCAAATTTCAACATTTCTTTGTCAAAATGGAACTAGTCACGTCCCCGTTCTTCTTACGAAATATGAACATATAAGTTCAAGGAGAGGAACTTGGTTCATTTAAGTTCCTTTAAAGTTACCGATCTGTAAAACAAAGTACAATGACAAAACTGTAAAATTGGTACGTAATCATTTCCTTGAAAACGTTACTTAACCTCTTATAGTTACTCTCCAATAATGGCAATCAATCATGCTCGCGTCTGCCTGGCGGAAGAGTGGGGGGGGGGGCATATTAGCATTGCACTCACGATGACAGTGCGTCCCGGCATAATGTTACATTCACCCGCCCACATGAAAATACGTGGCCAATGCGCGGACACATCAATAATTACTATCAGACGTGGAAAGCGGTCTTTGATGCCGGCATATGTCGCACCCTCTGGATCAGAGTTGTTTATAATTTATTGAATAAGCTTAATTAATCACTTTCTAGTGGTTTTATAAGGGTGACGGGGTTGTTGTCTATTAATGCTGGGTCGAGGCCTAAATAATTGCATAAGTTATAATTGCCAGACTTGTGAAGTTTATTCGAATCGATGAAGGTTGATTGCAGCTGTGAATGTAACATATTCTTTGCCATATTTGAATGACGCGTTGCGTGCTACAACAAACAAATAAATGAACCAAATTGTCACTTGCAGCTATCTCCTGAAACTTTTTAAGAGTGTTCAGCAATTTTTACTTCTGAATTATTATGACCAAAACGACGTCAGCAGTAAGCACACGAATTACAACATTAATTAATTAATTAATTAATTAATGTAACACACCATAATGAAATATCTTACAAACTGGGCATCTAGAAATGAACCGCTCGTGTCAACAAGAATGGAAGTTTGCTGAGAACATGCCCCCTCCCCCGCCCTAGCAAACTCATTGCAACCCTGTCGGCGCTGACTGTGACGTCGTCACCGACCGAACTAGAGTAGACCAAATCACTTTTCCCACAGAAGTACACTACGTGCGAGCGACGGTGCAAGTACTAGCTACGTGAACTCAGCACTCGCCAAGACTCCGATCAGACGGATTCTTTGTGGGCATTTAATGATATATTTTAGTGATGCAAGTCCCAGATTTAGTGCTGCCATATTTTATTCAACCCTAAGTCCGGAGGGTGCCAACTTTACGCAGCACCCGCAGGCTGATTCTTTATGGGCATGCTGTTTAGTGTCGCTTATCCCAGATTGAGATCCCCTTGAGATTCCGATTTTGATGGCTCAGACAATTATTATTAATTACCATATCCTATTGGCAATTTTCGATTTTTATCGCATTTGAACAAAGTCCAACTCGCTACCTTCCCGTGGTTTAGCCGGTGAGTAGGCGAGTAGTGTATTCCCCAAAACTAAGGGCGAACTCTGGCCGGTTGGGGTGCGTGTTGCAGAGAGAGCTCTCGCGCAACTTTTTATCACACCTCTCTTGATTCACACAGCCTTACTCATATTTATTTTCTTCTTTCACTTTTTTCTTCTCCATATTTGCCGGCCCTCTCTGCAACGAGCTCTCCTCCGTTCCCACCCAGTTAAACCCATCCTATCCAACATCCTCACTCCTTCCCATTAACCCCCCGCGTCTTTCCTTACGTTCCTCCCTATGGAGGGAAGAAAACATGGTGGTAATCCACAATTATGGAAAAAGAAAATTTGGAAGATTCCAATACACTTGAAATGGGCACTGATAACTCTACTGTTGAGTGCCCTAAAACAACATTAACTTGAAAGTTATAAATTCGCAAATGTTCTCGTTTTCTGGGATATGGAGCACTAACGGCTGGAACTTTCAAACAGATCCAGGATTTACAAAACCAAACTCCCTCCCGTTCTCCCCCCCCCCCCGACCCACTCAGCCAAGCCACCCTTCCACTGGATACCTAAAAAATCACCCCCCATGATGTCATCGCATGTCAAAGTATTCGCACTGATGGACACACGAATGAACCTACATCGTTGTATGCATATATTGTGCTTGCAAGTTTAATTAATATAGTAGTATCACATGACATGGTATTCTCAATGATGGTCACAAGAATAAATCTTCATTGTTATATGCATATATTCTGCTTGCAAGTTTCACTAATCTAATTAAACGAGGGAGCGGAGCGACCGAGTGTCTCCATTCGACTCAAACGGCTCTCATTCTGTGATTCTGTGTGTCTGTCTGTCTGTCGTCTGTTTTTTGTCTGTCTGTCTGTCTGTACGTCGAAAATCAGCCGAACCGCTGAACAGATTTTGCTGAAATTTTAAACAGACATCCGGTACGAGGTTACTGAGAATTGTTAACAAAATCAGCTAGATCCATTGCGATTTAATCCTACTATAAATAAAAATGTGATTTTTTAAAATATCGATAGCATTTGTTTAGTAGCAGCTAGCGGGACAAGATCTGTTGGCTGGCATGGCATAGTGGTAAGCATTTAGCCTACCGCACGGAGGGTTGGGGTTCGATGCCCGTTGGTTAGAACTTTTTTATATTTTTACACCCACATATTATTTTTGAGGGGTGTTAAGTGGGAAATAAAAATTAGATGATTTTGTTTTGTCTTGAAAATTTGTTAATGTTTCACGCTAATACGTTTTGAACACGATTCGCATTTTGAATGTTCAATTTAAATAATTATTGTTGCAGAGTGAGTTCCAGTTTAAATAAGGTGACCAGACGGACCGGTTTTAGACGTCAGAACACTTTACCGGTGTCCCGAGTGACTTAACTAGGGAAACGTCAAAGTCGTTGTTAAACGAGTGAGTGAGCCATGTGTTGAGTACCCGGTATCATTCCCCATACTAGGCTAGATCCAGCCTTAGGTATAGGGGAGGAAAGGGGATGTTCCCGGGTACTCAACACTTGGCTCACTCACTCGTTTAACAACGACTTTGGCGTTTCGCTAGTATAGTAGTATCGCAAGACATGGTATTCGCACAGATGGTCACAAGAATAAACCTTCATTGGTATATGCATATATTCTGTTTGAAAGATTTAACTAATATAGTAGTATCGCATGACATGGTATTCGCACTGATGGTCACAAGAATAAACCTTTATCGTTATATGCATGTATTCTGCTTGCAAGTATAATTAACAGAGTAGTATATATAAAAAATATTGTATGTTAAATGAGAGAAAATCAACTCATGTTTATTCATTTTACCACAGTATACTTTGTTAACGGGCAAAACAAACCCAAACAATGTTTCCAAATATTCAAACAAATAAATTGGATTTTGGGATGATTCTGAATGATACGATTACGAATTCAATTGTGCAGTATGGTAATAATTTTTTGTTCTAACGTTGTGAGTTTGTTTATAATATACATTCGTACTCGCAATCTACTCGAGATTCGCGAATTTTCCTAATTTAAATTTACATGATTATAAATTAAGAACTTACGTAATAAACGAAGTGGCGTATTCAAGCTGTAGCCAGTTATTATGTAAATTATCCCCACTGACACACACACTCAAATGGACATCATTCAGTTTACGCATCACAGATGGAAATCAAATAAAGTCAATCACTAGCACTACTACATTTTTGGTAAAACAAAATGATTGCGTTTTATTTTATGGTAACTGAAGTTATCTGACGTGGAATTACGAATCAAGTGACAGATTTATTTCTTTACGAACACATTTAACACAGTGGTTATATTTAACGGATCGTTAAACTTGTGACCACGTGCTAACGAGCCGAAGACGGCAGCCGCACTGGCAAAACGAATCAGTGGGTTCGTTCAGGAGATGTAGGAATACTCTCGACACACCCAAGAGATGCACGCCCCGCCCCTTACTTTGCGCTGAAAGCAAGAGTGAGCTCGGGAGGTGTTGCTATAGTCTCGACACACCTGAGAGATGCCCGCCCCGCCCCTCACTTCACGCTGAAAGCAAGAGTGAGCTCGGGAGGTGTTGCTATAGTCTCGACACACCTGAGAGATGCCCGCCCCGCCCCTTACTTCACGCTGAAAGCAAGAGTGAGCTCGGGAGGTGTTGCTATAGTCTCGACACATCTGAGAGATGCCCGCCCCGCCCCTTACTTCACGCTGAAAGCAAGAGTGAGCTCGGGAGGTGTTGCTTTAGTCTCGACACACCTGAGAGATGCCCGCCTTGCCCCTTACTTCACGCTGAAAGCAAGAGTGATCTCGGGAGGTGTTGCTATAGTCTCGACACACCTGAGAGATGCATGGACCGCCCCTTACTTCACGCTGAAAGCAAGAGTGAGCTCGGGAGGTGTTGCTATAGTCTCGACACACCTGAGAGATGACCGCTCCGCCCCTCACTTCAGCTGAAAGCAAGAGTGAGCTCACTTAAACTTATTTTAAACGTTGCATGCAGTGTGGGTGTTCAACCACTACTCAGAAGGAATAGAAAATGTGAAGTTGTGGAATAAATATAAATATTTTCATTCTTTCTCCTTCGGTATTAGATACCTAGTCACAAGTCTTGTGTATACGTTTTGGAAGTTAACGTTTGTTTATTGTGATATTTAAAATACGTTCGTTTTCTGTTCTAATCTATTTTTATTTTTATATAATACCTATCGACAGTTCAATTTCTATTCAATAATCTCACAAACAAAAATAAAAATTCCAACCCGTGGAAGTTTGATCTTCAAAAGTACTTGCCGTAGAAATCTTTCTATTATATTGAAGAATTCCTAAACCCTTTCACTAAAATAATTCTGTAATGTGCGTATTACTCCTGTCAAATAAGATCTTATATTGACGTTTGGAGGAAATAATTGCGATGTCGCTGAATTTTTTCAGAGACCTTCCTTATATAATACTTACCAAAATACTAAAACTCCCCTACAATCGGACTGGAGCTTCGGCCGCCATATTGGAAAATGGCGGCCAAAAAGTGTTTGTTATCAAATATCTCCAAATTGGTTGGAGATAGACAAAATGCCTCAATGGCAAAAATATTCCCCATACAATTCCCTACAAAAAAGGTTTCTTCTTTAGTTTTGGTAGGGGCAAGGGTTACGTCACAAAATCGTGGTTTATACGTTGCTTATTGGAGTACCAGCTAATTTCCTAATTTTCACGCCCAGCATCAAACAATGCCCAATAAATTTGTAAGAAATAGATTTAAATACAAAAGTACTTTTGTACGGGGTTCATGAAAGCTTCCATTAGTATTTTAATTAATTTTATTTTTAAAAAATCAGGTCTGCGAAATCGGATTTTGCATTTACCCGGAATTTAGGTTTTTCCATTGTTGGTATTTCCTCAAAAATTGCATATTTGACTGTCCATTATTAAGGCTATTCGACCGCGTTTTTCTATTTTCCAAAATATGCTACGAAGTCAAAATATAGGGAATGGCTTTGAAACTTGTCTATTTTAGAAAATCAAAACTATTTTTTTCAAATTTTTCTGATCTGGTACACGGCCAATATCGCCATCTCAAAATAATTTCAAAACTTCAATTCTCCAGGGCACACCATTCGACGTAGGGTGTTGTGCTTTTGTGACATTCATTTTCAACTGGTTTTCTATAAGCTGACTGAGAGAAAAAAGATTTTTTTAACAATTGTCTTTTCTACGAATTTTTTCGTTTGGCGATATTTTGTACCGATTTGTACCGACAAACGAAAAAATTCGCAGGAACGACAATTGTTTAAAAAAATATTTTTTCTCTCAGTCAGCCTATAGAAAACCAGTTGAAAATGAATGTCACAAAAGCACAACACCCGACGTTGAATGGTGTGCCGTAGCGAATTGAAGTTTGAAATTATTTTGAGGTGGCGATATTGGCCGTGTACCGGATAAGAAAAATTAAAAAAAAATTTTTTGGATTTTCTTAAATAGTCAGGTTTCAAAGCCATTGAAAAGCCTGTGGTTTAATTTTGACTTGGTAGCATATTTTGGAAAATAGAAAAACGCGAACAAACCAACCAATTTGGAGATATTCGATAACAAACACTTTTTGGCCGCCATTTTCCAATATGGCGGCCGAAGCTCAAGTCCGATTGTAGGGGAGTTTTAGTATGTTGATTAGTATTATATAAGGAAGGTCTCTGCAAAAATTCAGCGACATCGCAATTATTTCCTCTCAAAATTCTTATTTGACAGGATTATATTTGTAAAGATAGTTTGTATGTAATTTCTAATTAATATTTTGGATTGTGATTAATTTGCAATTTGCATTGTTTGTATTTTGCCTTTTCGTGTACCATGTGTACGTCTTCGGAAATTTTATAAAATAAAATAAAAAGTATCATAAAATAGATGCAGTTGTAGCAAGTAGCAATACTACTTCCCCTCACTACAATTTAAATTGGAAACAAAATCTTTGACAATAAATCGCCTTTAGTTTGTAGTTCGTAAAATTTGTAATAGTTAATCCCGACATGACCTCCCTAACCTTCTGGAACGACCATATAACCGAGTCTCTTACACATTGATACATAAGCATGATCAACTTTAACACGCAAATCTGTTGTGGCAAGGCAACCCCAGCTATTATCGTGCCGAGTTCTCGGTGAACCTCCGCCCCCGACCGCTGTGTAGCTCTCGCCCACCCTCATCGTGTCTAGAAGAACATTTCTAGGGCATCGTTTAGACTCCCTTTGATTGGAAGTGATTCGTAGTCCGCTTTCGACGTGCAGGGAAACAACCTTACCCAACCTGACTAAACTAACTACGGGGTTCAATCAAGGCATCATCCTGCTTTCTCATGGCATGCAAACGCGAGTCTGCCTTTTCATCATAAAGCCAGGCCTACGTAAAATATGTAGTGTTTTTCTTCGACCCTTACAAATCTTATAGGAAAACATAATATACATGAGCTGGCATATCAACGAAAAAAATCAAATATAGCTGCTAACGCTATTAATAAATAAATAAATAAATAAATAAATAAATAAATAAAGCCGTATTTTAGAGTCTACCCACTCAGTCACACAACTGATTGTTAGTGGAGAGAGTAAACCAAAGTGACCAAGCCAACCATGCAGGCCCCGACGCAATCGACGAGTGAACGATAACCAACCAAAGATCGATATTTTTAATAGGGTAATAATAATAATAATAATAATAATAATAATAATAATAATAATAATAATAATAATAATAATAATAATTTTTTTTTTTTTTCAATTCAATTCATTTTATTTCATAAAACACATATTACATTGTTTTATCTCAATGAAACCCACAAAGCCCATTATGCGGGCTCATCTGTGGAATAACAACATCAAATAAACTAAAACAAAAACAACCGTAGAGGAAGGAATCATTATGAAAAAACATTAACAAATCACAATCATTAAATAAACAAATCGAAGTAGAATGACCGTTACTTAAAATAAAATGAGACAACACAACGCCAAGGTTTAATAATAATAATAATAATTATAATAATAATAATAATAATAATATTTTCTTATTTTTATTATTATTATTATTGTACATACTTTGCAATATACATTATTCAGAACATAAATATTTTCCCACTAAGCTGCAAAACAGCTTATTAGTAAGTGCATAGAACAAATATTGGGAGCGCACAGGTCACTTACATGTATGCACAACAAACACACCTAATTCAGATTAAATACAAAAAATAAAAAATAAACACAGATTGTTAATAGACATTTCGTTTAGAAATAAGAAAGAATTATTGGATGAGCGTAGCGAGCGAAGCGAGCGAAGCGAAAACTTCAATTTCACTGACCCCCAAAAAATTTAGCTCCAATGTTTTTTTGTTTTTATTTTTGTTTATTTTTGTTTGTTTGTATTTTTGTCTGATTGTTAGCAGGATTCCGGGCAAACGGCATAAGCGATCTTGATGAAATTTTGAGGGGACCATCGTTTTCTCTGAACTTAGAGGTGTAATGCTTTTGGGTACAATCGAAGAAATATTTCTCATGAATATCGTACTTTTACGATTTTTTTCGATTTTTAGTGCGATATTTTCGTCACATTTGGGCCGATTCTGACCAAACGGTTGGGGCTACAACGTTAATATTTCACATGGACATTAAGATTATGGTGATGTAGTACCTTTTGAAAGAAAAAGTTGAAAAAGTTAACTAGAATCTATAGAAATAATGGTTTTAATATTAGTTTTTCAATTTTTAGTGCGATATTTTCGTCACATTTGGGCCGATTCTGACCAAACGGGTGGGGCTACAACGTTCAGATTTCACATGGACATTAAGGTTATGGTAATGTGGTACCTTTTAAAAGAAAAAGTAGAAAGAGTTAGTCAGAATCCACAGAAATAAAGGTTTTAATATCAGTTTTTTAGGTTTATAATACCAATTAACAAGTAACAATAAAAACTTGACAACAATCACCTACAATGCATTCAAAAAGCACTTGCAAAGAAAAAGTGTAAACAAACGCAAAAAACGCAAACAAAAAACTTACAAAAAAAACGCTCATCCATCAACGCGGCGGGACTTTAGCGTTTTCCTAGTACCTAATTGGATGAGCGTAGCGAGCGAAGCGAAAACTTCAATTTCACTGACCCCCAAAAAATTTAGCTCCAATGTTTTTTTTTTGTTTTTTTTGTTTGTTTGTATTTTTGTCTGTTTGTTAGCAGGATTCCGGGCAAACGGCACAAGCGATCTTGATGAAATTTTGAGGGGACCTTCGTTTTCTCTGAACTTAGAGGTGTATTGCTTTTGGGTACAATCGAAGAAATATTTCTCATGAATATCGTACTTTTACGATTTTTTTCGATTTTTAGTGCGATATTTTCGTCACATTTGGGCCGATTCTGACCAAACGGGCGGGGCTACAACGTTCATATTTCACATGGACATTAAGATTATGGTGATGTAGTATCTTTTGAAAAAAAAAGTTGAAAAAGTTAGCTAGAATCTATAGAAATAAAGGTTTTAATATTAGTTTTTCAATTTTTAGTGCGATATTTTCGTCACATTTGGGCCGATTCTGACCAAACGGGTGGGGCTACAACGTTCAGATTTCACATGGACATTAAGGTTATGGTGATGTAGTACCTTTTGAAAGAAAAAGTTGAAAAAGTTTGTCAGAATCTACAGAAATAAAGGTTTTAATATGAGTTTTTTGGGGTTTATAATACCTATTAACAAGTAACAATAGAAACTTGACAACAATCACCTACAATGCATTCAAAAAGCACTTGCAAAGGAAAAGTGCAAACAAACGCAAAAAACGCAAACAAAAAACTTACAAAAAAAAACGCTCATCCTTCAACGCGGCGGGACTTTAGCGTTTTCCTAGTAAAAATTATACAAAAATTAATCAATCAAATCAAATAAAAAACAGTGGAATTTCCAAAGATTCAATGTTAATGATTCTGAAACACACACAAAAAACAAACAAAAGCAATTTTGCCAAAAATTGACGAAGGTACATTAAATTGAACAGTGTGAAAACTACGAGTGACTTTATTTTAGTATTTATTTTTTTAGTATATTTTTAAAGTATTATGTTACAATAATTTTATATTTAATAATAATAATAATGAATATTTGGTTTTTAAGCATAAGCCCGCTTTAAGGACATAGTTATTGATTCATAGCAGTTGTCGAAAAAGCAGTTTCGTAAAAGTTTGTTCTGTGGTCCCGGTAGCTTTTGGTAAAGCTATGGCACGTTAAGCCGGAGGTTCTGGGTTCGAACCCCAGTCGGGGCAAACATTTTCGACAACTGCTATGAATCAATAACTATGTCCTTAAAAAAAAATGCTTGAAAACCAAATAATTCATTCTAGCCAACTCATGGGAGATGAGACGTGATTGAATTTATCCATGCGATTTTTCTGATTTGACAGCTACATTGCAGTCTTCTGTTGGATTAATGTCATGAAAGTCAACAGTCACAACAAATAGCAGTTTCGTAAAGGTTTGTTCTGTGGTCCCGGTAGCTTAATTGGTAAAGCTATGGCACGTTAAGCCGGAGGTTCTGGGTTCGTACCCCAGTCGGGGCAAAGTTTTCGACAACTGCTATGAATCAATAGTAATAATAATAATAATAATAATAATAATAATAATAATAATAATAATAATAATAATAATAATAATAATAATAATAATAATAATAATAATAATAATAATAATAATAATCCATAAAAACGTAAAAATTGCAGAAAGATACTTGCAAAATGATTTTCTAAATTTACTCAGGTGGAACCATGACGTAAGGCTAATCGTAAATATTGAAAAAAACAAAGATTGTGCACATTTCTATGCCGCTAAACGCGGGTCGAAATACTAATATCAATGTTATTGCCCACAATTTTGAATGCTTACATCTGAACGCGGGTAAAATTGATCTGAATTGTTCGTGTGATACATCAATTGCAACTGTTTACAGCCATCCGTATTTGGGGTTGGAGATTGATAGTAACTTTTTTTTTTTTTCTAACTTTGCTTCACAAAAATGTTTTTGGCTAGTATAAGTATTTAATTTGCACATTAATTACTTGTTTTTATCTACTATTTTAATCTTTTATTTTAGTGGTATGTATTTTTATTTTTATTTTATTTTTTATTACACGCTGAGTCATTCACTGCTTACTGATACTTACTGTTACTTCACTTATTATTGTATTGCTATCTAGAATTTTGAAATATTGAATTAGTTAAAAATCATTATTTCACATGCATGATTTTCTTTAATGTAACATGTTCCACAGTTAAGCTGTCCTGTGCAGCTTGTGGATGGCCGAACTTGTTTGATAAAAAAAAGTATAAGAGATATGTATTTCAATAAAAAATAAATAAAAAAATAAATAAAATAATAATAATAATAATAATAATAATAATAATAATAATAATAATAATAATAATAATAATAATAATAATAATAATAATAATAATAATAATAATAATTGAAGAGAAATTATAACATTGACAGGATGTTTCGTCGCGTCGTGGTGGTGAATAATTTACAATATTCCTTACTTCCCGACGTAGCGTCATCACTGTGGATGACATTTTCAAGGGACTGCAGTTTTGTTTGCCTCTGTTGCAAACGTTCACTTCTTCTTGGAACTGCCAGGATGGCGGTGGACGGCTCTATTTGTTGTTGTTGTGGTGGTGGAGGTTGAGGTTGTGGAGGTGGTAGTAGTGGTGTAGGTTGATCTTGTGGATGAAGATGCTGTTGATGCTGTTGTTGATCTAGTGGTAGTTCTTGGTTTGAACACATTTTTTCTGCTGAGAGGTGATTAATTAAATTAATGGCAGGAATCCACGAATCACTCAGTTTGTAACCACCTACATCTCCATTCATATTGTTAGGTGTTTTTGAAATTTCAATTGACTCCCTTATGAGTCTAGGCCAGAAAGAAATCGTTAAATGGACGCAGACAGACATCCACGCGCTGGAAATATTAACTCGTACTACACTTACTAAACACAGAATGCATCATCCTAAATCAGCAATAGAGAGATTGACACTTCCAAGAGGAGGACGAGGCCTAATTGATCTGTACAACTTATATTATAATCAACTAGACATTTTAAGAAAATATTTTTTTACAAAGATCAACCAATCAACACTGCATAGGGCTGTGGTGCTAGCTGACAAATCATTTACTCCACTCAATCTAGCAAACGAAAATGTCAATCTACAAGAGAAACTCATAACTGACGCATCAAAAGAGTTACGTCTCTCAGAAAAGACCCTACACAAGAGACATTATGATGAACTACATAAAGGTCACGTAGATATTAAAGCATCAAATAGGTGGTTAAACAACGGGGAACTATTTGGAAGGTTTTATGCTGGCTATTCAAGACAGAGTGATTGCAACGAAAAATTATAAAAAATACATTATACAAGATGCGACAGTAAACGATCAATGTAGAAAATGTAGTGTAAGGAGTGAAACAATCGAACACATCATATCCGGGTGCCAGTCACTATGTCAAACGGATAACCTCTACAGACATAACCAAGTAGCTAACATTATTCACCAAAAACTAGCAATCAAGTACAACCTCATTGATACACACACACCTTACTACAAATACAAACCGGAGAAAGTACTAGATAGCAAAGATTTTAAATTATATTACGACCGCACAGTTATAACAGACCAAACTATACATCACAACAAACCGAATATAATTATAATTGACAAGAAGAAACAAGAAACTGCCCTTATTAACGTTGCTGTCCCAATGTGCCACAACGTCGAGACTACATGGAAGAAAAAAATTGACAAGTATAGTGAACTTGCAATTGAGATCAAGAAGATGTGGAAACAGAAAAAGGTAAATACAATCCCATACGTGATATCGGCTAATGGCATCATACCGAAGAAGCTACATGAAAGCATTAAACAACTAGATCTTCCACCCAATGTTTACATCGAGACTCAAAAGGCAGTAAAACTCAACACGTGTAGAATAGTTCGTAAATTTCTAAACTAAGAATGATACTTCGAGATTCCGAGACAGCTTCCATCCTGACATGGTTTTCGTGGTTTCCCATAGTCCGAAGAGCAAATGCAAGGATGGCGACGAGAAATCGGCCACGACCGTACACAGCAGAAAGAAAACATCATCCACAAACCATATTCTAAATGACTTATTTAAGTAAGAGTTAAGACAAAGTAATAATGTAGGTATGTAATATAGGATACACATGGAAGTTACTGACGAAAGTCCGTAAAAAATGATAGCTCCGGTTTTGACCGATTTTGTATGAAAAACATCCAATAAAAATAATAATATAATAATAATAATAATAATAATAATAATAATAATAATACTACTAATAATAATAATAATAATAATAATAATGATAATAAAAATAAGCAACATCGAGCGGAAGGTCCTCAGCCTCTGAGTTCTGTCGTTCCCCACCACCGTTCGGTCCCCACGCTAGGTGCAAACATTTATGGTGTCAGTCAGCCGAGCGCACATGAACTTGTTAAACACAGTGTTCCCGTAAGCCCAGAAATCTCCGCGTCCGTGACAACTACCCAACATTTCAAACATTTGTGGTGTCAGTCATCGAGCGACATGACTTGTTAAACACAGTGTTACCGTAGAGCCCTAGATATCTCCGCGTCCGTGACAACTACCCAACATTTCAACTTTTTGGGGTGTCAGTCAGCCGAGCGAAACTGAACTTGTTAAACAAGTGTTACCGTGAGCCCTAGATATCTTCGCGTCCGTGACAACTACCCAACATTTCAAAACATTTGTGTGTCAGTCAGCCGGGCGCACATGAACTTTGTTAAACCAGTGTTACCGTAAGCCTAGATATCTCCGCGTCCGTGACAACCCCCCAAACATTTCAAACATTTGTGGTGTCAGTCAGCCGAGCGCACATGAACTTGTTAAACACAGTGTTACCGTAGAGCCCTAGATATCTCCGCGTCCGTGACAACTACCCAACAATTTAGTCAGCCGAGCACACATGAACTTGTTAAAACAGTGTTACCGTAGAGCCCTAGATATCTCCGCGTCCGTGACAACTACCCAACATTTCAAACATTTGTGGTGTCAGTCGGCCGAGCGCACATGAACTTGTTAAACACATGTGATATATTTATTTTGCCAAACAATTCGCTTATCATCACAGATCTGCTGATAGTGCCCGATAACAGACCGGTTACCGCAACCCGTCTCATTTGATCATAGTCGCGTCCATTCCAAAATTATTATCATGATAAGCTATCATTATTTTCTAGTTAAGAACACTACAAATTAACTAAAATTTTGCGAGATCGCGAGTCATAGAAGAGTGATTATATCATGCCACAGTTTTCAGACCCGTGAAACTAATTTCAAGTTATCTTTTATTTCATTTCCCGTGAGAAAACGAAAAACCTGTCATGAATGAGACTTCTACTATACTCGTTTCGGAAAATGGTAGAAATACGAATGGCCTTGAAAATATATCGAAAATGTGAACTGCCAACCGTAGCATTCGGTAACAACATGCTTTCCTTCATTCCTTTTATCAATATAAGTTGTAACCATTCCAAGCACGCTATTTCTCAATTTGTCGGCTGGGACAAATAACCCTCCAATCGCATGGACACGATAATAATAACAAAATTGTATATATTATTTTTTTTATTATGAGCGCCACCGTATAGCATGAAACGTTACCATCCACAAATCATTCTTTCATTATTATTGAATATTGCTAGTTAGTAAACTTTCATTCGTCACTAGCAGGGGGACGGGACGGGACGAGAGTAGGTACTCAAAATATAGGTAGGACGCTCATTCGGTGAAGGTGCCGATTATGTGAATATTCAAACTTTCTGGTGGGGGAGGGGAGCGAGCCGGGCGACCCATCCTCCTGGTAACCAGGGTCACTAAAAACATACTGTATCATCCTTGTTGAAGGGTAATATCAATAAAAAAGCGAGTCAATCGAAGGTCATGTTCGGTTTTTGTGAGTCGTTCCATACGTACATGCGGACGGACAGAAAAGTGATACATTTTGCGGAGCTTCGCCCACTATTATTTAAAGCAATAAAACGACACGCTTATTGGACGGAATATTTAACATGAAATGTCAAGCTCAAAGTTAGCACGCAGTCGGCCGGCATCAGCCATGACAGAGGATCGGAATTGTACACTGTTAGTGTTATGGTGAAGGCCTACGTTAGTCGTTTGGTTATACACAAAGCTCAATGCTAGCACGCAGTCGGCCGGCATCAGCCATTAGAGATGGGAATTTTGGCCCGGCCCGGCCCGAAAGCCCGGGCCGGGCCGTACGTTTTTGTTATTTTCGGGCTTCGGGCCGGGCCGGGCCGTTTCGGGCCAGTTCGGGCTTTCGGGCCGTTTCGGGCTTTCGGCCAGTTCGGGCTTTCGGCCAGTTCGGCCAGGCTTCGGGCCCGGGCACCATATTTAACTTAGGAAATATATCTCTGGACCCTCACACAGGTTTCCTCCCTGCCCCTGGCTGGAGTCTGGAGTCTGGCTGGGACATCACCACACCCCCACAACATGATTTGCGATACAATAATCCCGAACACAATATCGAACGTGCTTCGACAAGAAGATTGGACAGACTATGAAGAAGGACAGGCTGTGTTTTTACAACTTACATCTGTGACCTTAATTGTCGCCTGGCGGTGCGGCATTTCTCCCGTGATCCCATCGATGTCAATACAAGCTCATACTCATAGACTTAAGTCATAAATATTAATAATTTGTGACATGTCACTCGGCACCTTCTTTTCACCGTCCAATATGATTTGAAATAGCAGTATACTCACTCGCCTGGTCTCTAGTTTTAAAACACAAAATAAGAACCCTGCTCTCACATAAATATGTAGGACCTACAACTACATCTGCGTCCCTTATTGGCGGTATCACTCATA
Organism: Sweltsa coloradensis; assembly: GCA_024449915.1. Taxonomy (NCBI): domain Eukaryota; kingdom Metazoa; phylum Arthropoda; class Insecta; order Plecoptera; family Chloroperlidae; genus Sweltsa; species Sweltsa coloradensis. Next base: position 179,651 of record JAMZAV010001546.1, on the reverse strand, counting down.
TCGATAAATATACACGCACAATTCATAAACATGCCATATAAGCAATTTGCTGTAGGTCTACACTGCCCAATGCCCACCCAGATCTAGGTATAACGGTATATAATCTCAGAACCAAGAAATACTATCATACTGTTGGTTGATTGATTGGATATTGCCTACATTTGCTTTGACGAGTCTAAAAATCCAGACTTTCGGGCCGACTTTCGGGCCGGGCCGGGCTTTCGGGCCGGGTTAGACTTTCGGGCCGGGCCGGGCCAGGATGATTATCTTTCGGGCCGGGTTCGGGCCGGGTCGCATTATTTTTTTAATAGTCGGGCCGGGCCCGGGGCTGGACCGTTTCGGGTCGGGCCTCGGGCCGGGCCGCCGTTTTTTTTTTTTTAAATTCGCATCTCTATCAGCCATGACAGACAGTTTATTTCTCAATTTCATTTATCGGAAAATGTAGGTGTAATTGATATTTTGTAAATTAAATTAATCCAGAAATTACCAAATCCATCTCAGCGGGATATCGAACCCCGGTCTACCAATTGCCGGCCGAGTGCTTTACCCCCCTAAGCTACCGAGACGGTTAACTTCATAACATCTGGCCTGTTCCAATCTATTCTGATACACAATGCACCAACAATCCAGATGATATGAAGTTAACCGTTTCGGTAGCTTAGGGATAAAGCAAAAGCAACCGACCGGCAATCGGGAGACCGGGGTTCGATACCCCGCTGAGATGGATTTTGTAATTTCTGGATTGATTTACATAAAATGACAATAGGGTAATCCACAGGGTCGGAATTGTAAAAAAAAAAGTGAGTAGTTCCAACTGATCTACGGACAGACTTCAGGGCAACGAAATGTAGGTAGAGCACATAATGCGCTCATCCTCCCTGACAGTTGAGGAGACTCACGCCATATGCTCAAATTCTCTTAGAGTGTCACTCCTATAGACGGCAACCCCTTACTGTCTTGTCAGCATGCATTATGGCTCCCTTCACTCGAACCAACAGGGCTGGGGTTATTTTTGGCACTTTCACTAAACTAAATAAATATTAAACGCGATGGTCAATTAGTCGGATGGAAAATATTTAGATAGAAAGGTAGAGGGAGGGATGTTTACAAAGATTTGTGTAGATATATCAGTCTCAGTTTGGAAATAGCACAGTAGTATGTGAGGTGGGATGCGCGACTGTACTGCGGTGGTATGAAACTTAAGTTCTCGATTGACAATGTTAGGCGTGTCGTCAGAGAATAGAAACGTTGAATTTGACAACAAACAAACTTTGGTTCCTGCCTGCTGCACTCATTGCATTGAGTAATAAATCATCTTGAACATAATAACACACACGTAATAAGCGTTGTATAAGATTGTATTGGAAGGCGTATGATTTGATTGTGTTCTTATAATACACTAGGAAGCTTCGCAAACGCTTTTTTTTAGTCGCGTTGATGGATGAGCTTTTTTAAGTTTTTAGTTTGCGTGGGATATCTTTACTTTTGCAAGTGCTTTGCTTTGCTGCCTACGCATTGTAGGTGATTGTTGTCAAGTTTCTATTCTTACTTGTCAATTGTCAATTGTTATTATTTTATTGTTTATTGTTTATTGTTTTATTAAAGCTTTATTTCTATAGATTCTGGCTAACTTTTTAACTTTTTCTTTCAAAAGTTACTACATCGCCATAACCTTAATGTCCATGTATAATATGAACGTTGTATCCCCAGCCGTTTGGTCAGAATTGGCCAAAATGTCACGAAAATATCGCACAATAAATCGAAAAAAATCGTAAAAGTATACGATATTCATGAGAAATATTTCTTCGATTGTACCCAAAAACTATACAATACACCTCTAAGTTCTGAGATTTCGAAGTTCCCCTCCAATTTTCATCAAGATCGGATATGCCGTTGGCCCGGTAGAGAGCGAAAAGATAAAAAAAAAAAAACGAAAAAACGAGCTAAATTTTTTGGAGGTCGGTGAATTGAAGTCTTCGCAACGCTCATCCAATTAAAACTAGGAAAACGCTTTAGTCCCTCCGCGTTGATGGAGGAGCTTTTTTTGCAAGTTTTTTGTTTGCGTAGGACCACTTTTCCTTTGCAAGTGCTTTTTAAATGCATTGTAGGTGATTGTTGTCACGTTTCTATTGTTAGTTGTTAATTGTTATTATAAACCTAAAAAAACTCATATTAAAACTTGTATTCTATGGATTCTGGCTAACTTTTTCAACTTTTTCTTTCAAAAAGCAATACATAACCATTACCTTAATGTACAAGTAAAATATGAACGTTGTAGCCCCACCCGTTTGGTCAGAATCGGCCCAAATGTCACGAAAATATCGCACTACAAATCGAAAAAATCGCAAAAGTACGATATTCATCAGAAATATTTCTTCGATGGTACCCAAAAACGTAGCAAGTCTACTGTTTGTCTCACCATATCCTGAGCCCGGCGTTTTAGGGTTCAAAGAAACTAGGATGTCGCCTGCTCTATTATGAAAGGTTGTAAACCCGTCCGAATTTGACGGGAAGGATGGGCCTCTCCGTAATAACAAAGTACAATCACATCCGATGCACGTTGGTTGCAACCTCCCGAGTATCGAAAACCACTTGTATGTAGGCCTGGGATTAGTGGTTTACTCTTCTTGCTGCGCCTACATAGTGTCTAATGCCGCTCAAGATCAACGTTTCAATTACACTCGCTCCATCAATATCATCTCCATACAGGATATAGGGCCAAGATCGCACTGGACGTGACATTACTTTACTGCTCTGCGAAGTCCACTTCACCTGTCAAACTGTGATACGTTTACAATGCGACCACCACAGCCTGCGCTCTTTGAACCCACAAAATGCCGGGCTCAGGATATGGTGAGACAAAGTCAGAGATTTCGAAGGTCCCCTCAAATTTTCATGAAGATCGCATATGCCGTTTCAGTAGAGAGCGAACAGACAAACAGACAAAAAAAAAAAAAAAAAAAAAAAACACCTAAGCTAAATTTTATGGGGGGTCAGTGAAATTGAAGTCTTCGCTTCGCTTATCCAAAAAATAGTGTGATGTTATTCGGGGAAAATATGCGGTTGTGTACACTTCTATAAAACCTAAACAAAATATTAAAATACAAATAATTGGGTATTTCACTGTTATACAACATTATTAAACTTATAACTTAGATTATTGAAAATATGCTACATCATTGAAATGTCCAGTGATTTGTATTTTAATATTATAGTAATCCGTTCCGTAACGTAGTTTCATTCATCGTTGCAAAACAAAGAATGCAACATTTTTCACCAGTGTTTATCTGCGAAATAGTTTGACGTTCAGTTCATGAAGAATACAGGAAAAATATAGTATAATTGCTCTTTATGCCCAGGTTACATTTCGAATGGTTGTAAGACAAATGACAGCTCCCTAGAGTACACACTGGCATTTTCAACACAGACAAGATAATATATCTCCCCTCGTCAGGAAGAGAAAAGTTTTTGTTTAAAATTGCTCAGAGGTAGGGTACGCCATTTCAATGTCGAAGTAAAAAATGGCTAACGGGCTTTCTGATCTGATAAGCGAATTTTCAGTTCAAAAGATTCAATTAACTTCTGACGTCAGAACCAAGCTCTGCAGCTGCCAGGTAATTAACTTCTGACGTCAAAACCAAGCTCTGCAGCTGCCAGGTAATTAACTTCTGACGTCAGAACCAAGCTCTCCAGCTGCCAGGTAATTAACTTCTGACGTCAGAACCAAGCTTGCAGCTGCCAGGTAATTAACTTCTGACGTCAGAACCAAGCTCTCCAGCTGCCAGGTGATTAACTTCTGACGTCAGAACCAAGCTCTCCAGCTGCCAGGTAATTAACTTCTGACGTCAAAACCAAGCTGTGCAGCTGCCAGGTAATTAACTTCTGACGTCAGAACCAAGCTCTGCAGCTGCCAGGTAATTAACTTCTGACGTCAGAACCAAGCTCTGAAGCTGCCAAGTAATTAACTTCTGACGTCAGAACCAAGCTCTGCAGCTGCCAGGTAATTAACTTCTGACGTCAGAACCAAGCTCTGAAGCTGCCAGGTAATTAACTTCTGACGTCAGAACCAAGCTCTGAAATTGCCAGGTAAAAACTTCTGACGTCAGAACCAAGCTCTCTAGCTGCCAGGTAATTTACTTCTGACGTAAGAACCAAGCTCTGCAGCTGCCAGGTAATTAACTTCTGACGTCAGAACCAAGCTCTGCAGCTGCCAGGTAATTTACTTCTGGCGTTAGAACCAAGCTATGCATCTGCCAGGTAATTACCTTCTGACGTCATAACCAAGCTCTGCAGCTGCCAGGTAATTTACTTCTGACGTAAGAACCAAGCTCTGAAGCTGCCGGGTAAATAACTTCTGACTTCAGAACCAAGCTCTGCAGCTGCCAGGTTATTAACTTCTGTCGTCAGAACCAAGCTCTTTAGCTGCCGGGTAATTAAACTTCGAGCGGAAATGGAAATGAGCAAACCAAACTCAAAATTGAATGGCCGTTCGAAAATGTGTTACTGATATTGGAAATTGTCGGAAATCAAATTTTCTTGACGAATGCACATTATGTTCTATGTAAATTCACAACAATCCGATTGCGTCAATATAATTACCAGGGGGGAGGATTACAGTCAAACCAACAATCTAATAATTAGCCAATGGAAACCAATAACTTCCCTCTAGTAATACGATTAATTTTTCAATAAATTCATGAGTTGTTGATTATTCTCATTCATATTTCGAGTCTTCGTCATATGAAGCGCAAGAAAACAAGACTAAATAATATTTAATACAATCCAGAAATTAAAAAATCCATCCCGATCGATGTTCGAACCCGAGTCTCCCACTTTCCGGGTGGACGCCTTAGCCAACTAGACCACCGAGACGGTAAAACTTCTGTATTGTCGTTACATTATAGAACTTGAATGGATGGAACAATAAAGCATGTTCCATCCATCCATTCAAGTTCTATAATGTAACGACAATACAGAAGTTGAATAGTTACCGTCTCGGTGGTCTAGTTGGCTAAAGCGTCCACCCGGAAAGTGGGAGACTCGGGTTCGAACCCCGATCGGGATGGATTTTTTAATTTCTGGATTGTAGTACATATTTATTATTCCACCTACGGGAGTGTTTCCCGACTATCCAAATCGAGAAAATAAAGACTAAATAAGTTCAAAATTTTAATTCGTTTCCAACCCAACATAAAACCACCAAAATGTGGGACAATCCGTCATTTGATAATAATAATTGGTTGATAATTTTTGCGTATGTTTAAAACAATCTCTTGGATTTGGAAAGTGTCTTTTAAACATTTCAATTCGTCGTATTCTATCCCAAACTAACCCCTGTTGTTACGTTTTAACATTTTAATTTGTATTTAATTATTTTTCAAAAAGCTTAAGGTTGAACTTTGACGTACATAATACATGACTGCAGATTTTCAAGATTGCGAGTTCTGCCCCGAAGCTTTCATATTGGCAAGTAGATCTTCATACGACATGCGTAGGGCAAAATCTGGTGTGTCTTGCGCTGTCTCGTTGATGCCTGGTCTCGTTTCCGACATTGTGCTTACACACTAGAACTGGAAAATTCACAACGCTCAGTGCAACTCACCCAATCAAACAATAAAGTTAAACGGTTAATTGAACATAATCGCTTACAACTATCTAATCTCTACTCGTAATTTAATCCTCCTCTGAGCAGAACGTCATGACCACTTCTACTATTATTTCTATGGGTGTTACCCCAATTTCCGAGTCCTTTATCACACGCAGATATAATCTCAATTGCCCCCCAGATCTCCGTCCGATATAGCTTCCGAACTCGAGGTCACACATCGTTACTATGTCGACGCCATCTCCCGGTAGCAACACAACACATCGTCACATGATGAATGACCCTTTGTATTTTTGGATGAGCGTAGCGAGCGTAGCGAGCGAAGCGAGCGAAGCGAAGATTCCATTTCACTACACTGAAGAAAAAAATCCGGAATGTTTTTTTTTTCTTTCTTTTTGTATTTTTGTGTGTCTGTGAACACGATTCCGGCTAAACCAATACTCCAATTGCGATAACATTTTATGGAGGTCTATGAAATCTTTGAACGAAGAACTGCAAGGGGGGAAAAATCGATCGAAAAATTATTTTTCATGAAAATCGCAATTGTACGGTTTTTTTCGATTTTTTAAAAAATTCTTCGACTTATAACATCTACATGCTTTATCTGATTGTAATGATTTTTTTACAGAACGTTAATTTTATGAATTAATATATACGTGTGGAATTTGAGCGCAATCGAAAATATATTTCTTATGAAAATCGCAATTTTACGATTTTTTAAATTTTTAAAACATTCTTCGACTTATAACACCTACATGCTTTATCCCATTATAATGATTTTTTCACAGAACCTTAATTTTATGAATTTATATATTCGTGTGAAATTTGAGCGCAATCAAAAAATCATTTCTCATGATAATCGCAATTTTACGATTTTTTTTTCAATTTTTAACATTTCTTCGACGAATAAAACCTACATGCTTTATCCGATTGTAATGATTTTTTCACAAAACTTTAATTTTATGAATAAATATATTCGTGTGAAATTTGAGCGTAATCGAAAAATTATCTTTTAAAAAAATCGCAATTTTACGCTTTTTCGTTTAAAAAAAATTACGCTCATCCATCAACGCGGCGGGACTTAAGCGTTTTCCAAGTAGTAAAATCATTTCCATGTACCCATTGAAATCCAGACAATGGAAGCCCGAAGTAAAATGATTAAAAGCCTTCATACTATATTTTTTCCCTCTTCATCGATAGTTATTATACGTGCAATGATTTTTAGTTACATCTGGTCACGAGGAGGATCCAGGCGCTTCCGTAGTCCGTACAGTTTAAAATGGCATAACACGAGGTTATGTGATAAAAAAACTACCCCCCACCCCCCCAATTTGAAAAAAATTTTTCATTTTATAAATCATATAAAATTTTACTCGAGCGTAAGAACAGGGGGTGTGGGGATTCTAAGGGTGTGAAAAATGGAGGCGTGGGTGCCGCGCGGGCATCAATACAGTTACACAAATACTATTACGAAGTCATTGAAGTTTCATGAAAGGGCCCATTCCCAAAAAAAAGACATTTTTGGTCAATGTTGAAATTTTTTCGGGTGGGGGGAGGATGAGGATAATTGCAGTTTTTCTAAATTTGGATAGGGTCAATGGAATAGGGGGAGGGAAACCACGCCTTTCAAGAAGAAACCATTCTGAATAAAATTTTTTAAATTTTAAAGGAAAATTTTAAAAATGAGCCCTGGGATTGATCTTTATGTAGTAACTCGGGCCCTCTGAGGGGAAAAACCCAAAACATGCGCCCTCATTTTATGTGTAACTCACCCCTGAAGGGGGGAAAAATCCAAACGTGCGACTCAGTAATTTTATTAACTCACACTGAAAAGGGGTTTAAAAACCAAACTTTCGACCTCAGTAAGTAGTAACCCCCCGGCCCTGACAGAGGAAATCTAAATGGGGCCAAACTAAAGTAAGAAAGTAACTCACCCCAAAAGACAGAGGTAAATCCAAACGTGCGACTCAGTTATGTAGTAACTCAGCCCTGACAGGGGAAAAACCCAAACGTGCGACTCAGTAATGTAGTAACTCCGCCCTGACAGAGGTAAATCCAAACGGGGCGACTCCATTTATGTAGAAACTCAGCCCGGGAGGGGGTTTAAAACCCAAAAGTGCGACTTGTTGTAGTAACTCACCCCTGCCCAAAAGGTTTTAAAAAAAAACGTGCGACACGTTTGTAGAAAACTCAGCCCTGACAGGGGGAAAAACCCAAACGTGCGACCCCATTTTATTTTAGTAACTAAACCTCCCTGACAGAGGTAAATACAAACGTACGACTCAGTAATGTAGTAACTCAGCCCTGAAAGAGGTAAATCTAAATGTGCTACTCAGTATGAAAAAAACCCTAGCCCTGACAGGGGGTTTTAACCCAAAACGTGCGACTCAGTTTTAGTAACTCACCCCCTAAACAGAGGTAAATCTAAATTGTGCTTCAAAATGTAGCACTCACCCCTACAGAGGTAAATAAAAAAAAAACGGGACTGGGTGATGTAGAAACTCAGCCCTGACAGGGGAAAACTACAAATGTGCAAACTCAGTAATTAGTAACCCCAGCCCTGAAAGGGGTAAACCCAATTGTTCGACTCAGTTATGTAGTAACTCAAACCTGACAGAAGTAAATCCCCCAAACCCCGTGGGATTTCGGTAATGTATTTAACTCAGCTCTGCCAGATGTATAAATCCAAATGTTCGACTCAGTTATGTAGCAACTCAAACCTGACAGAAGTAAATCCAAACGTGCTACTCAGAAATTAAGACTGGGCCCTTTGAAGAGGAAAAACCCAAAAACGTGCGCCTCAGAAATGTAGAAAACTCACCCCTGACGGGGAAAAATCCAAAGGGCCCGACTCAGAAAGTAGTAACTAAACCCCTAAACAGATTTTAAATCCAAATGTAAAAACTCAGTAATTTTATTTATTAAAACCCCGGGACAGGGGAAAAATTTAAAAATGTGCGACTGGGTAATGATAAAATAATCCCGACAGAGGTAAACCCAAAAAACGTGCGACTCAGTTATGTATAACTCGCCTGACGGGAAAACCCAAAATGGGCGACTCGTTGTAGTAACTAAACCCCGTGACAGAGGTAAACCCAAAACCCGGGGCAAACTAAAGTAATGTAGAAACTCAGCCCTGACAGAGGTAAATACAAATGTGCGACACAGTTATGTTGTAACTCAGCCCTTTACAGGGGTTTAAATAAAAAATTTTGCGACTAAAGTAAGGTACGTAAAACTCACCCCTTTACAGAGGTAAATCCAACTTTTGGCGACTCGAAAATGAGCGTAGTAACTCAGCCCTGACGGAGGTAAATCCAAACGTGCGACTCAGTAATGTAGTAACTCAGCCCTGACAGAGGTAAATCTAAATGTGGGGACTCAGAATTTTAAAAAAACTCAGCCCTGCCCAGAGGAAAATTAACAAATGTGCGACACAGTTATGTAGTAATTTAGCCCTGACAGAGGTAAATCCAAACCTGCGACACAGTTATGTAGTAACTCAGCCCTGACAGAGGTTTAAACCCAAAACGTCCGACTCATTTAATTACGTAGTAAACCTAAAGGCCCTTGACAGAAAAAAACCAAACCTGCTCCCACATTATGTAGAAAACTACCCCTGACAAAGGTAAATACAAATGTGCGACATAGTAATGTCGTAACTCAGCCCTGACAGAGGTAAATCTAAATGGGGCTCTCATTAATGTAGAAAACTCAGCCCGCCCAGGGTTAATAAAAATTTTCGACTAGTAATGTGTATCATGGGCCCTGCCCAGAGGAAAATACAAATGGGGCAAACTCAGTAATGTAGTTACTCAGCCCTGACAGAGAAAATCAAAATGTGCGACTCAGTAATGTAGTAACGCAGCTCTGACAGAGGTTAACAAAAATGTGCGACTCAGTAATGTAGTAACTCAGCCCTGACAGGGGTTAACAAAAATGTGCAAACTCAGTAATTTTGGGAAATTTAAAGGCCCGGGACAGAGGAAAACTAAATGTGGGGACACATTTGTAGTAACTCATTCCTGACAGAGGTAAATAAAAATGTGTGCCCTCATTTTATGTAGTAACCCCAGCTTTGCCAGAGGAAAAATCTAAATGTCGATTAGAAATGTAGTAACTCGGGCCCTGACAGAGGAAATTAAAAACGTGCGACTCAGAAGGGTTTTGAAAACTCAGCCCGGACAAGGAAAAATACAAATGGAAAATCAGTAATGAAGTAACTCACCCCTGAGAGAGGAAAAATAAAAGGGGGCGACAAAATTTTATGTAGAAACCCCGCTCTGAAAAGGGGAAAAAATAAAAATGGGGCGAACTCAGTTATTTGGGAACTCAGCCCTGACAGAGGTAAATACAAATGTGAAAACTTAGTAAGAAAAAAACTCGGGCCCTGACAGAGGTAAAACAAATGTGCGACTCAGTAATGTACGTAGTAACTCAACCCTGACAAAGGTTAATACAAATTTGCGATTCAGTTATGTGGTAACTCAGCCCTGACAGAGGTAAAATACAAATGTGCGACTCAGTCATGGTTAGTAACTCAGTCCTTTACAGAGGTGAATACAAATGTGCTACTCAGATATGTAGTAACTGAGCCCTGACAGAGGTAAATGCAAATGTGCGACTCAGTAATGTACGTAGTAACTCAGCCCTAAACAGAGGTAAACCCCCCCCAAATGTGCGCCCCCAGTAATGTCGTGTAACTCCCCCCTGACGAGGAAAAATCCAAATGTGCGCCCTCAGTAATGTAGTAATAAACCCCCGACAGAGGAAAAATAAAAATGTGCAACTTAAGTTATGTAGAAACTCACCCCTGCCCAGGGGTAAATACCCCATGTGGGGGACTCAGTTATGTCCCGTAGTAACTCCCCCCCTGACAAATTTTTAATAAAAATTTTGCAAATTCAGTAATGGGGTAACTCAGCCCTGACAATGAAAATAAAAAGGGTGCGACTCTTAAAAGAGTTATCAGCCCGCAGAATTTTTATAAAAAAGGGGAAAACTCAGTTATGTAGAAAACTCAGCCCAAACAGAGGAAAAATAAAAATGTGCGCTCAGTCATGTATTAACTCGGGCCCTTTACAGAGGTGAAAAAAATGTGCTACTCAGATTGTAGTAACAAAACCCCTGAAGAGGTAAATAAAAATTTTCAACTCAGAAAATTTGTAGTAACTAAACCCCTGACAGGGGTTAATGAAAAATGTGCGACTCATTTAATTTGTAGTAACTCACCCCTGACAGGGGTAAATAAAAATGTGCGACTCTTTAATGAAATTTAACTCAGCCCTGATAGGGGGTTAAATTCCCAAATGTTCAGTTTTTTTAGTAACCACCCCTTACAGGGGAAAAATTTACAAATGGGGCGACCCGTAATTTTAGTCTCGTCCAGACAGAGAAAAATACAAAATGGGGGCGCCCTCGGAAAAATATTAAAAAATCCTGACAGGGGGAAATAAAAAAACTGGGACTCGTAATGTAGTAACTCTGCCCTGACAGAGGAAAAATACATATTTTCGCCCTCGGTAATGTCGAAAACTACCCCTGACAGAGGTAAATAAAAATGTGCAAATCATTTAATTAGTATTTTCAGCCCTGCAGAGGTAAACCCCTTTTGGGGCGACTCGTAATGTAGAAAATTAGCCCTGACGAGGTAAATAAATGTCGCCCACATTTTAAGGGGTTTGAAACCTCACCCCGGGCAGGGGTTAAAATGTGCGACTCAGTAATGTAGTAACTCAGCCCTGACAGAGGTAAATACAAACCCTTCTTTCCCCTCGAAATAAAGGGGAAAACCCTCAGCCCGGGGACAGAGGCCCAACCCAATTGACCCAACCATTTATTAGAAATCACCCCCTTACAGGGGTTTAAACCCAAATGGAAAACTCAGTAATGTATTAACTCCCCCCAAAACAGAAGTAAATCCAAATGTGCATTTTTTGAAATGTAGTAACTCACCCCTGACGAGAAAATCTAGGGCGACTCAAAAATTTGTAGTAACCCCAGCCCTGACAGAGGTAACCCAAAAACGTGCGGACTCAGAATGTAAAAACTCGGGGCCCCCTAAACAGGGGGAAACCCAAACGTGCGATCAAATGTAGAAACTCACCCCAGACAGAATTTAACCCAAAAGGTGGACTCAGTAATGAAAGAAAAATCACCCCTTTAAACGGGGGTAAATAAAAAATGTCCCGCTCATTTTATGTGTAACCCCAGACTGACAGGGGAAAATCCAAACGTGGGGACCCCCCGAAATGTAGTAACTCAGCCCTGACAGAGGTAAATCCAAACGTGCGACTCAGTAATGTACGTAGTAACTCAGCCCGGACAGGGGAAAAACCCAAAAAGTGCGATTTCAGTAATGTACGTTTTAACCAGGCCCTGACAAGGTAAATCTAAATGTGCTACTCATAAGTATTAACCCCGCCCTGACAGGGAAAATCCAAACGTGCAAAATCATTTATGTAGAAAATAAACCCCTTTACGGGGAAAAACCCCAAAGGGTGCGATCGGTAATGTAAAAATCAGCCCTGACAGAGGTTAATCTAAACGTGCGACTCAGTAATGTAGTAACTCAGCCCTGACAGAGGAAAATCCAAACGTGCAACTCAGTAATGTTGTAACTCAGCCCAGACAGAAGTAAATCCAAACGTGGCGACTCGTAATGTAGAAATCAGCCCAACAAAAGGTAAACCCAAAAAAACGGGGCGATTTCGGCAATTTTAGAAAACTCACCCCGGGACAGAGGAAAAAATCCAAACGTGGGGACTCAGAATGTGTAACTCACCCCTGAAAGGGGGTTAAACCCAAAACGGGAACCGTTTTTGTAGACTCAACCCTAAACGGGAGGTAAATCCAAACGTGCGACTCGGTTATGTAGTAACTCAGCCCTGACAGAGGTAAATCCAAACGTGCGACTCGGTAATGTAGTAACTCAGCCCTGACAGAGGTAAATCCAAACGTGCGACTCAGTAATGTAGTAACTCAGCCCAGACAGAAGTAAATCCAAACGTGCGCCCTCAGTTATGTTCTCAACCCTAAAGAGAAAAACCCAAAACGTGCGACTCGGTAATGAAATTTTAAATTTCACCCCTTTTGACAGAGGTAAATCCAAACGTGAAAAAAATTAATAAAAATAACTCCCCTTACAGAGGAAAAATAAAAAATGTGCGACCCCGAAATTTTGGAATTTCGCCCTGACAGAAGAAAATTTAAACGTGCGACTCAGTTATGTACGTAGTAACTCACCCCTGACAGAGGTAAATTTAAATGTGCGACTCAGTAAGTAGTAATTTAGCCCTGACGGGCAAATCCAAATGTGCAACTCAGTTATTTAGTTTAACTCAGCCCCGAAGGGGTTTAAATTAAAATTGCGATTTCGGTTATGTAGAAATTTTAGCCCTGCCCAGAATAAATACAAATGTGCGATTTCAGAAATATGTAGTAACTCAGCCCTGACAGAGGTAAATACAAATTTTCGACTTAGTAATGTAGTAACTCGGGGCCCTGAGAGAGGTAAATACAAATTGTGCGACTCAGTAATGTTGTTACTCAGCCCTGACAGGGGTAAATAAAATGTGGGGACCCAAATAATGAGTATAACTCCCCCCGGGACAGAGGTAATACAAATGGGGCGACTTAGAAAATTGTAGTAACTTAGCCCTGACAGAGGTAAATACAAATGTCCCGACTCAGTACTTTGAAAGAAAACTCACCCCCGGGACAGGGGTAAATACAAAGGGCCCGACTCATAATGTAGTAACTAAAGCCCTGACAGGGGTAAATCCCAAAGTGCGACTTAGAAATTTTGAAACTCGCCCGGGAGAGGGGTTAAATAAAAATTTGTGCACTCGGTATTGTAGAAAACTCGGGCCCTGACAGAGGTAAATACAAATTTTCGATTTTATTTCATGTAGAAACCTTTAAAGCCCTGACAGGGGTTTAAACCCCAAATGTGGGGACTAAAGTAAGGGTTTGAAAACTCAGCCCTGCAAAGGTAAATCCAAATATCAGCCCCATTAATTTCGTGGGAACCCAAGCCCTGACAGGGGTAAATCCCCAAATGTGCGACTCATTTATGTAGAAAACTCACCCCTAAAAGAGGTAAATATAAATGTGCAAATTTCAGTAATGTAGAAAACTTACCCCGGGACAGAGGAAATACAAATTTTTCAAATTCATTTAATGTCGTGTAACTAACCCTGAAAAAGGGTTTAAATAAAAATTTTTGTGATTCAGTAATGTGGTAATTTTAGCCCTGACAGGGGGTTTAATAAAAAGGTGCAAACTTAGTAATGTAAAAAAAACCAGCCCTGACAGGGGAAAAAAAAAATGTGCGACCAGTAATGACGTAGAAAACTAAACCCTGAAAAAAGGTTAAAAAAATTTTTGGGCGATTCAGTTATGGGGTTAACTCACCCCTGCCCAGAGGTAAAAAAAAATGTTGACTCGGGAATGTAGAAACCCTCAGCCCTGACAAAAGGTAAAAAAAATGTCAACTCAGTTTTGTATAACTCGCCTGCAGGGGGTAAATAAAAATGGGGCGACTAAAGTCATGTAGAAAACCAGCCCTTTTAAAAAGGGGTTTGAATACAAATGTGCTATCGGGAATGTACAACAAAGCCCTGACAGAGGTAAATAAAATGTCCCAACCTCAGAAATGTGGAATAAACCCCGACAGGGGAAAATACAAATATGCTTTAAAAGGAATGTACGTGTAACTCAGCCCTGCCCAAGGGTAAACCCAAAACCTTGACACATTAGGGTAGAAAATCGGGCCCTGACGGAGAAAACCCAAAACGTGCCCCCAGTAATGTTAGTAACTCAGCCCTGACGAGGAAAATAAAAAGGTGCGACACATTTATGTGGGAAAAACCACCCTGACAGAGGAAAATACAAATGTGCGAAACAGTTATTTAGGAACCCCAGCCCTGCCCAGAGGAAAAATAAAATGTGCGACCGAAATGTATTAACTCAGCCCCGCCAGGGGAAAATTTAAAAAGGGCAACTTAGAATGGAAATTTCACCCCGGGACATTGGTAAAAAAAATTGCGACTCATAATGTACTAGTCCAACCCTGACAAAGGTTAATACTTTTTGGGCGATTCAGTAATGTGAAACCCTCACCCTGACAGAGGTAAATACAAAGGTGTAAATCAGAAATGAAAGTCATCACCCCATGACGAGGTAAATACAAATGTGCAACTCATTTTATGTAGTAACTCGGGCCCCGGGACAAAAGGGTAAATAAAAATTTGTGCGACTCAGTAAATGTAGTAACCCCCAGTCCTTTTTACAGGGGGGAAATAAAAAATGTGCAAATCAGATATGTAGTAACTCAACCCTGACAGAGGTAAATTCAAATGTGCGACTCAGTAATGTAGTAACTCAGCCCTGACAGGGGAAAATCCAAATGTGCGATTCAGAAATGTAGAAACTCAGCACTAAACAGGGGGAAAATTTAAAAAGGGGCGACTGTAATGTAGAAAACTAGCCCTGACAGGGGTTAAATACAAATGTCCCCCGAACCCATTTTGTAGAAATTTAGCCCTGACAGGGGTTTAAATAAAAATTCGACTCAGTAATGTCCTAGTAACTCACCCCTTGGAAAGGGGTAAACCCAAAACCTGTGACACATTTTTATGTAGAAACAAAGGGCCCTCGGGGGAAAATCCAAACGGCGACTCAGAAATTTTTAAAAACTAACCCCTGCAGGGGTAATCCAAAGTGAGACCAGTAAAATTGTAATTCCCCCCTGACGAGGAAAAATACAAAGGGTGCGACACAGTAAATGTACGAGAAATCACCCCCTGACAAGGAAAAATCCAAATTGCGACTCAGTAATGTAGAAAAACTCACCCCCGACAGAGGAAAATCCCAAATTTTTGCAACTAATTTTATGTAAAAAATCACCCCTGACAGAGGTAAATCACATTGGACTCAGTTATTTACGAAATAACTAAACCCTGAAAAAGTTTAAAACCAAATTTGCGATTCAGAAATGTGGTAATTTCAGCCCTACAGATGAAAATTTAAAAATTGGGGCCCTCTTTAATGTATTTTACTCAGCCCGACAGAAGTTTATAAAAAAATGTGCGACCCAGTAATGTAGTAACTCAGTCCAGACAGAGAAAAATACAAATGTGCGACTCGGTAAAATAGTAACTAATCCCTGACAGAGGTAAATACAAACGTGGGACTCAGTATGAAAGAAACCCCCTCCCCCTGACGGGGGGAAAATACATATTTTGGCGACTCGGTAATGTAGTAACCCACCCCGGGACAGAGGTAAATAAAAATTTTTTGCGCCCTCAGTAATGTATTATCTCCCCCTGAAAAAAGGAAAACCCAATTGTGCGACTCAGAAAATGAAAGAAAATTGGGCCCTCGAGGTAATAAAAATGTGCGAAAACCAGTTATGTTGAAAACCCCGCCCTGACAGAGGTAAATACAAATGTGCCACTCAGTTATGTAGTAACTCAGCCCTAACAGAGGTTAACACAAATGGCAACTCAGTAATGTAGTAACTCAGCCCAGACAGAGGTAAACCCAACGTGGCCTCAGTAATGTGAAAACTCGGGCCCTGACAGAGGAAAACCCAAAACGGCGATAAAGAAAATGTAGAAAATTCAGCCCAGACAGAATTTAAATTTCCAAATGTGCACTCGAAAAATGTAGTAACTCAGCCCTTACAGGGGTAAATAAAAGTGCGACTCATTTATGTGTAACTCGACCTAAACCAGAGGGAAAATTTAAAACTTTCGACTCCTTTAATGTAGAAAACTCAGCCTGACAGAGGAAAACCCAAACGTGGACCGGGTCATGTAGTAACTCCCACCCCAAAAAGAAAAAAAATTTCAAACGTGCGAACGGAAAGGGGTTAGAAAACTCAGAATGACAGAGGTAAATCCAAACGTCCCGATTTAAAGTAATGTAGAAACTACCCCTGACAGAGGAAAATCCAAACGTGCGCCCTCATTAATTTTAGAAACCCTCAGCCCAAAACCAGAAGAAAATCCAAACGTGCGACCCCCGGTAAGGGGAAGTAACCACCCCTGACGGGAGATAAACCCCAACATGCGACTCAGTAATTTTATAACTCACCCAACAAAAGAAAAAATCAAACGTGCGACTCGGTAATGTAGTAACTCAGCCCTGACAGAGGTAAATTTAATGTACGACTCAGTAATGTAGAACTCAGCCCTGACAGAGGTAAAACCAAACTTGCGACCAGAAACTTTTATTTAACTCACCCCTGACAGAGGAAAATCCAAACTTGCGCCCTAAATAATGTAGTAACCCCAGCCCTGACAAAAGGAAAACCCAAAAAACGGGGCGACTCAGTAATGTACGTAGTAACTCAGCCCTGACAGAGGAAAATCCAAACTTGCGACTCAGTAATTACGTAGAAACCCTCAGCCCTGACGGGAGGTAAATCAAATTTGTTTCCTCAAAATGTATTAACTCCCCCCCTACAGGGGGTAAATCCAAACGGCAAATTTCATTATGTAGAAACCCTCAACCCTGACAGAGGAAAATCCAAACTGCGACCGGTAATGTAAAAAACTCACCCCTGACAGGGGTTTAAAACCCAAAACCCGTGCGACTCATTTTATGTAGAAAACTCAACCTGACAGAGGTAAATCCAAACGTGCGACTCAGTAATGTAGTAACTCCAGCCCAGCCCGAAGTAAATCCCAACGTGCGACTCGGGAAAATCGTAGTAATGTCAGTAACTCAGCCCTGAGACAGAGGTAAACCCAAAACGTGCGACCCCAGTAATTTTAAAAATCACCCCAGACGGGAAAGTAAACCCAAAAACGTCCCGACCCCGGCAATGTAGTAACCCCGGCCCTGACAGGGGTTAAATCCAAACGTGCAAATCAGTAATGAAAGAAACTCAGCCCTGAAAGAGGTTAATCCAAACGTGGAACTCATTTTATGTATTAACCACCCGACGAGGTAAACCAAACGTCCCAATGGGTTTTTTATGTGGGAACTCACCCGGGACAGGGTAATCCAAACGTGGGGGACTTGGTAATGTATTTTTCCTCTTTTCCCTGATAGGGGGTAAATCCAAACGTGCAAAATTTGGTAATGAAAGTAACTCACCCCGGACAAAATTTAAAAATCCAAACGGGGCGACTCAGTTTTTTTTAGTAACTAAAACCCTGACAGAGGTAAATAGAAAACGTGGGGGACTCAGTTATGTGGGTAAACTCAACCCTAAACAGAGGTAAACCCAAAAAACGGGGCGACTCGGTAATGTAAAAAAATCGCTCTGACAGGGGTAAATCCAACGTGCACTCATTTTATTTAGAAACCCAAAGGCCCTGACAGAAGAAAACCCCAAACGTGCGACTCTTTAGTAGTAACCAACCCTGACAAGGTAATCCATAGTGGCGACTCAGTTATGTAGTAACTCAACCCTGACAGAGGTAAATCCAAACGTGCGATTTCATTTTTAGTGAAACCTCACCCAGACGAAGAAAAATCCAAAAGGGGCGACTCATTTTTATGTGTAACTAAAACCCTTTCCCAGAGGAAAATCCATACGTGCAAAACTCAGTTAGTGGAAATTCAACCCTGACAGAGGAAAACCCAAAAACGTGGGGACCAGAAATGAAATTAACTAGCCCAGACAGAAGTAAAATCCAAACGTGGACTCGGTAAGTAGTAATTTAAGCTTTTACAGGGTAAATCCAAACGTGCGACTCAGTAATGTAGTAACTCAGCCCTGACAGAGGTAAATCCAAACGTGCGACTCAGTAATGTAGTAACTCCAGCCCGGGAAAACAAAAGAAAAATCCAAAGGGTCGACCCCGGAAATGTGTAACTTACTATGACAGGGGAAAACCCAAAACGTGCGCCTCAGTAATGTAAAAATCACCCCAAAGCCAAAGAAAACCCAAAACGTGCGACTCGTTATGTAGTTACCCCCCTTTTCAACCCTTTGACAGAAAAAAACCCAAAACGTGCGCCCGGGGGTTAATGTATAATAAACCCCCGGACAGGGTAAACCCAAAACGTGAAAACATAAAAAATTTAAAATAACTCACCCCTTTTACAGGGTAAAATAAAAAAGGTGCGCCCTAAGAAATTTTGGGGGAACCACCCCCTGACAGAAAAAAATTTTTAAAAAAACGTGCGAATCATTTTAGGGTAGGGAGTAACTCACCCCTGCCCGAGGAAAATTTAAAATGTGCGCCCTCAGTAAGTATTTAATTTACCCCTGACTGGGGCCCCAAATCCAAATGTTGAAACTCATTTTATTTAGTCCCTCGGGCCCCAAACAGGGGAAAATTAAAAATGTGCGACTGGGTTAGTATTTAATTTAGCCCTGACAAAAGAAAAATACAAATGTGGGGACTCAGTAAGGGAAAGTAACTCGGGCCCTGACAGGGGGTAAATACAAATTTGCGACTTAGTCATGTAGAAAACTCACCCCTAAACAAAAGGTTAATCCAAATTTGCGACTCAGAATGTTGTAACCGGGCCCGGGCCCGAAAAATCCAATTTCAGTTTCAGTAATTTTTTTTTCGTAGTAACTCCCCCCTGAAAAGGGGTAAATCAAATGGCGACTCATTTTTTGTTTTAACTCAGCCCTAAAAGAGGTAAATATAAATGTGCGACTCAGTAATGTAGTAACTTAGCCCTGACAGTGGAAAAAACAAATGGGGGGACCCCCCCAGTAATGTACGTAGTAACCAACCTGAAAAAAGGTTTAAATACAAATTTGCGATTCATTTTATGTGGTAACTCGGGCCCTGACAGAGGAAAAATACAAATGTGTGACTAAATAATGTAGTAACTCACCCCTGCCCGGGGTAAAACAAATGTGCAACTCGGGTTTATGTAGAAAATTCAGCCCTGACAGGGGGAAATAAAAAATGTGGCGACTCATCATGTAGTAACTCAGTCCTTCCAGGGGTTTGAAAAACAAATGTTCCAGAATGTGGGCAACAAAAAGCCCGACGGGAGGAAAAATCCCAAAATTTTGCGAAAACGGGAAAAAATTTTGTAATTCAGCCCTGACAGTAGTAAATAAAAAATGTCTTCGAATGTAAAAACCTAATCCCTGATAGGGGTTTAATAAAAAACTTTCAAACTCGGAAGGAGAAAACTGAGCCCTGACAGAGGTAAATACAAATGTGCGACTCAGTAATGTAGTAACTCAGCCCTGACAGAGGTAAATCCAAATGTGCGACTCAGTAATGTAGTAACTAGCCCTGACGAGGAAAATAAAAATTTTGCAAACACTTTTATTTTGAAAACTCAGCCCTGACAGGGTAAACCCAAAATGTCGGGGTGACTGGGTTTAATTTTGGTAACTCAGCCTGTAGGGGAAAATACAAATTTTCGACTCATTTTATTTGGGTAATCACCCCTGACAGGGGGGTAAATAAAAATGTGCGACCCAGAATGTATTAACTCAGTCCAGCAAAAGAAAATAAAAAAGGGGGCGACCAGTAATAAAAGTAACTCAGCCCTGACGGGGGTAATCCAATTGATCCACTCATTTAGGGGTAATAAAGCCCAAACAGAGGTTAACACAAAGGGGAAATCAGTAATTTTAGAAACCCTTCAGCCCCAGCAAAAGGGTAAATCCAAAGGGTGCAACTCAGTAAGTAGTAACCACCCTGAGGGGAGGTAATACAAATGTGCGACTCAAAAAATGTAGAAATCAGCCCTGACAGAGGTAAACCCAAAAACGTGCGACTCATTTTATGTGAAACTCGGGCCCTGACAGGGGGGTAAATTCAAACGTGCGACTCAGTAATGTGGGTAACTCAGCCCAAACAAAAATTTTAACCCAAAAATTTTTTGGCGACTCGAAAATTTGGGTAACTCAGCCCTTCAAAAGGTAAATAAAAATGTGCGATTTCAGTTATGTATAAACCCTGACAGAGGTAAACCCAAAAACGTGCGCCCAAAAAAATGTAGTAACTCGGGCCGGGACAGAGGTAAATCCAAACGTGCGACTCAGTAATGTAGTAACTCAGCCCAGACAGAAGTAAATCCAAACGTGCGACTCGGTTATGTAGTAATCGGGCCCTATAGAGGTAAACCCAAAACGTGCGCCCTCGTAATGTTAACTCCCCAGAAAAAATTTAAACCAAAACGTGCGACTCATTTATGTATTAACTAAACCCTGAAAAGGTAAACCCAAAAAGTGGGGACTCATTTTATGTAGAAAATTTGACCCCTGCAGAGGATAAATTTAATGTGCGACTCAGTAATGTAGTAACTCAGCCCTGACAGAGGTAAATCCAAACGTGCGCGAAACTCAGTAATGTACGTAGTAACCACCCCGGGGACAGAGGTTAAATCCAAACGTCCGCTCGAAAATTTTACTAGTAACTCGGGCCCCCCCAAGAGGAAAATACAAATTTGCGACTTAGTCGTAGAAATCGGGCCCAAAACGAGGTAAACCCAAAAACTGCGACTCATTTAATTTAAAGTAACCCCACCCTACAGAGGTAAACCCAAAAACTTTGCGCCCAAAGGAATGAAAACCGTTTTTAAAAAAAAAATCAGCCCTGACAGGGGGTAAATCTAAATGTGCTACCAGAAATGTAGTAACCCCGCCCTGACAAAAGGAAAATTTCCAAAGGGTCCCCCCCCCCCCGTTTTAGTTATGTGGGTAACTCAACCCTGACAGGGTTAACCCAAACGTGCAAATGGGTAATGTGGTAACTCACCCCTTGGACAGGGGTTTATACCAAAACGTGCAAACTCATTTTATGTATTTAAACTAAAACCCTGAAGAGGAAAAACCCAAAAACTGCGACTGGGTTTAGGATTAACTCAGCCCTGACAGGGGGTTAACCCAAAACGGGGCGACTCGTAATGTAGTAACTCAGTCCCTGACAGGGGGGAAAACCCAAAAACGTGCAATTTGTAATTTTTGAAAACTCAGCTCTGTAGAGGAAAAATTAAAAAACGTGCGACCAGAAAGGGAGTTTTGGGCCCAGACAGAAGTAAATAAAAACGGGGCGACTCATTTATGTAGAAAACTCAACCCGACAGAGGTAAATCCAAAGGGTGCGACTCTTTAGGGGAGTAATTTAAACCCTGAAAAGAGGTAAATCCAAACGGCGACTCGCAAATGTAAAAAAACTCCGCTAGACAGAGGTAAACCCAAAAACGGCGATTCAGTAATTTTAGAAATTTCAACCCTGACAGAGGTAAATCCATACGTGCGACTCAGTTATGTGGTAACTCAACCCTGACAGAGGTAAATCCAAACGTGCGACTCATTAATGTAGTAACTCAGCCCAGACAGAAGTAAATCCAAACGTGCGACTCGGTAATGTAGTAAACTCACCCTGAAGAGGAAAAACCCAAAACGTGCGCCCCAGAAATGTAGAAATCGGGCCAAGCAGAAGTAAACCAAACTTTCCGACTCGTTATGTAGAAACTCAACCCTGACAGGGGTTTAAACCAAACGTGCGCCCTCGGTAATGAATAACTCAGCCCTGACAGAGGTAAATTTAAATGTGCGACTCAGTAATGTAGTAACTCAGCCCTGACAGAGGTAAATCCAAATGTGCGACTCAGTAATGTAGTAACTCAGCCCTGACAGAGGTAAATCAAATTTGCGATTCAGTAATGTGGTAACTCAGCCCTGACAGAGGTAAATACAAATGTGCGACTCAGTAAAGTAGTATCTCAGCCCTGATAGAGGTAAATACAAATGTGCGACTCAGTTATGTAGTAACTCAGCCCGGGACAGGGGTTTAATTTACGAATGTGCGACTAAAGTTTTTGTGAAACCCTCAGCCCTGAAAAGGGGTTTATACAGATGTGCGACTCAGTAATGTAGTAACTCAGCCCTGACAGAAGTAACCCCAAATGGGGACTTAGTAATGTAAAACCCTCAGCCCTGACAGGGGTTTTACAAATTTGCGCCCGGGTAAGGTAGTAACTCAGCCCGACAGAGGAAAAATCCAATGTGCGATCAGTAAGGAGTCTCAGCCCTGACAGAGGTTAATACAGAGGGTGGACCCCGTAATTTTATTTTTAACTCGGGCCGGGACAGAGGGTAACCCAAATGTCGTTTTGTCATGTAGTAACTCAGTCCTGACAGAGGTAAATCCAAATGTGCGACTCAGTAATGTAGTAACTCAGCTCTGACAGAGGTAAATACAAATGTTCGACTCAGTAATGTAGTAATTTATCCCTGACAGAGGTAAATACAAATGTGCGACCGGTTATTTTTTATTTTAACTCGGGCCCGACAGATTTAAATACAAATGTGCACTGGGGTTTATTTAGTAACTTGGGTCTGACGAGGAAAATAAAAATGTCGACTTAGAAATGTAGTAACTCAGCCCGGGACAGAGGAAAATTTCCAAAAAATGTGCGACTCAGTAATGTAGTAACTCAGCCCTGACAGAGGTAAATACAAATGTGCAACTAAAAGGTTTTTTTGGTAGTAACTCGGGCCCTGCAAGGAAAATTTAAAAAGGGCCTTATAATTAGTAATCACCCTGCAGGGGGAAATACAAATGTGTCCCTCGGTAATGTAGAAAACCACCCCTGACAGAGGAAAAATACAAATGTGAAAACTCGGGTTATGTAGTAACTCCCTGACAGAGGAAAATTACAAATGTGGGGACTTGTAATGTATTTAACTCACCCCCTGACAGAGGAAAAATACAAATGTGTGTTTTGGAAATTGAAAGAAACCCTCGGGGGGCCCCCGGGGGGGGGGCCCCAGAGGTAAATACAAATGTGCAACTTAGAAATGTGAACTCGCCCTGACAGGGTAAATACAAATGTGGAAACTTAGTAATGTGGGAAACTCAGCTCTAAACAGAGGTAAATCAAATGGCAACTTATTTAATGTAGAAAACCAGCCCGAAGAGGAAAATAACAAATGTGCAACTTAGTAATGTAGTATCTCATCCCTGACAGAGGTAAATCCAAACGTGAGACTCGGTAATGTAGTATAACTCAGCTCTGACAGAGGTAAATCCAAATGTGCGACTCAGTAATGTGGTAACTCAGCCCT
Organism: Sweltsa coloradensis; assembly: GCA_024449915.1. Taxonomy (NCBI): domain Eukaryota; kingdom Metazoa; phylum Arthropoda; class Insecta; order Plecoptera; family Chloroperlidae; genus Sweltsa; species Sweltsa coloradensis. The sequence continues at coordinate 156,033 of JAMZAV010001546.1, read as the reverse complement.
GACAGAGTGCCCCCACCATGTTACTTGTTTGGCCCGCTTCACACCATAGGAACCGGGGGGACGGTTTTGATTGGTTTTGGTTTTTACGTCTCATATTTTTTGAAATTTGGCTAATCGAAAACCGAAGGGAGGGACGAAAGGGGGACGTCGGGGGGGCAAAGGGGGGAAAAAGGCCTGTGCTGGTCAAAAACCACCCAAAAAGTATATGGGGAGGGCGGGGTTCCCCCACGTCGTGGTGTCTCCGCTGTGTCATCATCCTTTCCGTTTTTTGCTTTGTCGTCCCCGCGGGTGGTAGTCAAAGGGAAGGGGTTGCCCGACGACGACCCAGAGCTCGCCATTAGTTTCAGGGAGTGAAACTCCCCTATTCACGGGCCAAACCGCGAGAAGGTGTCGAGTTGGAATTTGAAGGCCCATCGGTGACGGTCACGTGACAGTGTCCTATAGTGTGAAGCGGGCGTTATGGACTAGAATAATTCGCTGTAGCTTTAGGAGAATTAATATTAAAAACTCGCGTATCGCATAGCAACAGAAATGTTGTAAAGTTTTGAAATTGTTGAACTAGTGAATGCTCGACTAGCGTAGATTCATATCTTCTACCCCGAATTCGATCAACTCTTGTTAATTATATTGATCAATGGCAAAAATACTTGTTAATACTAAACATAACAGTCATTGTGGGCAAAATGGTCATGAGCTAAGTTTATTCACTATACGTGAGCACCCACAGTATAGACAACATAATGTTGGTATATGCTCTTTTTAATATGTATTTATATAGCAAATTAAGTTTACGGGAAGTAGTCAGTAGAACGAACGGCAGAGCAGATATAATTATTTTTAATAACTATAATATTGAGTTGTGATCATTAATGTTTATTATTTAATTAGGAATGTAAGCATCAAGTGAAATTTGTAAATTATACAGCCCCGCTCCGCAGTTCGCTTTTTATTATTTTTGTTTCACTCGTGTGTTGCTAATTTGCCTAGGAATTATAAGGGATATTAAGCCAAAAGATCAACATTGCTGACCTAAAGCTAAATTTTGGAACATAGTTAGTATGCATCATTCTTAACACACACACAGAGAGAGTTCCCAAAAGCACAGACGCTTGCTTCCTCCGCTTTAGCGCCAAAAGGGCATCAGTCACACTGTTCTGTTACATACAAATGATTGTAAAACCTGAACCAACAGAGATATCTCTGTGGTTCTTGTCTGAAAATAATCGGGACTATGTACACTTTTTGTTAAATATCCAAAACATTTATTATTATCATTTATATTAGTCACAATCACGAATAGTGCTGGTGCCTAACTCAATTCTTCCAAGTATATCCCGTAAATCTTGAATTAGGTCGAGTTCACGAAAAATTATCAAAACATAACAAATATGCGGGTGGCTGTCTTGTGGAAGCCACTTTTTGATTTTTTACCGTGCGATGAAAATTGACTGAGATATGACCAAAATGACAATTGTTTGCGCATCGGCACTATAGCCGAATAGTACGTGGAACAAGCTGCATCAACCATAAAAATATTTCATATCCGGAAACCAATAGCAAACTTTAGAATCTGTTAAAAGACGCATTTTAGAATGTTATTTTCACATGGGACACGCTTGGAAGCAAATAAGTCACCTGTCATGGCGTCCTCAAGATGGCCGCCAAAATAATTCTTAAAATTGCTTTAACTCAAGAAGTAATCATCGGATGTGAACAAAACAGGCATTGTTTTAATGGGTTTTTAATGCTCTAAAATAATGTCAGTAGCAGTTTTACCGCAAATGCAATAGTTTTAATATTTTTATAAATTAGTACAATGTATTGGAATTATAGCAATTTTAAAATAAATATATATTTATTTATACGTAGAACTCGTTAGTTGCCATCATCATAGTCATCATCATAGTTGCTCATCATTTGGCAGTAATACTGCCAAATTATGAAATTTTGAATTCCAATGAGCCTTGGCCCTTGCGAGTAGCTGCAGTAGGATTTTTAAATGTTTAAATATGTTTGTGCGTTGACTTTACATCACTTATAAAAATATCCCTCCTTGAATTCAGGTCAAGGTTCATGATTTAGTAAAATGAATTGGCAATAATGCATTGCATATTTTAGTAGTATGCTTACCGACAGTGTTGGCTCGACTCTGATTCGGGAGGTCTCGGGTTCAAATCCCGTCGAGACCGGCAATCCTGACTGAAGGTTTTTTCCGAGGTTTTACTCAGTCGTTAATTCGAATGCAAGGGATTGAGTCCTCTTAAACAGCCTTCGGACATCCCTTCACAATATCCTATCCGCAACATACCTAGATTAGACACCTGAAGAGGGGCATGAATTGCACCCTGGGCAGGCTTCCCTCAAAAAGTTTACTAAACGTTTTATTAGTAGTATGCTCGTGACAACAAGAAATATGCCACCCCCGCCCACTCCCTCCAAACCCCCTCCTAAACTCTTTTTCGTGTAAGTAGTTACTGTTACAAGCAATTGTAACATTGCGATTATACTTTTTCCAGAAGTCTAAATTTTAATGTCAACTATAGCCTAATATATTTTGAGGCAATAGGCATTGCATACATCCAAGTCCAACATATTATTATTACAAACATAGTTTACATTCTTACAGCTGTTTTGCAATTTGGTTGGGATATTATTTTATTTTGTTCAAAATCACTATAACAATCGACGTAAATGCATGAAACATTGGGTTACATTATCTTTGGCTGGATGAACATGTTTTGTATCACACTATAGCCAGCGCAGCTGACACCCTCGCATTATGCTCTATTGATCAAGCCTCCCTCATATCGTGATGCTAATTATTACGGGAATATGGAGTCCGCAATGTCCCCCTGGAAACCGAAGCTGACGCGCATTCGGAACAAGATATCTGCAAATCAACCCCATGTGAAGCCCCACATGTGCCAGGGTTGATAATTGAGACGCTTACCACCAGGGGTTAACATTAACACATGCGAGCCCTCGATTTGCAATGCAGTCCAATGCAGTGTACTTATTATAATGCAATGTGGTGTATTTCAGTGTAATGTAATGCCCTGTCCTGTTTCGTATTGTAGTTTATTATTGGTGAACATGTGTACGCTGTAATAGTGTAATAGTAGGCCCATAGTCGACCGGAGGGGGGTGGGGGGCAGTAAGGGCCCACGTAAATAAAATAAAAGTTATTTTGTTATGTTTATGTTGTTTAATCTCTATTTACCCACTTGTTCTAATATAGCTTACCAATGTGTTTACGTAAAATGTATGTATTTATATTTGGTAATTTCATTGCCGTGGAATCCAGCATCGAAATACTAAATCCACATTTCAATATAACCATCAATCATCGAGAAAAATACAATTCAAATGTACAAAATTGTCATCTTAGTTCTGTAGTCTGCTACTCAAAATGTTTCGCTTTGCAGATTTGCCTCCGGCGGCCGCTGCGGGCGTCTGAGCGAGGGATGTTTCTCATTATGAAGGATGGTACCCCCCTTCCCGACCTTATTTCTATGCTCTATTGTATATAGATTTGTATTGTAAATGTTACTTTTTGTTTAACGGAAAAATATTCATGTTGTTATTCATTCAATCAAGTCGATATTCATTCATGGAATCAAAAACCTTGAAATAGAATTTCTTGTTATTGCTATCGAACGAAAAGATTGAATCACAAGTTTTAGCGAAACGATTGATACTATTTACGAGGTTTTATTAGAATTAGCTACCACGTTTCCCATAAGAATAGGTATTTTTAACAATAATACTAAAAAATATAATATGTAATGCCTTCTTACCGTTCGACTGTCACTATGGGTAGCAAAGCCCTGAAGTTCAGCGAATAGAGGCGCCAAGCTCTCCGAAGTGAACCTGAGGAGGACAATACTTGTTAAACGACAATATTCTGTGATGTAGGAATACATTACACAACCCCCTTGTCGTGGCTCACTAGTTTACACAGTATCATGTGAATGTAGTGGGTATCGAATTCTGCGGTGGAGAGGCCATCTCATGCACGGTTCGTGGGAATTGTTGCGTTTTACGTTCACAGTTACATTTTAAGATGAAGGGTGGCACACTGTAGGTTTCTCATCCTGCTTTAGTTTCTAATTCATGCGAAAGTCTGGATGGGACAATATTGTTTGCGTGGTATTTTAAAATAAATTTTAATTTTATAGCACTTAAATTTTGACTTTGTCATCTACTTTTATCCCACCGTCATAACTTGTGTATGAGAATGAGGTTTCTTTATAATTTATTATAAAATTAGGACATAAGATTTAAACTTTTAAAGCAAGACTGCATATGCAAGGGTCGAAATTAGGGAAGGGGGAAGGACGGCCATGTCCCCAAAAATATATTAATGGGCTTAGCTATTGGCTTATAGCCAATAGCCATGGGACGTAAAGCCGTTGGTCCCCTTGGTACTTTTCGAAAGGAGTAAGCAGTAAGCTACGTGCCGGTACCGGGTTTCCCCTCCTCCCTTCCATTCATACTTCATCGTCATCTATCACCACACATCGTCTCGAATAGAGTAAGTGCATCAAATCAAATCCTGTATTGACACACAGTATTTGCTTTTATTATCTCTGACGTAGAATTGCGTCCGCGACGAGGCCTTGTTACATTAGTGACATAAGGCTACTTACTTACATAAAGTTGCAATGCATTATGGATACTATTAAGACTCGAGATATGAACGAGTGTACTTAGATTATTATACCTTCACCCAAGCAGTTTAAGTTCAAGTTCTTTATTCATCCGTGGATTCATACAGGATACAGATATGGATGTCGTCATGTCTATTGTTAAGATTAAAGTAGGATACATAGAATAAAATATCATAGATAGAGAATAATAATAAATAACTAGAAAAATAAATTCACACACAAAGAATAAGAACTGATACATGTACTTTCAAGAAAATGTCTTCTTAATAACATTGTACAACGTATAGCTATATAAACAGGAAATACAGTAGGTAATACAGTGCAGTGAGTTGATGGCTTCCTGTTTGTGACAAAACTATGTCCGTTTCGGTTGTACGAGTAATAAATGTAGTTGTTCTCTATGTTGTACATTGAGTTGAGTCATTATTAAAACGTTATAAAAAAAAGTCCGAATGTAATGAAATAATTTTCAAAAAAACATGGGCCAAAAAATAAAATAATAATAAAAAAACTAACATGGCTTTGAACCGCCGTCTTGTCGAATAAAATTCAAACGTGCTACCACTCTGCCACACTGCACTGTAATGTTGGAAGCTATTAGCCTATTTTAGGTGGTATCCGATGACCGTACGATTATACACTCCGATCTTTTACTTTCATTGATTTATTTAACGTCTATCCTATTTGGTTAAGAAACTGATTTACAAATGAGGACAACTAAATAAATCTAACAGTCGTCCCCATTCCTTTCGTCTGTTAGTAACCACTGAGTTGCCAATGCCATCAGTTACACTAACATATTGGGTATCCTCTGGGAACTAATCGAAGGATTGAGCGAGCGTAGCGAGCGTCTCCACTTGACTCTTATGGCTCGAATGTCTGATTTTTTTTCTCTGTTACTGCTTCGGTACAGGTCGCACCGTTTCTTTGATCGACCTGAAATTTTGCACACATGTACATACCACCTATGCGGGTTGCTGTAGTTTTTGAATAAAATCCGATAGTTGGTTATAAAAATAAAAAATGAAAAAAATGAAAAATAAAAATAAATGTTCCGATCGTTATGAAATTTCGCAGGGTCAATAAGTACAACATTCTCTCCAATTTTACTAATTTTCAGCTAAATCGGTCAAGACCTTAAAAACTTATATTGGTATGTAACATTATGGGAATGTCGTACTCGGGTCGTGTTGCACGTACCGGTGCTCGCTCAACAACGCGACGGGACTTTAGCGTTTTCCTAGTATTTTTGTCCGCGAATGTGCTGCAGAACGGAACTCAACCATACTTGCGACTTCTCACGCTTTTTTCAGGAGAAAATTTCATGTGATTAATTTCATTGCACGCCAAGTCTAAAGTCTGGACACAGCTGAGTTGTACCCTGTGGCTTAGGGAAAATTTATCCCGCCAGACTGCGTATCGAAGTTTTGCGATCGCGCATGCTCATGCGCGTGTTTTCTGCCACGAAAGTCTATGAAACTCTATTCCCGTGCTGATTAGTAATGCCAAGACAGGGGCGTTAGCACATAATGGCCCATAATGGCAAGCCCCCACCCCCGCCTTTCCTGGATTTCCAATAATCAGTGTACGAATTGTGTACGCGATTTGATTTTCTAGTTCCGCCTCTACAAAAACTACATTATTTCGGTATTGCTTTCACCCCACATATTTTTAAATGCACCAAACTTAAACTAGAAACCTGTTTTTGCTATTGTTGGAGGGCATATCCCCCACAAACCACCCAAACTTATTCCCTTTCTCACGAAAATACTTCGCTCTTCTTATACTACCATCCAACAACCTTTTAATTTCCAATTCGTGCACTGCTATAGAGGGTGAGAAAAATATCATGACCTCCCATTAAAATATCCTGCCGACGGTTCTGTGCTGAAATGATATTGTTATAGAAGTGAATTATTAAAAGAATGGTTGCTGCCTTCAGGCTTATCATTGATCAGGTCCAAGTCATCGTTAAACACACCCCAGCACCCCAGTATACGAATTGCAATACCGTGTCACAACATCCCGACGCTACCTATGCCAATTATAATGTACTTTTTACTCATTTACAAAAACAAAAGAATCACAGCGGGAAATTCAAAATTGAAAATTTGTTATTCAGAATTTGTTTCCGTGCGTATTTACGGCGAGACTAAATATCTAAGATTCTGAAGTGGTGGGGTCACGGTAAAAAGTAAGTGGGGAATTCCCCCCATTCCCAATAATAAATAAATAAAAAATAAATAAAAAATAAAACAATAAATCTCCGAGCGACTGCGGTCTAGTGAATCTCATTGTTCCGATCTTCGACCTGCTGATTGATCTATTGGTTATAAATGAGAATGTTCTATCAAATACTACTGTAGTAACTTAAAAGTGCTTATTCCAAGTACAAATTTTAAAATCAATTGATAATTAAATACAAATTAATATGTTTGATGAATAATAATAACACAACATCAAGGAGAGCCAGAAAACTTGTTGCATGAATGTCTGACATCTGCCTCAGCGTACGTGTTCCTCATCAACACAACATCAAGGAGAACCAGAGAACTTGTTGCATGAAGGGCTGACATCTGCTTCAGCGTACGTGTTCCTCGTCAACACAACATCAAGGAGAACCAGAGAACTTGTTGCATGAATGTCTGACATCTGCCTCAGCGTACGTGTTCCCTCATCAACACAACATCATGGCGAACCAGAGAACTTGTTGCATGAATGTCTGACATCTGCCTCAGCGTACGTGTTCCTCATCAACACAACATCAAGGAGAACCAGAGAACTTGTTTCATGAATGTCTGACATCTGCCTAAGCGTACGTGTTTCCTCATCAACACAACATCAAGGAAAACCCAGAGAACTTGTTGCATGAATGTCTGACATCTGCCTCAGGTACGTGTTCCTCATCAACACAACATCAAGGAGAACCAGAGAACTTGTTGCATGAATGTCTGACATCTGCCTCAGCGTACGTGTTCCTCATCAACACAACATCAAAGAGAACCAGAGAACTTGTTGCATGAATGTCTGACATCTGCCTCAGCGTACGTGTTCCTCATCAACACAACATCAAGGAGAACCAGAAAACTTGTTGCATGAATGTCTCACAGCTGCCTCAGCGTACGTGTTCCTCATCAAACAACATCAAGGAGAACCAGAGAATTTGTTGCAATGAATGTCTGCACCCTGCCTCAGCGTACGGTTTCCTCATCAACACAACATCAAGGAGAACCAGAGAACTTGTTGCATGAATGTCTGACATCTGCCTCAGCGTACGTGTTCCTTCTCAACACAACATCAGGGAGAACCAGAGAACTTGTTGCATGAATGTCTGACATCTGCCTCAGCGTACGTGTTCCTCATCAACACAACATCAAGGAGAACCAGAGAACTTGTTGCATGAATGTCTGACATCTGCCTCAGCGTAAGTGTTTCTCATCAACACAACATCAAGGTGAACCAGAGAACTTGTTGCATGATGTCTGACTTTCTGCCTCAGCTTACATGTTCCTCTCAACACAACATCAAGGTGAACAGTGAACTTGTTGCATGAATGTCTGACATCTGCCTCAGCGTACGTGTTCCTCATCAACACAACATCAAGGAGAACCAGAGAACTTGTTGCATGAATGTCTGACATCTGCCTCAGCGTACGTGTTCCTCATCAACACAACATCAAGGGAACCAGAGAACTTGTTGCATGAATGTCTGACATCTGCCTCAGCTTACGTGTTCCTCATCAACACAACATCAAGGAAAACCCAGAGAACTTGTTGTATGATGTCTGACATCTGCCTCAGCTTACGTGTTCCTCATCAACACAACATCAAGGTGAACCAGAGAACTTGTTGCATGAATGTCTGACATCTGCCTCAGCGTACGTGTTCCTCATCAACACAACATCAAGGAGAACCAGAGAACTTGTTGCATGAATGTCTGACATCTGCCTCAGCGTACGTGTTCCTCATCAACACAAGATCAAAGAGAACCAGAGAACTTGTTGCATGAATGTCTGACATCTGCCCCCAGCTTACGTGTTCTTATCAACACAACATCAAGGAGAACCAGAGAACTTGTTGCATGAATGTCTGACATCTGCCTCAGCGTACGCGTTCCTCATCAACACAACATCAAGGAGAACCAGAGAACTTGTTGCATGAATGTCTGACATCTGCCTCCGCGTACGTGTTCCTCATCAACACAACATCAAGGAAACCAGAGAACTTGTTGCCTGAATGTCTGACATCTGCCTCAGCGTACGTGTTCCTCATCAACACAACATAAAGGGAGAACCAGAGAACGTTGCATGAATGTCTGACATCTGCCTCAGCGTACGTGTTCCTCATCAAACACAACATCAAGGAGAACCAGAGAAACTTTGTTGCATGAATGTCTGACATCTGCCTCAGCGTACGTGTTCCTCATCAATACAACATCAAGGAGAACCAGAGAACTTGTTGCATGAAGTCTGATATCTGCCCAGTGTACATGTTCCTCATCAACACAACATAAAGAAAACCCAGAGAACTTGTTGCATGAATGTCTGATCTGCCTTAGCGTACGTGTTCCTCATTAACACAATGTCACGGTGCAGCGGGACCGTGACAAGTTTTGTTGGTTCTTACTGACTCCTTTCCTACGATCCTTCACACCTCTTGTGTTTACGCCGGTTGACACTGAGTCACTACCTTAGCGAGCGGGCTGAGTTGGATGGCAATTTGGTTTGGTTACCTTGTCGAGAGGGTAGGGAGAGGGGAAGTGGATGCACACGAGAGAGACGAGCTGGCTCACTGGAGATAGGGACGTGGAGAGAAGCAGGTAGACTGCGGAGACTCTTTGTCAGCGTTGAGTGTGCGTTTGGGTGTTGCTGCAACCGAGCTTCGAACTCTGGAAGTGTGGGACTGTGGACTGAGGACACATATACGTGAGTGCGTACCGTGTGGGGTGTCAGAATCGTTTTTGTTGTTGCCTTTTTGTGTGAAAAGGAAGGGGAGGCGGTGGTCACTAAATACCATTCGGCCCGAGCAGTTACTACCTATTTTGTAAATTTATATTTTTTAAATGATATCTTTTGGTTGTCTCATTCAGAGGGTTTGGTTTTAAGTAATTTTTCTTTTGTTAACATGGTCCAAGTAAATTGAAGGTTATTTTTGTTATCTAATACCTCATTGTAGCTATTTATTGTAACCTATTAGTATTTGTATCTACTGCATGGATTATCATGTGTTTTAGGCCCCGCATTATTTCACTTGGGTATTTAAGAGCGACTTGAGGTTTCCTTTAAGATCGCATTTGTATCACGGAATAGGGAAAAACAGAGGCAGTGTTTGTTATTTTTTCAAGCCACGTAGGACATTTATTTCTTGTCAACATTAAGTATTTATATTTTTGCATATTTTGTTAATGTTATTTCTTCACACCACTTTAATATATTTTTGTAAATTGCCATCCAACTCATCGTTTTATTTGGAAGGGTTTGTTCCTTTGCCTTCCCCATGCTATCACCCTTCATCACCAAAGGAACTGGCGCCCAAACTATCAACCACCAGTGTGTACAGTAGTATAGCAGGGGGACCCACCCCGCTCTCCGAGCGAACCAAAGCTGTCGGGTAAGCGTCACAACAACATCAAGGAGAACCAGAGAACTTGTTGCATGAATGTCTGACATCTGCCTCAGCGTACGTGTTCCTCATCAACACAACATCAAGGAGAACCAGAGAACTTGTTGTATGAATGTCTGACATCTGCCTCAGCGTACGTGTTCCTCATCAACACAACATCAAGGAGAACCAGAGAACTTGTTGCATGAATTGCTGACATCTGTATCGGTGTTCTTAAATGAAATCCGTTCAACCTTCTCATCTCAGTCGATTAAGTCGAATGTTCAGTATTGCTTACCATACCGCGACGTTATCCGGCTCGCGACACGTTGCAACGTATTTTAGTGAACTTTCTATTGAAAGATTATTTATTACCTAAATAATTAAGTATCTTTCATAAAACGCTTTAATATGTGCGAGGCCTTGCTGAGAATATTAATCAGTAGGTCGTCTGCAATTTTCCTTCAGATCTACTCACAGAGGTTGTTTGAGCTCGGGCCAACTTTTTTTAACGATCTTAAACGTGACAAACAAACAAACACACACACACACACACACACACACATATATATATATATATATATATATATGTTAGTACTTTAGACAGAAATTAAAAAAAGTGCCTACACCGGGGATCGAACCCGGGACCTTGGCTTTTCGGGCCATGCTCTTACCAACTGAGCTATGCAGCCACCAATTTAATTCTTTCTTATTCTTGGTCTGTTTATATATTGTTAATAACATGTGTAGACATATGTATAAACAGACCAAGAATTAGACAGAATTAACTTGGTGGCTGCATAGCTCAGTTGGTAAGAGCATGGCCCGGAAAGCCAAGGTCCCGGGTTCGATCCCCGGTGTAGTCACTTTTTAATTTCTGTCTAAAGTTCTAACATAACTGCGTCATAGTCGCCTACTATAAAACCAAGGTTTAACATATACATATATTAGATTTAAGGCTTTCGCAGTACACGATATGAAAATATATGTTTTGAGGTAAAACTGCGTGTGGTTGTATAATAAAATAATATTTTATTTCCGACGTTTCACTAGGATTTCACCAGAGTCGATAAAGAAGGGTAAACTTCTTTATCGACTCTGGTTTCACCTAGCTTTATCAGGGTTAAAAAACAAAAACAAAATAGAATAACAAAGAACAAGATGACAATAATTAAAACAAAGCCATCTGGGAAAACAGATCTAGATGACAGTGAGTTAAGAGAGAGCCTCCAGATGTCACTGGTGTAAGTAATCTCCTACTTCTTGTCACGGAACCTTCCCGGAGTTGGTCTAATTGACGAGTTTCATTCTCAGTTGGTGGTGGAGCATCAGCCTGCAATAATCTAGTTTGTCCACTTCTCGTTACACGAACACCCTGGAGTACTGGATGAGATTCATTTACAGTTGGTGGCGGAGCATCGTCCTGCAGCGGTCTAAGATGGGCACGTCTACTTCTGGTCACAAGACCTTCCGGGAGGAGGAGGCCTTCTGGGCGAGTTTCATTTCGAGTAGATGATGGATCATCATCCTCCCATGGTCTTAAATTAACTAGTCTAGTTGCTATGATCGGTTTCCAAGCTTTTGGCAATCTCTGGCTGTCATCCCTCTAGTTGAGATTTTGTGGACGCCTCTCAATCTCCACAGCCTCCCTAATGATCCGTGGGTAAACATGTTGAATCGCTTCAAGTTTGCGCGTGTTTTCGAAGTCGATTTCGTGGCCTGTATCCTTATGGTGATTAGCTAATGCTGAATTCCTATATTGTTTGTCTACTGCATTAATGTGTTCTTGGAGTCGAACCGAAATCCTTCTGCCCGTTTGACCTACGTAAGATAGATTACAGCCACCACACGGGACTTCATACACACCTTGATCCTCCAGTGGAATTTTATCTTTTGGACTCGATAAAAGAGAAGCGATTTTCATATCAGTTGAAAAATGGTTTTAATATTATATTGTGTAAGCACTACTAATGATGTCAGTAGAACCTCGGACATATGGTAGAAACGCTTTCGCACGAGGTTTGTCTCGTTCATCATTGAGTATCTTAGCTTCTGGTCTTAGTTGACGGTTCATTACTTCATCTATATCATGTTTATTGGAACCGTTTTGTGCCAAGGCATTTTTGAGGTAAATTAGTTCTCCGTCAATTTGGAATGGGTCCGAAAGTCTTATCGATCTTGTTACAAGAGTATTAATCACAGATTTCAGTTGTGCGGGGAAGTGATGTGACGTTGCATTCAAATATCGGTTTGTATGAGTTGGTTTTCTATACACTGTATGCCCTAAACTTCCATCACTTCTTCTGGAGATCATGACATCTAAGAAAGGAAGAGAACCATCTTTTTCCAAATCAATGGTAAATTGGATATTTGGATGTATGCTGTTGAGATGGTTATGAAACAACTTTAGTTTAGCTTTACCATGTGTCCAAATAACATAAATGTCATCAATGTAGCGGCGCCAATAAATCGGTTTGTCCGGAGCAGATTTAATTGCTTCTTCTTCAAAGTTTGTCATATAAAGGTTTGCTAATGGAGGAGACAGAGGTGAACCCATAGGTGCTCCTTCAATTTGTTTATAAAACTGTTCGTCATACAGGAAGTAAGTAGTTGACATGCAATGTTTGATTAAGTCGAAAATTGGTTTAGGCATAGGACATTTACTTTTGATTATATCCAAAGTCTCATCCACTGGAATCTTAGTGAAGAGCGATACTACATCAAAGCTAACAAGTAAGTCATCTGGTTGAACTTTAATATCTTTTATGAGCTCAATGAAATGCATGGCATTTTTAATATAGGATTCAGCATCCTCGGTGTAAGGTTGCAATCTTCTTGCCAAGTGCCTAGACAAAGCCTGAGTTGGTGAGTTTATCGCGCTTAAAATAGGACGTAACGGTATTCCAGCTTTGTGTATTTTAGGAAGACCATACATCCTAGGAACTCTTGATGATTTCTCTGATATTTTTGAATCTCCGGGTCTGTACCAGATACCTTTATTAGGCCCTTCGTTGTCTTTTCTAAATAAGTTGTAGGGTCTCTTAATGTTAGTTGATATGCTGAATCTTGCTTGGAGCTTTAAAAGCTTGGAAACCGATCATAGCAACTAGACTAGTTAATTTAAGACCATGGGAGGATGATGATCCATCACCTACTCGAAATGAAACTCGCCCAGAAGGCCTCCTCCTGGAAGGTCCGGTGACCAGAAGTAGACGTGCCCATCTTAGACCGCTGCAGGACGATGCTCCGCCACCAACTGTAAATGAATCTCATCCAGTACTCCAGGGTGTTCGTGTAACGAGAAGTGGACAAACTAGATTATTGCAGGCTGATGCTCCACCACCAACTGAGAATGAAACTCGTCAATTAGACCAACTCCGGGAAGGTCCCGTGACAAGAAAAAGGAGATAACTTACACCGCTGACATCTGGAGGCTCTCTCTCAACTCACTGTCATCTAGATCTGTTTTCCCAGATGGCTTTGTTTTAATTATTGTCATCTTGTACTTTGTTATTCCATTTTGTTTTTGTTTTTTAACCTTGAATGAATGAATGAATGAATGAATGAATGAATGAATGCTTTATTTCCATTTAAAGTTGAAGGCATACAAAGAGTTACATACCGGTACAGTTTCTAGACCCTTTAGATAGTATTATCTGCAATCAGGGTATATGGAAAATCAGGGTAGTATAGGCCTTAATAATATCAATATTTACACATTTTACAAATTTGGCTAATATAAAGCTAGTTCAAGTATCTTAAGTACATACATGAGGCTTTTAGAGTCTTGGTTCAGGTGCTTGATACAAATTATGTGTACAAAGTAAAATAAGTAGGTAAGTACATGACTATTACAAACAATTGTATAGGTGACAATAAGACATAGTGGTCTGCTATTTAGTCCACCTACAAGTATCATTAATTTGGCTCATAGAACCGAGGCATATTGCTGGTCAACACAGTTAAGTATCGTTTAGATATTCCTCAACTGAGTAATATGCATTTTTGATCAGGAGTAATTTCAGTTTGTTCTTGAAAATATTTTTGTTTGAAATATGTTTTATGTTTGTTGGAAGTTTGTTATATAATTTTGTATTAATGTAATTGGAATTGTTTTAAGTGATTTTACGCTTATGGTATTTAGTGTGAATGTTAATGGCCTGTCTAGTGTCATGCGAGTGGACAGTATTATTTAGTGTTTGCTTAACTATGTCTTTTTTTAGACTCATAATAGATTGGTATTTATGTACAAGCTGTAAAATGTAAGTATATTATGCTTAATAAAATGTGGCTTGCAATGAGGTTTGACATGTGAGTTCTTTTCTTGTTTTAGGCCAAACATGATTCTTACAGCTCGTTTTTGGAGTTAAAAATAGAATCTGCCTGTGTGGAATGTCCCCATACTTCAATGCAATATCTCATATGTGGTTCAAAATTTGCGTAGTATGCTAATTTTGCCACTTTAGAGTTAGTAATTTGTTTAAGTGATTTTATTGCAAAACAGGCTGAGCTGAGTTTTTTTTTGCCAATGTGTTACAGTGAGTGTGCCAGTTCAAGTGTTCATCAAAATATATTCCCAAAATCTTGGCAGTATGCACTTTATTAACCCTCCGTCACTCGCGCGGAATTTCTTAACACCATCCCTCGCGTGGGGTTTGTCAAACCCCAAATTATTTTGGGCTGTAATTAGTGCAGAAGTATGTTTTGGATATTTCTGTCTGTGCTCATATGATTTGTGGAACAACTATGTAGGTGGTTTTTACTGAGAGGACAGGGAAATAAAATGCCAATGAACCTTTTTGTATGAAATATTATTTTATTGTAATTTTCAGATTTAAAAAATAGACATTTTCAAAATATTCAAAAAAGGTGTACAAATAATGCAATTTAAGTTTTGTTTCACTTTTTAGTAATAAAGATGAACCAGTTAGTAAATTACAAGAAGAATTTTTCCAAAATTCCAAAATTTCAAAATTTAAGCCAAAATAGCATTGAGTTTCCCTATGCTGTTACTGTAACGTGATCACTCGCGTGGGGTTTCAGAAACCCCAGCCAAGTTTAGGCCGGCAATGTAACGACACTAAAAGCCCTAATGATTAGAGGGTTTGAAGGTACTGAGAATCTAGAGTCGGTAAAACAGTCCGATGCAGAGAAACAGAGTCGAATGTAGACCCTGGGGTTTGTAGAACCCCACGCGAGTGACGGAGGGTTAATTTCACTTTTTTCTGCTACGTTTTTTTATTTATATTAAGTCATTGTTTAAAGTATCTTGTCCATGTTTAGGCCGGAACTCTATGAAATTTGTTTTCTGGGAGTTAAGTATAAGTTTGATATTTACGAAACATTTTGTTTCTGTGGCCAGTACTTCTTCACTGACCTTAATAAGGTTTGTATGTGTTTTACATCTTTTCAAAATGCAAGTATCGTCAGCAAACAGTTCTATTCCTATATCTTTTAAGATATAAGCAAGATCATTTATAAATATAATAAATAATAGAGGTCCTAATATAGAACCTTGTGAAACACCACAACTAACATTTACAGGGTCAGACAGATACGTTTTTTCACAGTTTGTATCATCTAGGTTAGTCATTTGATCGTATTGAACCCTGTCTGTAAGATATGATTTTAGCAGGTGGTAGGTCTTACCTCTAATCCCATAATAGCTAGGTGAAACTCTAGTGAAACGTCGGAAATAAAATATTATTTTATTATATAACCACACGCAGTTTTACCTCAAAACATATATTTTTAATATATATTTATGTTTTGAGGTAAAACTGCGTGTGGTTATATAATAAAATAATATTTTATTTCCGACTTACATATATATATATATATATATATATATATATATGACATAATGAAATTCTTTCGAGTTTCCGAGTTAAATAAGTTTTATTACCAACGTTTCGAACAGTTCTCCCTGCTCATTCTCAAGGTAACGACATACAAATTAAAAAACATTGAGTAAACAAACAAGACAATAACAAATAATATAAAAGACAAAACAAGTCACTGCAACTGCTCAGCATTACATTTAAGATCTTTGCGACGACCTTAACAGGCGTTTGGTAGGTGGAGCTTCAGGTGGCTTCTTTCTTCTCCTATCCACTCTAGCTGGAGGAACTACATTTTCCGTGGCAACTGGGGGTATTATCGGCACCACATGGCTATCACGTAGCGCCAGTTTCCAGGTGGGTGCTAGTCTTTTCGCATCATCTCGTATGTTTAAGTTATGCGGTCGTTTCTCCATTTCGACGGTTTCTCTAACAATACGAGATACTTCATGGTCCACTCTGGCAACAGTCTTTGCGTTTAATGTAATGCTGAGCAGTTGCAGTGACTTGTTTTGTCTTTTATATTATTTGTTATTGTCTTGTTTGTTTACTCAATGTTTTTTAATTTGTATGTCGTTACCTTGAGAATGAGCAGGGAGAACTGTTCGAAACGTTGGTAATAAAACTTATTTAACTCGGAAACTCGAAAGAATTTCATTATGTCACATTATATCCGAGAAAATCTACGTATAAAAAAAATATATATATATATATATATATATACATATATATTTCTGAGGTTTTCGTGGTTATTTGTATGTGTTACCATCTTTAAATAATTAAATTTACTTCTTTCGGTTTACCACGTATATTGTTTATTTAATCCGACGTTTCGACTGGATTTCACCAATCTTTGTCAAAGACAGTAAAGCAACTCAAGTAAAAAACCCAATATACAAAAACACTTCAAGAGGGAAATGAAACAAAAACACAATAATAACATAAAACAAACATAATAAACAAGGCAATGCAAAGAAGTTAACTAACAGGAATATTATAACATTTGGAAAGAGTTTAGAAAAACATGTCATGTTATTGATTAGATGAAGTAGGCTAGTCTGCTTGACCAGAACTTGTGGGATGATTTCTTGCTTGACTTCTTGTCCTTGGACCTTGACTTGTAGAAGGTAGCACGGTTTTGTGAATATTTTGACCAGTATGGTTAGTCTGACTTCATGTTACGGGTCGTAGACTTACAGCAGGAGGAGTAGCAGTAGGAGGAGGAGGAGGAGTATGCGTTAATGTTCTTGGTTTATGGCAAAGGTTTATGATGGACTTCCAAGTCTGAGGTAGGCGTTTTCCATCATCCCTTTTGTTTAAACTATGAGGCCTCTTCTCAATTTCTATTGCTTCCCTTATAATCCTGGAATGAATACGGTCCGTAGAAGCAATTACTCTTGTACCCTCAAAATTAATAGCATGTCCCTGATCTGCCACGTGTTGTGCAAGAGCTGATCTTGGTTCATTCTTTTCTACTGAGAGTAAGTGTTCCTGTCGACGTTGAGAGATTTTTCTTCCAGTCTGCCCCACATACGTTTTTTCACATGATCCGCAGGGAATTTCGTACACACCATGGCTTTCCAATGGTATGGCGTCCTTTGGTGATCTTAAAAATGAACTAACCTTCCTGTGTGGTAGGAATACAGTTTTCACCTCATGCCCAGACAAGATCTTGGTAACTCGATCAGTAGTGCCTCTCATGTAGGGCAAAAATGCTACTTTTCGTGGTTTCACAGTTTCATCATCAACATTCGCTTGCGTTTTATTGGGTACACGATTAAATGCATTATATATGCTTACAGTAGAAAATCCATTCCGGAGAAGAGCATTCTTAAGGTTATGCATCTCAACATTTAAACTATCCTTGTCAGCAATTGATTTTGATCGAAACGCCAGGGTGTTTGCCACAGATCAAATTTGGGCTGGCGAGTGATGTGATTGTGCATTTAGGTAGCGGTTAGTATGTGTGGGCTTCCGATAGACAGTGTGTCCCAACGATCCATCTGATCGTTTACTAACTAGTACATCTAAAAATGCAAGACTGTTGTTCTCTTCAATCTCCATAGTAAACTTAATGTTGACGTGGATACTATTCAGATGGTCAAGGAATATATCTAGAAGTTCTCTTGAATATGGCCAAATACTGAAAATGTCATCAACGTACCTCAATCACAACAAAGGTATACGGCCTAAAGGTGCTGTGTCTAGGGCACGAATTTCCAGATCTGTCATGAATAAGTTTGCGATCACCGGCGACAGCGGGGAACCCATTGGAGCACCCTCCACTTGTTTGTAGAAACTCCCATCATACATAAAGTAGGTTGAAGAAAGGCAATGTTCAGCTAGCTTTGTGACGTGGCTAGGAGGCTTGATGGTATCATTAATAAATTAAGAGCTTCTTGAATTGGGATTTTTGTAAAAAGCGACACAACATCGAAGCTAACAAGAAGGTGATGTGGCTGTATTTTACATGATTTAAGTAGCTCTATGAAATGTGTTGAGTTTCGAACAAACGACTTCGAATCTTCAGCAAATGGTTGAAAACATGTTGATACAAATTTCGCTAATGCAATATGCAATATAATAATGCATTTAATCGTGTACCCAATAAAACGCAAGCGAATGTTGATGATGAAACTGTGAAACCACGAAAAGTAGCATTTTTGCCCTACATGAGAGGCACTACTGATCGAGTTAGCAAGATCTTGTCTGGGCATGAGGTAAAAACTGTATTCCCACCACACAGGAAGGTTAGTTCATTTTTAAGATCACCAAAGGACGCCACGAAATTCCCTGCGGATCATGTGAAAAAACGTATGTGGGGCAGACTGGAAGAAAAATCTCTCAACGTCGACAGGAACACTTACTCTCAGTAGAAAAGAATGAACCAAGATCAGCTCTTGCACAACACGTGGCAGATCAGGGACATGCTATTAATTTTGAGTGTACAAGAGTAATTGCTTCTACGGACCGTATTCATTCCAGGATTATAAGGGAAGCAATAGAAATTGAGAAGAGGCCTCATAGTTTAAACAAAAGGGATGATGGAAAACGCCTACCTCAGACTTGGAAGTCCATCATAAACCTTTGCCATAAACCAAGAACATTAACGCATACTCCTCCTCCTCCTCCTACTGCTACTCCTCCTGCTGTAAGTCTACGACCCGTAACAAGAAGTCAGACTAACCATACTGGTCAAAATATTCACAAAACCGTGCTACCTTCTACAAGTCAAGGTCCAAGGACAAGAAGTCAAGCAAGAAATCATCCCACAAGTTCTGGTCAAGCAGACTAGCCTACTTCATCTAATCAATAACATGACATGTTTTTCTAAACTCTTTCCAAATGTTATAATATTCCTGTTAGTTAACTTCTTTGCATTGCCTTGTTTATTATGTTTGTTTTATGTTATTATTGTGTTTTTGTTTCATTTCCCCCTTGAAGTGTTTTTGTATATTGGGTTTTTTACTTGAGTTGCTTTACTGTCTTTGACAAAGATTGGTGAAATCCAGTCGAAACGTCGGATTAAATAAACAATATACGTGGTAAACCGAAAGAAGTAAATTTAATTATTTAAAGATGGTAACATATATATATATATATATATATATATATGTAGTATCGGGTTTTGGGGTTTTCGTCCACGTGTAGTGTTTGTTAGGTGGTGGTACATACCTTTTAAAACAACGTTTCACAATGACGCAACACAGCCAAACCAGTCCGTGCAAACTGACTGCGCGCGCACCCACAGAGAGAACGATACAGTCCGAGCCCGCCCAGCGACGAGGAAGCAGAGAGGCAAGCCCGGTCCTGTCATAACCTGAAGATGCTGGAGGTTATTTCAGCGAAACGTTGTTTTAAAAGGTATGTACCACCACCTAACAAACACTACACGTGGACGAAAACCCCAAAACCCGATACTACATCAGAATCGGTCTACGAAAACCTTCGTCATTACATATATATATATATATATAATATATATATATATATATAAGGTTTAGTTTGTTTATATTTTTATTGTGTTGCTGATGTTTTGTTTTTATTGTTTTATATCAACTCTTCTTGAAAATGGAAGCCTAGTCTTCTGAAACGTTGAAGTTTTGATTAAATATTTGTTTTAAACATTCAATATAGCGTGATTATTTCCGTAAAGTGAAACATAACATATATATATATATATAGTCGTACAGGGAGTGCCGAACGGGGAACAACGCGTCGTGGTGGTGACCCTGGTTAATGGGAGATGTTATTCTCTCGAAACGTCGGGTGAGGTGGGGTAAGTGAGACTACCTACTCGTTTTATCGTGTGACAAAACCCAGAAAAAAATGGTGAATAATTACATTACTTATGTCCGCGAAAATTTAAAACTTAACATATATATATATATATATATATATATATATGGATTGTTGTAGGTTTTCGCGGCCCGTCATAGGATAAAAACAAGGATCTTGGGTGAAACCGCGTCGAAAATATTTTCGAAAAAAAATTTCGACGCGGTTTCACCCAAGATCCTTGTTTTTATCATATATATATATATATATATGTTGTAATTGTCTTCCGGGATATTCCATACATTATGGATATGATGTTTTTTTTTTTTTTAACTTGGCTTTATAGTAGGCGACTTTGACGGTGTTATGTTAGTACTTTAGACAGAAATTAAAAAAGTGACTACACCGGGGTTTGAACCCGGGACCTTAGCTTACCGGGCTATGCTCTTACCAACTGAGCTATGCGGCCACCAATTTAAAACTGTCTAATTTTTGGTCTGTTTTGTACATTGTTAATAACCTGTGTAGAGCAGATTGCACTGCCTATTAGACTACACATGAAATTAACTTGGAGAAATACAACCCATCTCTGTAACCCTAGAGTTGGGAAATATGATTTTTTTTTTAAACTACTACTATAAAGCCAAGTTAAAAAAAAACATCATATTTCCCAACTCTAGGGTTACAGAGATGGTTTGTATTTCTCCAAGTTAATTTCATGTGTAGTCTAATAGGCAGTGCAATCTGCTCTACACAGGTTATTAACAATGTACAAAACAGACCAAAAATTAGACAGTTTTAAATTGGTGGCCGCATAGCTCAGTTGGTAAGAGCATAGCCCGGTAAGCTAAGGTCCCGGGTTCAAACCCCGGTGTAGTCACTTTTTTAATTTCTGTCTAAAGTACACACATGTATATATAGAATTTCTGAGGTTTTCGTGGTTATTTGTATGTGTTACCATCTTTAAATAATTAAATTTACTTCTTTCGGTTTACCACGTATATTGTTCATTTAATCCGACGTTTCGACTGGATTTCACCAATCTTTGTCAAAGACAGTAAAGCAACTCAAGTAAAAAACCCAATGTACAAAAACACTTCAAGAGGGAAACGTCGGATTAAATAAACAATATAAGTGGTAATCCGAAAGAAGTAAATTTAATTATTTAAAGATGGTAACATATGTATATATATATATATATATATATGAATATTAGGGTTTTTTAAGCATAAGCCCGCTTTAAGGACAATAGTTATTGATTCATAGCAGTTGTCGAAAAAGTTTGCCCCGACTGGGGTTCCCGACAACTTCTATGAATCAATAATATATATATATTTGGCCTTTTCCAAAATAATTGAACATAGATATATATATAAATGGAAACCTAGTTTTCCGAAACGTCGGGATTAAAAGTTACTTTCTATAATACTGTGCGTGATATTTACTGTAAA
The DNA here is from genome assembly GCA_024449915.1 of Sweltsa coloradensis. Classification (NCBI taxonomy): domain Eukaryota; kingdom Metazoa; phylum Arthropoda; class Insecta; order Plecoptera; family Chloroperlidae; genus Sweltsa; species Sweltsa coloradensis. The sequence goes on along the minus strand of JAMZAV010001546.1, from coordinate 134,194 downwards.
GATACTTAAAACATTAACTATGGATCACGAAAGCTTAAGGCAAAACATATATATATATATATACCCACACTAGAGACACTTCTTCCAGTTTGAACGAGAACCGTGAGGGAGTAATGTCGGCGGAAGCAGATCGCGTCATGCAGACGCGTTGTCATTCCACTAATGTCAGCAGTCCTGCCTCGGGTCAATCATCAACGGGTCGTCGAATGGAGACAAGGAATTGGTGCCAGAAAAACAAACAAACAGGGCCGGATGGTTCATAAACTCTAAGACACTTAAATGTATTTTTTTTCTAAATTTTTTTGTATTTATTTTGTTTTGTTTGGCCTGCTTTGTTATTTTCTGTTGTTGGTGTGTTTGTTTTGTTATTGTTTTTAATTTCAGTTTTTGTAATTTAATCTCTTGATAAAGGAACTCCAATCTGAGTTCCGAAACGTTGAGTATCAATTAAACTCAAGGAGTGGCGTAAACCGAAAAACTATTATTTCTAAAAATTAGTTAACATATATTTATATTTATATACATGGACTACCCGAAAATACAATGTGTGCATATACATATAAACTCATACATCTGGGTCACTTTTCGAACTCTAACTTTCACCTAAATGTTTTAATTTTTAGGTGTTGTTTATAAAGGATGTGTGAATAGGCGTCCACAAGCAATCACTACAAATTCTGAAAACTGTAATCTGTGACTGAAAAAAGTAAGCATAATTTGGAAAATGTGCTCTGATTGCGCAATACGTACGAACATTGTTACCTACTTAACATGTTGGTGCAAACCACAACCCGATAGGACAAACAAATAGATGCGTTTAAAATTGTCTGAGAAATTTGAATGCTCGTAAATTAAGCATGCCTGAGGAGAAGAAGAAGGAGAAAGAATATTACAGTATCGTTCTCGGTGGATTGAAAGAAATCGAGCTAGTGTGACAAAGATGATACGCGGACCCAAGACGGGTGCCGGGGTGCGTTTCTCATCTGAGCAAAGTGAAGGCGATTGCGGTGAGAGGAGATGAGATGGTATTACCGACACGTCCTAACCGCACACGCACAACCGAGGGGTGATTGTGAAAGTGCGCCTTGGGCCCGGCAGGGGGGGGGTCGGCCCCGGCCCCCAAGGGGGGCGTAAACAAAAGGCGGAAAATTTTTCTGTTTTTAATGAACCCATTCGGGCGGTGTGGGGGAAAAAGGGGCCCGCCCCGGGGGGGGGGTTTAGGGGTATAGACAGGGAATTCATCTGCAAAATTCAAAGGGCTATGTTTGGGTTAATGATAAAAGAAATTTAAAAAATGTTTTTTTAAACTAATTCAAAACCTTTCTGAATTCAAAAAACAAGTTGGCAAAACCCAAAAAGGGCTCCTTCACCCCAAAAAATCAAAATTTTGGATACAAGAAATCTTTTTTTAAAGTTTTTTTTTACTGTCGTAGAAGCAATTAAATATTTTTTTTAACTAATTCGATCAGGGCTGAATTAAAAAACCAATGTTGGAAAAACCCAAAAATTTGGGGCCTCCTTCCCCTTCAAAACAAAAAATTTTGGAAATAAAGAAAACAATTTTTTAAATTTTTTTGGTTACAATCGTAGAACCCTTTAAAATCCCTTTTTTAAAAAAAATTTTGACCTTTCCTGAATTCAAAAACAAATTGTTGGCAAAAAAAAAAAAGGCTCCTTCACGTTCAAAACTAAAAATTTTTGGAAATTAAGAAAAAATTTTTTTTTAAAATTTTTTTTTACTATCTTTAAAGAAAATTAAATAATTTGCTGTTTTAAAAAATTTTGGGCCCATGCTTTTTTTCAAAAACACAATGAAAAGCAAAACCTGAAATGACTCCCTCCCCTTTTCAAAACAAAATTTGGTTAATCGAGAAATAAAATTTTTTTAAAATTTTTTTTTTACTATATCGTAGAAGCAAAAATATGCTTTTTTTAACTAATTCGTCATGTTTAAATTTTCCAAAAAAAAATTTTTGGCAAAAACCAAAAATGGCCCCTTTACCTTAAAAAACTTCAACTTTGGGAAATCGATGAATCCTCTTTGTTTTTTTTTACTTTTAAACCCTTTGTAAAATAAAAATTTTTGGAGGAAAAATTTTGCGATGTCCCCTAAATTTTTGCGGAGACCTTTTTTAAATTTAATACTTAGGGGAACATACCAAAACTCCCCTACTATGGGAAACTGGAGCTTCGGCCGCCATATTGGAAAATGGGGGCCCAAAAAAAGTTTTTTGTTTTTGAATACTCCTTTTGGGTTGAGATAGACAAAATGTCAAAAATAAAAAAAAATATTCCCTTTTATTCGCATTTTTGTGCATTATCCCTTTGGCTTGAAGTCTGTGCCCTTTCTTTTTAAAATTTTTAGTTAAATTTTCCGGGGGAAAACTAATTTATGTGAGATCCCAAAGAAGGGGAGTGTAGACAAAAAAAAACCTTTTTTAACCCCAAACATTAGTGCCCATCAATCTGAATCGTCCATTTCGGGAAAAGATTTTGCACCCAATTGGGTTTAACCAGCCCACCACAGTATAAAAAAAATTTCATTTTTTTTATTTATGTGATTCATTTTAAAAATATTGAAGAAATAATTTTTGTTTATTAAGTGGAATCCCCAAAAAAAATAAATAAAACTCTTGGTGCGTTCTTTTTAATTTTTCCCACAAAACCATTTCTAGTGGGTAGTTTTGGGAATTATTTTTAAAATTTTTTTAAATTTCACATTTATTTTTGGGGAATTTACTTTTTTTTACCTATTTCGATCAGTGTTCGGGTTTGCAGAAATGCATGTAAATGTAATGTAAAAGTTTCCAAAAATTCTTACCATGCCGGGCTTTTGATATTCGAACTCCTCTTTCTAGTTAAAAAACCCTTGCAGCTCAGGGGCTTTGGCCCCCCCTTTTTTTTTAACCCCCAAACACCATTAGTTGACCCAACCCAAATTTTTGTACCTACAAGAAATAACTTCCCCCCCACCCAACTTTTTAAAAGCACCCCTTTGGTCTTTAAAATAGGGCTGATATCGCACCCAGTAATGTTTTTACCCAAATTTTCGTGGGTTATATTTTTGGTGTTTCCCCCATTTGGGGGGAAAATGAGAAAATTATTTGCACAACTGGGTTTTAAGAATAACTTAAAAGTAATAACAAAATAACCCTTCCCGCTAAAAAAGTACCTCGGGTTTTTTGATAGTTTTCCATATCTTTGTTTGGGGAGTGGGCATCTCTTTTAAAATGCCAATGGAGTGCAGTACTTGTTGGGGTAAAACGAATATAGCCCAATTTTATTTTGAAAAACCCCTTTTGATTTTTTTCATTTTTTGCGAGCAAAACGGACTACGTATTTCACATAGGACCCTTTTTTTCCGTATTTTTTTAAAGGGATTTAAAAAATATCTCTTTTTTTTTGTCTGAGGGGTCTGTTTAAAACGCCATTTTTTTGACACTGAGAAAATAAAACAAGGCTCAAGAAGTAAAATGTCAAAAAAACAAAATATTTCAGTCATAAAAACAAACTCAAACCCGCCTAAAAGAAAAAATTGACTATCTATAAAGCTGTAAAGTAATTAACAATTATTTGTTTTAAAATTTAAAAATTTTAATGATTAGGCCAAAAGAAAAAAAACAACTCATAAAACCAAATTACATGCATTATCAAATTTTCAGAAAAACGGGCCCCGGAAAATGTTTTAAAAGGCTGACTTATGGACCCTTTTTTAGTGTTATCCCATACGACCCTTTTCCGGTGGGAAGAAAATTTTGGGGGCCTGGAAAAAAACACCAATGTTTTTTGTTTTGATGTTGATTGTTACAATGCACCGATAGTGTTGGTTTTCCCGCGTTAAAGGCCCCGCGACTCTGATTCGCCCAGGTCCCCGGGTTTTAAAATTTCCCTCGAGACCGGCAAACCCGCCCGAATTTGGTTTTTTTCCCAGGTTTTTCCCCACTGTTAATGCGAATTTCAAAGGGGTTGAGTCCCCTTAACAGCCCCCGGAAAAACCCCTTCCCCAAAATTTTCCTATCCACAAAATACCTAGTTAGCACCTGAAGAGGGGGAATTTAATTGCACCCTGGGCAGGGGTTCCCACAAAAATTATTAATTTTTTTCAATGCGGTTTAAATTCATGGGCCCCCCAAATAACCTTTTAAGCGAATAGCCACTCTGTCTAATAGCGGCGTAGCGAGCATTTCCTGTCACCAAAACAACCACCTTTTCCCCCAAAGCTTATATTAGGCCTTACTTTTTTAAACAATGAGGGGTTTGTTTCCCTTGGGTTTTTTCCCCAGCACATAGGTTGGGGGTTACAGTATTTATGGGGGCTAAAGAGTTCGTGATAACAAAGCCTAAAAACCACGTAGACGTAGTGCAGGTATATTACAAGCGGGTTTTTTTACCCAAAATCCAGGGGTCAGAAGGATCCCTTTCCCTAAAAAAAAACACTGCTAATGCAATTATTTACGGGTTTTTTACGACTGAGTAAGTGGACCCGCGGAGGGAGGGTAGGCGACCAAGGCCCCAGAGCCCAAACAGCGCCGCGGGTTTTATGCTGGCGGCACCCGCAGGGGGTTAAGGGGCGACAGAAATCTAGTTGCGCATTGGGGCTCAGTAAACAAAAATTAAAAACCCCGGTCGTTGGGGATGTTTTAAAAATGGGCCCGATTTGGCCAAACGTGTTCCTTTCAAGACAAAAGACAGATTTTTTGGGAAAAAATTACATCCCAAATCTTTCCAAACAGGAAGGGTTAAATTTTGTACAAATTTTGGGTAAAAAAATTACGCAACAAAAAATTTAGATAAAAGTGGCACCTTTAAAGGGGCCCCAGAAAAAAAAAACGTAGGCCAAAAAAATAGGTTACACTTATTAAAACCCAGAATCTATTTCGATTTTTTTATTTTTTTTCAAAAATTTTTTGTGTTTATTTACGGGGCAATTGAATTTTTTTAATAAGGGGTACCCGATTTGGGTTTTTTTGGTTTCCCTTTTTGGGCCTTTTTACTCAAAGTAGACTTTTTAAACATTGATAGGTAGATGTAAATTATTTCCTTTTTTAAAAAAAATGTTGGCACTTCTACCCCCAAAAAAGTTGTTTCGATTTACTTCTGAAGGGTTTTTGGGTAAAAATTGCCCCCTCTAGTAGGGGAGTGATGGAAAAAATTTGGGGAATTTTGCGGGGCCGGTAACCCGGGGGGTTAGTTTTGGGGTTTTGCTTTCAGGGGGTGGAATCGGGATTATGTTTTTTGGAAATTCACAAAAAAAAATCGACTTTCCTCCCAAACCCCCCCAACGGCCCCCCAACCCCCCCGTAAGCCCTTTCACTTATCTGATGCTTGTTAGCCCTGAAGTCCGAGCCCCCTGTTGTATTTAGTTTCGTTTAAAAGGGAATCCCTGACCAAAAAATGAATTTTTTAAAGAATACCCGTAAAGAAGTCTGAGAAGTAAAAGAATTTTAAGAGGGGGTTAATAAAAGAGCGGATTTTTTTATTTGAAATTTTTGACGGGGCATAAACCCCCCGAACAAAAATTTTATTCAAATTACTTGGGAAACAGTTGGGCAAGTTAAATTGAATTTTGAAAGGGAGCGGGTTTTTAAATTGGTTTTAGCGTAGCGAGCTGCGAGGCGAAGCGAAATTCCATTTCATTAAAACTGGAGAAAAAAATTTTTTTTTCCGGGAAAGTTTTTTTTCCATTTTTTTTTTTTTATTTTTGTGTGTTTGTCCGCACGATTTCGGGTAACCCAAAACTCCAATTGCATGAAATTTTTAAAGGGGGGCCTCGAAATCTCTCAAATTAGAAATGCCACGTTTTTTAGCGGGAAACCGAAAAATTATTTCTTCCCTGAAAAACGCAATTTTACGATTTTTTTTATTTTGGAAAAAAAGTCTTCTACTTATAAACACCTACATGCTTTTTTCCCATTTTATGATTTTTTTTACAGAACCATAATTTTATGAATTACGAATATTCGTGTGAAATTTTAGCGTAATCCCAAAAAATTTTTTCTCATGAAAAACGAAAATTTTTCGGGTTTTCTTTTTTTTTAAAACAATTATTCTTGACTTTTTACAACCCACGCTTTATCCCATTGTAATGATTTTTTTCCCCAGAAAACCCTTTAAATTTTTTGAATTTAAAATTTTTCGTGTGAAAATTTTAAAGGGAATCCCAAAAAATTTTTTTTCTTATGAAAATTTGCAAATTTTACTATTTTTTTCTTTTTTTTAAATTACGATTAACTAAAAAAATTAAAAATTTAAGTTTATTTTTTATTTAGTTTAAATGAATTTTTTTTTAAATCTTCAACTTAGTAATGATTTTTTCACAGAACAACAGAAAATCCGCATAACACATGGCAGCTCAATACACCAATTACGCTCATCCAACAACGCGGCGGGACTTAAGCGTTTTCCTAGTATATTATTTATACACTCCTTTATCAGGTTATCTCTAAATATAAGTAATATTGGTGTTATATGGTTCGTTGCGTTGCACAATTTTTTTTCGCCTGCCGGTACAATTTCAAATTTTGTACCGTTTAACGGAAAAAATCGTACAACGCTTGAATCCAAATAAAACCGATAATCCTTATATTTAGATTGTAGATAAAGGAGTGTAGAAACAATATGCAAAATAACCGCTGCTCAAAATTTAATTTTGAACTTGAACAACTGATTCCAGTACCTAATTTGAATATAATTGTTGATTCTGAGGTTATGTCCCGTCAAAAAAATTTCAAAAAAATAATCCGCTCTTTTATTAAGCCCATCTTTCATTGTACTTACTTTTCAGACGTATTTGCTGCATTCTTTAGAAATCATATTTGGGTCTAGGGATTGCCCTTAAATCAAGATCCTGTCTTCTCGACCCAAACAAAACTCATTTATTAAGCATCTCTCAACCACTTTTACCCACATCTCGCATTCGTTCTTCAGATGTGTTATTGTCGAAAGAATATAATCTTCAGTGTACTTTGTTTGGACACGTTGATTGGATTTTATTTGAATAACAGTACAGGCAGTGATAGAAATCTGCTGTTCACTACATGGACGTCGGTAAGCGCTGGCGCTAGCGATACCAACGAGCGACACGACATCGCATGTGAGAGCTACGAAGAAAATGGCGTAGCCGTAGACTATATATGAACTTTTAAAAAATGTTTTGCTATATCCTTACCATGGCGTCTTTCCAAGCGTCCTATAACATCTTGTGTCTTCAATAAAATCAGTATTACGTTATAAAGCCCACATTATATTACCATATGTCTTCAATACACACAATTTACAACACAACGTTTTTTTTTTATTATTCTACTACATTCAGAGCCATTTTCTGATAACATAAATATTACATTTTAGTTATTTATAAAATATTTTCAGTCATAAAATTGAGCTTGAAGTTTTACACGTAATAATGACGGGAAAAACAGGGAAATACGTCAAAACCCTATTTCCAATTACCGTGTGATCATTGAAAAACAGAATTTTTATGATTATCTTACTTCAGAAGCCATGTTGGAATAAAATTTGCTCTTAGTATGATTAAGAAATACAAATAAACAATAATATGTATACAAGATCAACATTTTCAAATTTGGATACATATTTTTAACGATTAGTGGTTTTTAGAGGACATAAAGGTTGTGTTCCGCAAAGGCGACCAGAACGACCAGTCTACGACCAATGAAATTTAAGCAAACATAATTTACTTCAATGATTGATAGATCAGATTTGCAAGGAACGTATGCGATGCGTTGCTGTTTTGATTGTTGTGGTCGAGACCATGAAGGAGCCCAGAGTTGTATTATACCGGTCGTGGGCTTAGAGCAGGTCCCCCAATAGGCACCGTGCGTTCGTACAAGCAGCGCTCGCAGCGGCCACTCTTTGCAATTCTGAAATGCACCGGCTCGCGCGCACTAGCTGTCATCATACGGCGCACCACGTTATTGAGGTTCTCTATGCTGTAATGTTTGTACAATTGTTAATATTGTAAATGTTTATATGGAAACGGCAACGACAGTAGTATTGTATTGTTAATCAAAAAATATCTCAAAAATATGAAATTTTATCTCAGTTTTCCGGCGGCCGGGGGGACAATTGGGGATGATTGCATTTTGCTTAGTCTTTTAAATTTCAATATTATAAAAAGTGGCCCTGATGGGGGGCTCTTTATGACATTTTTTTTCTCACAAAAAAATTTAAAATGAATTTCAATGAAATTTAGAACAAAAAAATGCAAGGAATTATGTAGTTTTGTGTAAGTTAATTTTTGTTAGGTATAACTTATAGGCCTACTACTTACGAGACACACACTATGATTTCTTACTAAACTTTATATCGCTGATCGTGTAGAAAAAAGACGACAGAACCACAGTGTGATTCTGTCAACCCTGGAAAGTTTTTTTCCGGGGTTTTTCCTGGGTGGGATACAATAATTGTCATAATAACATCAATATAAAAATACTAGACTTTTGAAGCACCATTGCACCTGACTGTTAAACACGAAAAATGTATGTGAAAAAGTGGCAAAGAACACGTTTTCCAAACCTTGCAGTCGGTTTTTTTAAACGGTATACACGTTTCTTTGTTTTTTTTTTGGCATTTTTTTTTCCGAGCGGGATTATTCACATACAGAATAATATGATCTGGGTTTTGATTGTTTGAGATCGAACAAAACTTTCAGATAGGGGATTGTTTATTTTTATGTTAAATATGAACTTATTTGAACGAATAGATAATGAATACAGTTTAATTTTCTTATTATTGTATGCCTTTATAGAACGTAAGATCTTTTTGCCCGTGAAAGTATTAAAAAATTTACACTCACATTAATCGAAAATCATCAATGTACGGATAATACGAGTTAAAATGGTTTTTGTTTGCAAAAAAATTCTTTAGATTATTTAAAAAAAATACAGCAAAACCCATAAAAAATTTTGTTTTATTTTGATTATAGCATTGTATTATTGTTATTACTGTCTGCCTTTCTAGAAGTATGCAAATATATCCTCTATTTAAATTCTATTGTATCCCGAAGTCACCGTTTTAAAATTTTCCTTGCAAGGACGTTTAAAGTCCCGTTTGCTTTCATATTTTTATAATTTATTATATTGTTGAACATTTTTTTACTTTAGATGATTAAAAAATCTAACGAATCGCAATATTTTGATCCAGCGCCCTTCTGTATTGGAAGCGGGAATAAAAAACATCACAGGACCATTGGCACACAAATTTATGCTGAAAGCGTGAAATATAAAAATAAGGAATTTGGTAATACTGACACATTTAAAAATTACCGAAAAAAACACCAGTGCCCATTTCCGAGGAGATTCTTCAAATCAAGGACCATGTGCATAAAAAAAATGAGTCCCCCACCCCCTTACCTTACTCGCATGATGATTTTTTTAGTGTAGTTTTTGTTTTTTTTATTTCTGGAATGCTAGTTTGAAAAAAAATATATTTTGATTGAATGTATTATTATAATCTATACCTTTGCAAGGAAAAAACATTTTCGACACTTGGTTTTCTCTTATTTCGGTAGGCTAGTTTAAAAACAACGTACCGGGGGAAAATATTTTTTTTATTAAAAAAGCAAAATTTTATCTTTTCTGTTGAAAATTTTTGGGTGAGAGACCTTTTCTGCTATCACCTCATTTCAAAAATGAGATGGTGTGTGGTATTAAAATATTTTTATAAAGTTACCCGGGCTCTTTACTCGACGATTATGGGAAATCATTCCTGCATTAAAACATTTTAAAATTCGCATTAAATAATAAATTTGTACGACCCGCGATAGATGATTTTCCCCACTGACAGAGCCCCCCGCAAAACTCGGGTTACACTCGCAGTTGCGGGGCTTTCCCCACGTGAGCGCTTAAACCGATCTCATACGCGTCATGGCCAACCCCCGGTGCCCAACCTCTCTAAGGTCGGGGGCCGGGTCTTTGGGGAAAAAGGGGGTTTATTTCAATTTTTATTTCTTTTGAAAAAATCAGGGGAAAATTGTAACTATCGACAATAGGGAATTTCCCCACTTGAATATTTTTTAATATTTATTTAATTCTTATCATGTCTTAAAAAATGTACGCCTTTTTTTAAAAAAAAATTTTTTTGGGGAATTTAAAAAAATAAATTGAACCCCCATTTTGGCCCCCAAAAGACGTGGAGGAGGATCGTCATTTGGGGGGTTAATAAAATTTGGAAACTAAAGAGTACAATTTTTAAGATATTTAATTTTCCATAGTTGGGTTGGTTTTATAGGTATTGTAAATCCGAGAAATAAGGGATTTTTAAAAAATCAAAACGGGGCCCCTAAAATTAAAAAATGAGAGAGGGCCAAAAAAGCCGGATTTCAAATTTTCACCAAAAAAAAAAACCATTTGTTTTTTTTTTTAAATTTTTTCCTATTTTTGGGGTTTTTTTATAGGGATTGGTAGATACCATGGCAATTTTTTTAAGTTTTGAAATCTTATTTCAAAGCCTTTTTTTAAAAGGGAATGGGGGAAAAAAATTTTTTTCATCCGGAAAAAAATCCGGGAATTTTTTTTTTTTTTTTTATTTTTTTCTGCACTAACCACCCCTAAAGTTTATCCTTTGGTAAAATTTGACCTGTCCACAGCCTAGTTTTTTGAGCGATAAAAAAAATTCTCAAAAAAAATCCTTTTTGATTTTTTTATTTAAAACCGCCCCAACCCCCACACCCAGGGAAATTTTTTCCCCTTATTTTTAATTCATAATTTTTAAAAACCATGAAAAATTTTTCCCCAAAAAAAGTTTGTGTTTTTTTTTTTTTTAAAACATTCTTTCATATAACCCCTACATGTTTTTTTGTTTGTAATAATTTTTCACAGAATTTTAATTTTATAGATTATATATTTTGTGAAAAGTGTCGAAATCAAAAAATTATTTCCAAAATATTAAATTTTCAGTTAAACAGCGTTTTGAAAAAAAAGCTAAGGGTTTTAAAATTTTCATTTTTTTTTTTAAAAATAAAAGGGGTTTTTTTAATTTAAATAAAACAATACATAAAAACTTTCACTAGCGGATTTTTATAATTTTCGTTTTTTTTATAAATATGATTTTTTCCTTTGCTTTGTTGGAAATGTATGTTTTTTGAAAACAAATCTTTATTTCCCATATTTTAATTAAAAAAACTATAAATCCATCAAAAATTTGTCTAAAAAATTTTTTCAAATAAGACGTGAGCTATCAAAAAGAAAATTTACGGAAATTAATTCCTACTAAAAATTTTATTAAAATGTAAAAATAGGAAAAAAAAGTAGAATAAATTTTGAGATAATGCATTATAAGTTTTTTATGTTTTTTTTTTTGGTAAATTTGAGTGTAAAATAGCCTAAAGGTTCGTTGTTTTTTTTACTTATTATTTTATTTTATTTTTATTTTTTTTCAATTTCATGCATAATAACACATTACACAAAAAAAATATCCATCAAACAATTATGGTAGTGAAATTAGAGCATGCCCCATACCCATAAAAAATATGGGTTTTCACACCCTTTATTATATATCGTTATTATGATACATAAATGATACAACTAAAAAACTATGAATGATATTCACAGTGATGGTGCGCTTATTGTAATTTAAGGGTTTTTGGGTGATTGATGGAATTTACACTGCCTATACATTGTGAATGTATGTGCCTGTCGTGGGTTTATAGTGTGGTTGTCGGTGTGCTTGTGGTGTTGTGTTTGACTTAGTGTGGTTTTTGGGGGTGGGGGTTTTGCGTGTGAAGTGAGGGATATGTGTGAGTGTGGTGTCTTACATCAGACTGCTTGACTCTCTTTTAGGTAAGAATTGACTTTCTTTTTTAAATAAGTTAATTCTCTCAACTTGGTCTTGGGTTCGAGTGCATTGTATAGTGCGACAGCACGACAGAAACCCGTTTTTTGGGATGCACGGGGGGGCAAAAAGGGGGCCAGAGTTTCTCCTCTACCATATCTCCACTATATCCCAATTGTACTCTCTCTAACGGGTCACACTCTAATTTGGAACATTTTTTTTAGGGAAATTCATCGATTTCTTTCAAAGAATTTTCTAAAGCCAAAAAGGCAAAGCTCCAGCCGTTCACCCCCACCAAATCTCTCCTGTTCGTGTGAATTTTGGGTTTTTCCCGTTTTGTATGCCCCCTAATTTTTTCAAGGTTTCCCCGTGAAAATCGGATGCCACCAGGGGACCCTAAAAAATACCAAATTCACTAACTCAGATAAACTCCTTTTTTTCACTAGGGCAGCACCATACAAAGTTCGGAAAGAAACCAACGTTTAGCAGCCTTACATCAAAAAATTTCTGTATGTACATTCCATTTTAAATTATTTTTATAGTGATTCCAAGGATTTTTATGGCTGTTTCAGATCCAATTGTTTTTTCCCTTTTAATGTACTTTTTTTCTAGGCTCTTTCATTAGTGATAGACATATGATGAGATTTGTCCTGGTTTAAATTTACATACCATTAACTTTTTACCAATTTTAATATTTCCAAATCAGCCTGAAGTAGTGACGTCATTTTCCCATCTTATCACCTGTATAAATGCAGTCACACGTACTGCCTCTATTTTCTGACCACTTAGGGAAATCATCATGAAGTGGTGAAAAGTAGAGGCCCAAGACGGAGCCCCCCCCTTTTGGGGCCCCCGACACAAAACTACACTCCCCTGGATCTTCTCCGTCATAAAACACGCCATATCGACCGTCAGGAGCTCTTTATCCACTGGGGAGTTGACCTATTTTGTCCCCCAGCTTGGGCAAGGAGACACGGTTGGGACTTGGTCGAATGCCTTTGCCCAGTCCCGCGAAACGACGTCTACCTGCGCGCCGGCCTCGGGGTCCAAAATGTGGTCCAGTCGTCTACGCTCCCTAACAGGGTTGCAGATTTCTTGGCAGGAAAACCCTGTTTTTGTTTATTTAAACGCTTTCACGTTTTGAAGGTGCTTCTGATTTGAAATTTTTTTGTTTTTTCCATGATTTTGCTACAACGATTGAGGGAGATGGGCGGGAGTTTTTTTTTGCATTCCGTTTACCGCTCTTTTAAATCGGACCCCATTCGCCCCCTTCCGTCATCCCCGGGGCCTTCTTGTTGCATAGAAAAGTAAACACATGGCACAAGGGAGGGGGGCTATTTCGCGGCGCATTCATGAAGGTTTACATGGAATGTTGTCGGGCCTTGCACCATCTCACGGATTTTTTTATTATTGTGATACTTGGGAAAAGGGAAAGGGAAATTTTTCAATGTTTTTTAAAAAAAGGGGTAAAAGAGGGGGCGTTTGGGAACTGGAGGGGATAGGGAACACTTCTTAATAGGATCGAAAAATTTCTTTTAAAATTAGTGAAAATGCCCCTGCTATACACTGCGAATCGCTTACAGTACCCCAAAGAGAAGGGGATGCGGGAATTGGTTTGCGGAAAACTCCCCCGTTTTTTTCCCTTTCCCCCCCTATTTCCACATTGGGGGTATAGGCGATCTTTCTGCAATTTTCGCTTGGGTTTCGCAATGCCTGTATTTTTCCCCTTTCGTCGTTTTGTTCTCTCTTCCACTTTCTGTACTGGGCTCTCTTTTACGTATTTTTTAATTTTTCTTTAGTTTCCCCGGCTGTTTTTTTTTTGTATGACTTTAAATTCGGCACTGCTTTACCCCGCACCCCAAAAAACTTTTTTTCCCTTTGGGCCCACAAGATTTTACGTCATCATTGTTTGTTTGTCCCTGGTCCGCGTGGCAGTTGTTGGTAAAAAAAACGTTTCAGTTTGTCCAGTTTGCTTTGTTGTAGTTTAAAGGGACGCCTATTAAAAGTTCTTTGGCCTGGGGGGCTGACATCTTATCCCAACCGTATTGCCAGGTGGTGCTAAAATTTCCCGGGACCCTTCCACTTTTCTATTATCAAGGGGGTTTTTTGTTAGAACGAGGTCTATTGTTAACGACAAGTGTTTGTGATCCGGGTGCTTCGGGGACCATTTGATTTGGGAACGTTAGGGAATGCAGACAGGGAAGGGGATTTCTAAGGGTTTCTAGGCATCGGTTGTTTCGGTGTCCCGTCGATGTCCAATTAAAAACTCCACATAAAAATTGAAATGTTTTGTCCAATTTTCCCGTGCCTTTCAATGGAATAATTAAATCTTTTTTAAAATTTGGTGTTAGCCGTCGGCCTCTGTAGGCTGAACTAGAAGAATCTTCTCTTGTTGCACTTAAACTCCACCAAACAACTTCCGCTTCGTTTCGAGTGACGTACGCGTTCGGTTGCAGCTCGGGTTTTCCCGCTATCAAACACCCCCCCCCCTTTTACGGGGCTTCTCTGACGTGCGGTCTTTTTCCCGAACCAGGTATCCGGCAGTATTTCCCATCGCTACCGAGGGAAATTTACCCCCGTCTCGCACGAGAAAAAAACAGCAGGGTTTATAGCTTCGAGCCCGCCTCGACTGTGGGCCGCTTTTGGGATTTACAAAGCTTTGGCTTGAAAGAGAGACAGGTCAGGTTTGTAGGGGTTTTGTTTTTGGGGGTTGGGCAATGGGCCCCGAGTGTCGTCATTGGGCTTGAGATCGAGCTCGGACTGAAATAGGATCCACAAGTTAGGCAGGAGCAAGACCCAAAACATCCCGTTTTTCCTTTCCTTTTTTTTTTGTTGATTCCGCCGGTGATTGGGTTTTCACACGTCCGATGCGCCCGATTTTTACAATATTACAAAATATATACAACTGGTTTCCCGTCCGGTACTTTTTGCAGATGACAAGGTTTAAGCTTCAAAATAGGGCCCGGGGTTTTGTTTAATGTCGCCGCTGAGGGGTAGCAAAGACCCGGGGCCAGTGAGCCTGCAGATGGTCGCTCCCGCCCCTACCCCCCACGAACACCGAACGAGAGAAACAACGCCTTGGGGCCCAATTTCTCGCCCCGCACAGCGTGTAGTTTTAAATTGTACATTTTTTTCCCCCACTATAAATTTTTTGCACTTTTTCACAATGGATTTTCACATGGATGTTGTTCTCAATCAGCAATGATGCACTGGAAAAACTTACAAGTTGATTTACAGCTAAAAATACAAGAAAATTGAGGAGCGGTCGGCACGCACTGACACTGCTGGCGGCCATATCTCTCGCAATCCATAAACACTCACTATATCTGCAACTGACAATTTTTTCTATTTCACATTTGTGTTGTTGCCAGGTTACAAATATGACAATTATCCCTTTACTTTTTACATTATAAATAATATGTTCGAATTAGATAGGCTTGCGTGCGAAGCCTTTCGAGTTCAGTACTTCTGTACTTGTAGAATTTCATCCAGGAAAATCAACAAATCTTTTCGAAAGTAGGTAACTTATTTATTATTTCGCGCACATAGCCCATTTCCTATTAAGGCGAAACTTTTTCCACGCGAGTTCTCAAAGTCCAAACAAAGGACTTATTTTTAGTCTATCGATACATATTGGTCTACAAATTTCGGGTGACCAAAACGGGATTTGAAAAATCGCACGAGGATATGTATCATATTTTGCTGTGAATGCACAAAGTATTTCACCACATCGGTTTAAAAATGTAGACGCAGTTTAAAAAGTTAAAACGCACAGGTTTGAGACTTTCTGAGATAATTCCATAATGATTTCGAACTTCGATTAGTTGTACACAAGAATAGAATAATACAATAAATATAAATGACTAGTAGTTGGAACAACAACCTGAATTCACTGGACCTTTTATAACCTGTTAATCTAGGCTTCTTTAAAATTGACTAAAATTTTTATAAATAACACTCTATACAGCCCTAGATTAGGCCAAATATCAGTACTGGTAAGCCATTTTCCCATGTAAAATAGCATACAGTGCTCAAGAAAAAAAAATCATTTTATGCTTTTAGCATTATATCAGCATAAAATAAATTTATGTATTCATTAAATAAAAAAGTAAACTTAAAAGCAATGAAATCAATAATAATGCAAAATTGCTGGTTTTTCATACATTTTCAGTGAAATAACCCCTTAAACAATTACGCTCATCCAACAACGCGCCTGAAAAAGCGTTTGCGAAGCTTCCTAGTTTTTACCAACATGCCTTGTGCCCAAAGCAACACATGTGATAATAAAAGTGTCTACACATAATCATAAAAACACTAGTAAATGACGGTATTTTTCAAGGTGGCGTGTGAAAAATTACTATGTCGCCGAGAAATGCGAGTTTTAAAGGAAAACGACGACATGTCCAAACACAACCACTATATGACGTTATAGTGGCATTCATCCTGATTACTAACGTGGTATTGAAAGTCGTTGACAGCCTTCAGTGTTTTAGGTAATAAACTCACTAGTATGCAAAGTGCGTGAATAAGTACTAGTTACTACATTCCCGCTCTAGAATTAGGCACCAAGATGGCTTCTAATTCGCTGCTGCGACGACCTAAAGACGATCCTCCGCTAGGCGGAGATCCAGCAGACCGTGGTACGTATGTTTGTACATATTTACATACAGACGGCGGTGCTCGCCCATCCGCTCAACACAAACAGAGTCGATAAAGAAGTTTCCCCTTTGGGGAGGTCCCCCATTGATATTAAACCCCTATAGTAGGCTAGATTAGCAGTCTCCTATACCTCCGCACAGGCGCGAGCGTAGCAAATTGAAGACTCAACCGGCCCATTTCAAGATGGCGATTTGGTGTTTTAATTTATGCTTTTTTAATGCAATAAAGTATTTTACTGGATTGTCTGATATGGTTTTAGCTTGTGCAGCATGGTATTAAACAAAAGAAACAATACGAAGTGATTGCATAAGGGAATTTAGTAATCATTTGGTGTTAAAGGCTAGTATGCTTACCTGTCAACCTGGCGGCAATCTTGAGAACTATTTGGCCACAAATCGCTCCCATTTGATTAACATGTAAACTGTCATTTTAAGATGGCTTCTAATTGTACCAGAAGTGGACCACCGACTGCTGGTCTAGCCAATTATATAGGATGTCTATGAGGTCCCCTTACTCCCAAGTCAAAACGGAATCTAACGCTCTGCGCGCTGAGGGCGGCTCAAATGTGAAACTAATAAAAGCACTGCACGCTAAATACGGTCAGTAGATTATCGATATGCAGTGACAATGCAATAAACAAAACAACAGACGAAACGTCAAACTTCAATTTTATTTCAATCATATTAGCCCTGGGCCCTAGCCTTTTAAAACGATTACTTTTGATTTATTATTGTACTATAAAGTGTTGCGCAGGCGTCACTGACATTTTCGTGCGAAATAATTTGAGATATGTCTTGTTCAAGCCTAACGGACGTAAGTGTAGCCTAGGCCCAAGGCCACAATACAGTTTTCAGACGTAAGTACGCCCTTGGCATTCAAATCGAAATCTTGAACAATACATATTGTCGGCCTAGGTCCTAAGCTTAGGTCTACTCCATCAGAAATATCCTCATCAATAAAGATAATTTGCTTTACTCCAAAACATTCGCCAACATTCGATCGTATTTAATATTTTGACGTTTCCGCCATTTGTCGTCATCGACTGTTAACTACTAGTAGAAAAGTGACGTAGTTTTATTGATGTAGTTCCATGAATCGTCACACAGATGTCGCGCGGAACGTTAGATTCCAAACGCCAAAAACCGACTTTTTATTTAACCCAGGGCGGTATAGGGAGTTGGAGGACCTCCCCAAAGGGGAAACTTCTTTATCGACTCTGACACAAACAACTCCACAGGGATGTACATTTTCACCGTCTTTTGTTTTTCTTTTTTCGTATGTGACAGGAGATTTCGCGAGATCATTGTGATAAAGAATAACGAGCATTTTGTCTTGAATTTTTGCATAGCCTAGGACTATCATGGTATTCTTTATCTACAATAGGCTTTAATTAGTCATCAAAGTAAGGTTTTTGTGCGGGATGTGTGTCAGAACATGAACGTGCAGGCCTAGGGTTGGCAAGTTAAGCCTAGGGCTTGTCAAGTGAGTAATTTTAGTATTCACATACCAATGCCTATATCCTACAGGAACGATTAGCCTAGACTGTTGTATTATAAATAATTTTCTACGTCTAGGCCTAGACCTAGGACTGTTTCAGTTTTGTTTTTTGATTGCAATGTCAACTTTTCTCGTTTTCCGGCTAGGCGTTAAATGTAAAATGTCCGCCATCTGTTTACAAATTACTGTAGGCAGAGTCGATAAAGAAGTTTCCCCGTTGGGGAGGTCCTCCAACTCCCTATACCGCCCTGGGTTAAATAAAAAGTCGGTTTTTGGCGTTTGGAATCTAACGTTCCGCGCGACATCTGTGTGACGATTGATGGAACTACTTCAATAAAACTACGTCACTTTTCTACTAGTAGTTAACAGTCGATGACGACAAATGGCGGAAACGTCAAAATATTAAATACGATCGAATGTTGGCGAATGTTTTGGAGTAAAGCAAACTATCTTTATTGATGAGGATATTTCTGATGGAGTAGACCTAAGCTTAGGACCTAGGCCGACAATATGTATTGTTCAAGATTTCGATTTGAATGCCAAGGGCGTACTTACTTACGTCTGAAAACTGTATTGTAGCCTTGGGCCTAGGCTACACTTACGTCCGTTAGGCTTGAACAAGACATATCTCAAATTATTTCGCACGAAAATGTCAGTGACGCCTGCGCAACACTTTATAGTACAATAATAAATCAAAAGTAGATCGTTTTAAAAGACTAGGGCCCAGGGCTAATATGATTGAAATAAAATTGAAGTTTGACGTTTCGTCTGTTATTTGTTGATATCAGCGTCACTGCACATCGATAATCTACTGACCGTATTTAGCGTGCAGTGCTTTTATTAGTTTCATATTTAAGCCGCCCTCAGAGCGCAGAGCGTTAGATTCCGTTTTGACTTGGGAGTAAGGGGACCTCCCCAAAGGGGAAACTTCTTTATCGACTCTGCTGTAGGCTACGCTAGGCGCTGCTTTGTTTAAAACACCGCCGTCTTGATGTATATCTCGATCCTACTATAATACTATTCCAACATCTTTGGTCTGGATGTATGTCTATCCAGACGGCGTTGGATCAACACAGTTCTGACGTCACAGTCGTTTTTGCCGCTTTAAAAAACTGCTGCTTTTAAAACGGCTATAAATCACTGGATTATTATTTCACGGAAAAACAAAGTACATATTTGTAATCGGGACGGCATACTTCTTCTAAAAAATCTATTCGTACAGTATTTGGCGGAAGTGGAATATTCCCTGTTGTCAACAATCCACTATTGTTTAAACACGAGCTGGTGCACGGCCGCGAGTTGAACTTTGCTCCATGATCTAGATCTAGAAGACCGTGATCAATTAAATTCGTTAACATCGCTGTCTACAGGGTTATGACGTCATGTAAATGCGAATAAAATATGACGTAAATATTAGGCAACGGCAAGTAGGCCTACGTGACATACGCACTGAGAGACAGACCGTAATGCAAAGAGATCGTTGGATGGAAAATCAAGAATATTTCAGTTTAATGCCTAAAAAACAATTTAATTCATAGGGGAATATCATTCGGGTACCGTTTTAATTCATTAATCTCAATGCAAATTACAATATTCCTTTCATACGGATGTGAAAAGGGACTTGTATATAATTGTGTTTCACAGAAAATATAATATTTACCAAATTAACTATTTGTGAATGTAAAATAGTGGTATGAATTAAGGTAGACCGCGGTAAATATTAGATAACTGCTGTCTTGTCCTCGCTATGTTGATGTAGGCAGATATAGTCGGGCTTGCGCTAAATGGTAATCTAGCTAGGGCGACGGTCGTTCGCCCGCAGCCAAGCGCACGCGACTGCTTGTAGGCGACGATAACTTGGCCCTGTTTACAGCTACCCGAGTTGGGGGGTTTTCAGCTATCTGCACACGCCGTCCCGAAAGATTTACAATCTTGAAACTCGGTAAATGACCTGATATGTGGTCCATGACATACCAAAAAAAAATCAGCCCGATCCGATAACCCGTTCTGTGTTAAAAAAAAGGGCGTAAAAATAGATGAAAATCTTTCGGCTGGCTGGCTGGTTGGTTGGTTGGTTGGGGGGGGGGGGGGTAGTGGATTCTGCCAAAGAGGAATAAGAGCCTACAGAGAAAACGGTACATCTTAGAACTATGAAACTTGTACCACACTTAGATGTATCTCAGACTCACAAACTTCCGCCGAGAGACAAGCAATATTCCACCCCCAACCCCCCTCCCCCCTAAATCATCCCCTAAAATTGAAATAATTCATAGCTCCAACCCAAAATTGAATTTTACGGAGAATAGGAGAACAAAGGGAGTGTGAAAGACACATGGCAGACCATAAAATTAATGTAATTTTAGGTAGAAAGAAACGGGATTCGGTTGATAACGTGATACACAGATACTTTGGTGCAAAGTTCACTGATAAAGTCATTGCCGATGGCTTTGTTGACACGTTTGTTGATGACATTACTAGTATACAACATAATTGTGGTTTGTTATTACTTCATTGAATGCACAGTCTGTACTTGCATAACCAGCCTCAATCATTGTTCATGCCCAAGGTCAGCTCAGCTCAAATTCGGGAAAATTTTTAAAAGGGTTTGGACAGTTGTAACAAGTAGGAGCAGATGGAGTACGAGTTATCTATTTAAAATATGTTGATAAACAGTCAGCCCAATAATTGCTAAAATTATAAATCTTTCTATCACAACGGGAATTATACCACCTGCTTTAAAAACGTCAATAGTACGACCTATTTTTTTAAAAAGGTGACCATACGGTATTTACCAACTATAGGCCTATTGCATTATTACGGACAATAGGTAAAATTATGGAACGTGTAGTGGCGGAGACGCTTAATAATTACTTGGAGAAATTCAAAATTATTAACTTTAAAAAACAATTTGGATTTCAGAAGGTTAAGAGCACTGCTGATCTCCTTATTCAATTTACAAATCTGGTTAATTCTAAGTTGGATGAAAATAAACATGTTGTTGCCACTTTCGTTGATTTTAGTAAGGCATTTGATACCATTATAACCACACCAAATTACTAGGTTGCCTGGAGAGGATTGGTATTCGGGGTCCCATGTTAAAGTGGTTTTGTAATTATTTTAAATCCCGCCGATTAAAGTAAAGAAGTTGGGAACACCCTTATCACGAGAGAGAGGGTTAACTGGAGTTCCGCAAGGGTCCATATAGGTCCAATTCTGTACTTAATTTATGTGAATGACATGGTTAGATCTCTGAAATTTTGTTACATTTTTTTATGCAGATGATGTAAGCCTCTTGTATCGGTCATAAAAAATAAAAATTAGCAGAACTTTACATGCAAACGACTTTAATACCATACTAATGTGGTTTTCATGACTACAGTCTTGTCATAAATGCGAATAAAACAAAACTTATCCATATTTGCTCTCCACATAACCGTTATTCGTGTGAGGTAGTAAAAGTAATTTGTCACTCAAATGAATGTTTACTTAGACGAGCAGACATAACTCTATGTAGATGTGAAGAGTTTATTGAAAATGTGGACAGTCATGTTAATTTGGGTTTAGCTATTGACAAGTTTTTCAGCTGGGAACCTCACATTGATTCAATATGTAAAAAACTAAGGTCATGCCTCAGTCAAATGTATTATCTCAAAAACTGTTTGCCTTTTTGTTTGTTGCGTAGCGTTTACGTAGCTCTAGCCGAGTCTGTTATTTCTTATGGTTTACTTTCTTGGGGTAATGCTGCCAATTATCATCTGAGTAAAATATCGACCTTACAAAATAAATAAGTCCGCTTAATTTGACCACCACGTTATGATTACCTTTCTACTCGTGAAACGTATATTTTATGCAATGTGCTTTCTGTAGAAAAATTGTTTAAATATAAAATTATTGTAACATACTACTTTAAAAATGAATTTAAAGATATAATACTAAAAAATAAAGTCACTCGTAGTTTTGACACTGTTCAATTTAATGTACCTTCGTTTAATAACAAATATGGCCAACGGAGATTAGAATATTTTATATTAATGAATTTAAAATTTAATTTAATGAATTTAAGGAATTGCCTATCTATTTAACCATGTGTTCATACTTCAGTGAGATCAAACGGAATTCGAAAGATTATTTGTTAAATATACATAAAGGTGTTTACCAATTTTTGGCTAAATTGCTTTTGTTTGTTTTTTGTGTGTGTTTCTGAATCATTAACATTGATTCTTTGGAAATTCCGCTGTTTTTGATTTGATTTGATTGATTAATTTTTGTATAATTATCATTAGGTATAATTCTTTGTTATTTCTAAACGAAATGTCTATTAGCAATCTGTGTTTATTTTTTATTTTTCTATTTATTTTTTGTATTTAATCTGTATTAGGTGTTGGTTGTGCATACATGTAAGCGACCGGTGCGCTCTCAGTATTTGTTCTATGCGCCCCACTAATAAGCTGTTTTTGCAGCTTAGTGGGAAAATATTTATGTTCCGAATAATGTATATTGAAAAGTATGTACAATAAAAATAAAAATAAAATTATTATTATTATTATTATTATTATTATTATTATTATTATTATTATTATTATTATTATTATTATTATTTTATTGGATGTATTTCATACAAACTCGGTTAAAACCGGAGCTAACATGTTGTACGGACTTACGTCAAGTACATCCATGTGTACCTATTACATACATTATTACTTTGTCTTAACTCTAACTAAAATAAGTCATTTATAAATTGTAATATTGTTTGTACATGATGTTTTCTTTCTGCTGTGTACGGTCGTGGCCGATTTCTCGTCGCCATCCTAGCATTTGCTCTTCGGACTATTGGAAACCACGAAAACTATGTCAGGATGGAAGCTGTCTCGAAATCTCGAAGTATCATTCTTAGTTTAGAAATTTACGAACTATTCTACACGTGTTGATTATTACTGCCTTTTGAGTCTCGATGTGTATGTATGTAAACACTGTTAAAGACCTAGGTATCCATATTAGTTCCGACCTAAGTTATAACAAGCACTACGAAGTAATGATGGGTAAGGCCTTCAAAATGTTGGGGTTTGTTAAGAGAACATGCAATAGAGACTTTTCAACCCAGACAATTAGACGGCTTTATCTCGCCATGGTTCGTCCCATTGTTGATTACGGTAGCGAGGTGTGGTCACCTTACCACGTTACTAAAATCAGCAATGTTGAGAGACTGAAACAGAGGCTTGTTAAATGGTTATGTTATAAATCATCTGTTATTTACCACAGGAGAGACTATACTAACTTGTGTAGGGAATACAACATGTTGCCACTGGTGGACAGACGGACAACCTCAGACTTGGTGTTCCTTCATAAAATTGTACAGTGTGAGATTGACAGTCCTGAACTGTTGGAACTTGTTGTTTCAACGTTCCAGTTAGGACGATCTCGCAACACTAAGCTCTTTTATCCACCCAGTCAAGAATAAATACATTCAAATACTCTCCGTTAGTCAGAATTCAAGAAACCTACAACAGCCTCAATTATTCAAATACTCCTCTAAACTTGGATCTCTTTTCAAGTACACCTTTTAATACCAAACGAAAATGTCGTATCGCACTGAACAGTAAGTAATCTTAGAGCACATATTTGACTGAAACCAATAAATCAATTCACCAAATTACATTTAGAGTCAGTTCTCATGTATTAATTTTATACTTTGCCTACCTACAATTATTGTGTTTAATTGTTTATTGCTAATTAAATTTGTTTCTGAGCGCAGCCAATTTTCAACTTGTTACTATAGTCTCAATTGTACACTATCTTTAGTATTCTCACTCTCTGTATTATTGTCATTATGTTATTATTTGTTGTTGTAATCAGAACTCTATTCTAGCTTCACTAGATAGATAGGTCTTCAAACGGAAAATTTGTGTGTATAGTTTATATAGTGTAGTGAAAACAAGTTAGTAATGTAGTATAATTGTAAAAAATATGTGTTGTAGCATTAATATATTCAAATTATGTAAAGTTTGCTCTATTATATCTAATGTTCTCTGGAATGTAAATTCTGTATTAGATAAATAAAGAATAATAATAATAATAATAATTGGGTTGAAGATCTAGTTGTTTAATGCTTTCATGTAGCTTCTTCGGGATGATGCAGTTGGCTGATATAAATGAAATGGGATTTTTATTTACCTTTTCTGTTTCCACATCTTCTTGATCTCAATTGCAAGTTCACTATACTTGTCAATTTTTTCTTCCATTAGTCTCGACGTTTTGGCAAAATTGGGGCAGCAACGTCAATAAGGGTAGTTTCTTGTTTCTTCTTGTCAATTATTATTATATCCGGTCTGTTGTGATGTATCGTTTGGTCTGTTATAACTGTGCGGTCGTAATTAAAATTTGAAATCTTTACTATCTAGTTACTTTCTCTGGTTTGTATTTTTAGTAAGGTTGTGTGTGTCAATGAGGTTCTACTTGATTGCTAGTTTTTGATGAATAATGTTAGCTACTTGGTTATATCTGTAGAGGTAATCTGTTTGACATAGTGACTTGCACCCGGATATGATGTGTTCGATTGTTTCACCCCTTGCACTACATTTTCTACATTGATCGTTTACTGTCGCATCTTGTATTATGTATTTTTTTTATAATTGTTCGTCGTTATCACTCTGTCTTGAATAGCCATTATAAAACCTTCTGTTTCTCCAATTATTATTATTAGTAGTATTAGTATTAGTAGTTTTAGGGCGCTTCAACGGCAAAGATTATTCGCGCCTCCAAGATATTTAGTTAACTATGTATGAATGTAAAATACGGTTTATAAGGTTAAATGTGTTTTTCATATCATTGTCATAAAAAGAATTGCCAAGGTCGATATATTTGTAGACAGCCAAATCGGGAAAAGGTATACATGCTAAAGTTGTCATATGCAGAAAATGTCAAATTACCAAATCATAATTTTAATCATTATCAGGAATCCGTTGCCAACGTCGTCATAATGAATAGCAAGTCAACATGCTTCATGGATTTTTTTATTTTTATATATGAACTGTCATAGTTTGTCGATCAGATTGCTAAGGTTTAGAAATCTGATAAGTCTGTCACTGTTTTCATAAGACAAAAGTTCTTCATATGATGGATTTAAATTTAATTGGAGTCTCAAACCATCATACTTAGAGCAGTCAGTCAACAAATGATAAAACGGATAGCAACACACCCACACGTGTCGCAAATCGGGGGCAATCATATCTCTGGAAAAAAGATAGGCTGGGTGAGGTGGGTGTACCCTATTCGTACTCGCGCCAATACAACCTCCTCACGACGAGAAAGTATGGAAGAAGGGGGTCGTACTTTCAGTGAAAGACAGGGCATCACACGGCGCAGTTTATTATTCTGCAAAGCATTATTATTATCTTATTTTTCCACTTTTCTGCTCTCCTTTGCACCACCGAGCTCATCTCGAGCCAAGATGATGCGAGAGTGCACCTAGCGTGGGGACCCAACGGTGGTGGGGAACGACAGAACTCAGAGGCTGAGGACCTTCCGCACGATGTTGCTTGTACCCAGGGTTGCAGCCTTCTGCATGACACGCACGTGTTTGTCCTTTAGATGGAGCTTCTCCTTTGCCGGTGGCCACTCCTTGGTGACCCAAAACCTTTGACGGAGCCGACGACATGAGCGATTTCAACGGATCTCAGCTTGTAATATGTCCATGAGTTCTACGGCGAGCAGCTGGTATTTTCGCCTCTTATTGGCTACTGTGCTGACCACATGGCCATCTGAGGGGATGACGATCTCAATGATGGTTGCCGTTTGAGCTTTTTTGTCAAACAAAACCAAGTCTGGCCTATTTGCCTCGACCGCTCTGTCTGTGACGATGACAGAGTCGCACAGCAGCTTAGCGTTTTGGTTGCGTATGACTTGCTCGGGCCTACACTTGTAGTACGGCCTTTCCTCGTCCACGGGGCCGGCTCCTTAGCCAGTGCTTGGTGTACCATTTGGTACTGCGTTATGGCGCTCAACATACTCCTTGGGCGCTAACTCAGAGCTTTCCACTTGTGATGTGCTGGATGGTCTCGCTGGCCTTCTTGCAGAGACGGCAGCAATCTGGACGTCGTTTTGAGAATGTTCGCTCGTGTTCTTGGTGCGCACCACTTGATCCGGATTGCAAACACGAACCCCTCCGTTTCACTGAAGAGGCCTGCCGTGGGGAGCCATTCCGTCGAGGGTTTCAAGTCGGTGTGCTCCCCATTGAGCTCGGCTGCAAACCTACCGTGAAGGGGCTTCTCCCTCCACTGTTGCATTCTTTCTGTCTCAGTCTTAATGCTGAAGTGCACTTCTTCGTCTCGCAAGTGAAGTGGCGTATAGTCTTGATCCTGTGCACAGATGGCTTTGTGCAGCTGACTCTCACGAGATAAGAAGTAAGCTCGGAGTTGGTGTTCCTTGCTGTGGCATAGCACCTCGACACTGAGCAGCCCTCTTCCCGCGACAGGTACAATCGCTCCACGGAGCTCCTCGGATGTTGCATCCTGTGCTTGGTCATGACGGAGCGGATCTTCCTATCGAATGCCTGCAGGGCAGTGTTGGACCATGTCACTGAGCCAAATGTGTACGAAGCCACGGGCAATGCCCACGCGTTAATCGCCGTGATCTTATTTCTCGAACTCAGGTATGACCTACTAACCTTGCTAACCCTGGCAAGGACCTTCTTCTCGACCTGTTTCCTGGCGTCTGTATCACTGATGCCCAGCAGCTGTTGAAGTCCCAGATACTTGTAGTTGTCTTCAATGCCCAGATCTCGAATCACTTCCCCGCCCACGAGTTGCAGGGCCTCCTTTAGGGTCTTGACCTTGCCTTTCTTCACGTGCATGACGGCACACTTGTCGAGTCCAAACTCCCTACAGATGGCGTCGCTGAAGCTCTTGACGAGTTCGAGCATGCCCCCAAAGTTCATCAGAGCTGGATGCGTACATCTTCAAGTCATCCATGTAGAACAGGTTTCGCGAGTGTGACCTTGGTTTTTTCTGGAGCTGGTATAGCCCTACCCAGATTTCTCAGCATGTTGCTTATGGGTTCAACGCGAGGCAGAAAAACAGGGGTGAGGCTATCTCCCTGGAAAATCCCCTTTGGATGCGGATTTCCTCCGTCGTGATCTTGTTGACACCTTGTCCTACATGGAGAGTGGTTCTCCATGTGGCCATGCAGTGCTCGAGAAGTCGGATTATTATTATTATTATTATTATTATCATTATTTTTATTATTATTATTTTTATTATTATTATTTTTTATTATTTATATTATTATTTTATTATTATTATATTATTATTATTATTATTATTATTTGAGAAATAAAATATTTTACGAGTCATTTCGCTGTGTTTTCTTTTATTATAAACTACCTGACGTTTCGATACGAACTGTGCGTATCATCATCTGAGGCAACACTGAAAAACCTTTCATTTGAGATTTTTTTTGTTAAATTCTTTTGCTTCTTCTTTGGCTCTGATTGTCATTGTCCAAAGAAATAGAAACATCTTGACTTCCTTGATGCTGCTGCTGTTGTTGTTGTTGTTGTTGTTGTTGTTGTTGTTGTTGTTGTTGTTGTTGTTGTTGTTGTTTTTGTTATCGTCGTCTTAAGAGTAGTTTCCCTATCATCGGACTCCATGTTTTGCTTTTAATTTAAAACCACCAATATCCCCATTAAAATTATTGGGGTGCTTGGCAATTTTCAATCGATTCTCTTATGAGACGAGGAAAAAGGTGTTCTTCTGTGCATAGAATTTTGGTATCTTCAAAAGGGATCTTGTGCGTGGGATCATTAGCATTTTCCACCACGTGTTTTGCTACTGCCGATAGGTCCTCTCTGTAGTGGTTGCAGGGCGCTTTATGTTCTTTGATTCTAGTCCCAATTGTACGACAGGTACGACAGGAAGCAAGAAATTATTATTATTATTATTATTGATTCATAGCAGTTGTCGAAAAAGTTTGCCCCGACTGGGGTTCGAACCCAGAACCTCCGGCTTAACGTGCCATAGCTCTACCAATTGAGCTACCGGGACCACAGAACAAACCTTTTACTAAACTGCTATTTGTTGTGATTGTTGATTTTCATGACATAAATCCAACAGAAGACTGCAATGTAGCTGTCAAATCTGAAAGATCGCATGGATAAATTCAATCACATCTCATCTCCCATGAGTTGGACAACTGCTATGAATCAATAACTATGTCCTTAAAGCGGGCTTATGCTTAAAAACCATATATTCATACTACCCAACTCATGGGAGATGAGATGTGATTGAATTTATCCATGCGATTTTTCAGATTTGACAGCTACATTGCAGTCTTCTGTTGGATTTATGTCATGAAATAAACAATCACAAAAAATAGCAGTTTAGAAAAGGTTTGTTCTGTGGTCCCTTTGTAGCTAAATTTGGTAGAGCTATGGCACGTTAAGCCGGGGGTTCTGGGTTCGAACCCCAGTCGGGGCAAATTTTTTCGACAACTGCTATGAATCAATAACCTATGTCCTTACAGCGGGCTTATGCTTAAAAACCATATATTCAAAACTACCCAACTCATGGGAGATGAGATGTGATTGAATTTATCCATGCGATCTTTCAGATTTGACAGCTACATTGCAGTCTTCTGTTGGATTTATGTCATGAAAATCAACAATCACAACAAATAGCAGTTTAGTAAAGGTTTGTTCTGTGGTCCCGGTAGCTCAATTGGTAGAGCTATGGCACGTTAAGCCGGAGGTTCTGGGTTCGAACCCCAGTCGGGGCAAACTTTTTCGACAACTGCTATGAATCAATAACTATGTCCTTAAAGCGGGCTTATGCTTAAAAACCATATATTCATTATTATTATTATTATTATTATTATTATTATTATTATTATTATTATTTTTATTATTATAATTTACATGTTTCCACATCTCGGTACAAACCGGTACAAGTAAATGCAATGTATTGCGGACTATGTCAAGCAATACATGTGCCTATAATAATAACAAAACATGCAAATTCAAAACTTATCTAAAATGTATACAGTATTCTACATAACATTCAATTCAAAAACTTAACTTAATCTTTACAAAATATACAACATAAAATCGTTTTATAAAACATTGTCATTGAGGAATTTTCGGACTATATGGCATGTACAAATTATAATTGCTTTCTGCATTTTGTGACACCTAGAAAATTAATAGACTGGCATCTATTAAGGTTCTAGGTATCACTAATACTGTTGCGCGTAGTTTGCCAGAACTACTCACAGCATACTGCTCCGATCTGACTATTTGCTCTGTACACCCATTTGAATTGGCTCCTATTCCGCGGGAAAGTGTTGGTTGGCACACCTGTCTCGCGACGCGGATGGTAGGCGGTGAGCCCTGCTACGGCGGTGGGATGTCAAAGGGGCGTTCAGCTGTTCCGGTTGAGAACTGAAGTTCTTTCCAGACAGATTCTCATCGAATACATTCTTTTGATTTCTTTAGGTCGTAGTACGGACCAGAACTTACACGGAAGTAGGATTCACCTTTGTTCCGGACCATGTTGGATATCTCAGGGGAAGACGCACGGCGACTTTGCCCAAGATTCTAGTCTTCTAACGCCTGCTAGGGTAGGAGAAGAGAATCAAGATTTCGTGACATGTTCCTGGGTTCGAAGGATGGAAGCTGTGGATTTCACACCTACTCATGGTATTTGTGTCCCTGGGTGTTTTAGCCCACATCACCAGCTTTGACGTTTCCCTTGTTGAACTTTTGCTACAGTCCCCACTAGGCCTAGGCCCTACAGTTGGCCCATGAACTAGTTTTCTGAAAGAACCCCTTTAGACCCAAACTAGAATTTGATAAACTAGATTATAAAGCCAGGCTTCAGATTTACTAGTAGCTTGAGAGTAGGCCTAGGCCCTACTATTTCTAGTCGGCTAGTCTTACGTTGGACTTTTTGATTAGGGCTTTGGCTTTATATATAGTCCCACCCGGCATTTATTTTCCTAGTAGTCCAGGACTTGACTATTAGAAGAACGCTTGAACCATATTTTTTGTGCCTACCTTCAGTAGGCCTATATTCCTGAGAGCCCATATGGCCTATTGATTTAATGGTAAGTCACAGGCCTAGCAAACATAATTACCTATGTCATGTTTGTAGCCGGTCTCTTATAGTGTGACATGCGTACCTAGCCTACAAGGCATTTGTCGCTTATTGATTATTGATTTTGTGTAACTTGTAATAGAATTGTATTATTATTTTCACTCGGACAATCTTATGTTGGGTACGTGTAACCCAGGTAATATATCCTATGTTTTAACCTGAAGACCCAGGTTGTCTAGGCCTAAGCCTATAAAGGCCCTACCTATATTCTCCTGTGATATTTCTACTCTGTGACATAAATGTTGTTAATTTGGTCAAGATGGCCGAAGGTGTCGGAGACCAGTTGCACTTAGCCGCGTCATGTCTAGAATCTGACCCCCAAATGCTTATTTTCCGGTAAGTGCAGTGGTGGCCGAACCTTAGTCTCATTAGAGAGGCAGACCTATGTATTATGTTATGCTAATTGTGTTACTCTGCCTGGGTATTATTGTTTTTTATGTTATATTATTTGTGGTTATGCATCCTATACGGAACGTCCGCCCTTATCCGGCATAAATCTTTCCGATCTTTACATCTTGTGTTCTAGTATCATTATTAGTCCTCGTCATTCACTGTTGATACATACTAGTTGGTAACCAGTTTTTAGAATACGTGGCGCCTAACAGCTGTACAACTACGGAAGTACGGACCAGACAGGACGCCAACGCCCCTTCTCCACTAGCAAGAAGCGGGTGCCACAATTTTGATTGAATATTCTTGTTTAATGTCCAGTTGGTGTAAACTATTGTGCAGGTTGTGTGGTATAAACTGCGGGGCTGACACAATAATTGTATTGTAAGTGACTTGATCCTTGTTTTCCACATATTCTTTATTTCTTGTCCTAAGTCAAATACGACTAACTTTTCTGTCCACGGTGTTTCAATATTTTGGCTTAGTGGAATTGCTACATCAATAAATAAATGTTTGCCTTTTGTGATTTTCCATTAATGATATCAGGCCTATTATTTTGTATCGTCCTTATCTGTAATACAGCCCGATCATATATAGTTTCCATTACAATTTTTCTAATACCTTTTCAGTTGGTACTTAAAGTATGTTACCAGGGGGGGTACGATGTTCTCCAGTACGAACCCTTTTGGGACAGATGTTGGTGATTATGTTGGCAACTTGGTTTGTCTTGTTGCAAATAGTCTGACTGGGCTAGAAGTTTTACATCCAATATTACATGATTCTATGGTCTCATGGTCAATGGCACTCTCGACATTTTATCATCCATAATTGTCTTGTTCTTTAATGATGTGCGTTCCTTGTAATTTCGTGTAGCAATTTACTTGGTCCCTGTATGGCCCATGAAAAAAAAAATCCCTCTTTTTCTCCAAATAAATCGCCTACTTGTAACTTTATTAGATGCATCTTGGTCTACATAATTCACGATGCATTCTGTGTGGATGTCCTCCCCATGCAGTAATCTTAAGTTTTCCACATTTCTTCTTTCATATCATCATTATGAGATTGTCTTGCAAAATTGTCATCGTTATCAGATCTAACGGTGTGAGGTTGACATCCGCTTTGCACTACAGCTGTAGGTAATTCGCGAAGTATTTTTACTATAGAAAGTATTCCGTTAACAAAATTGTTTTGTGGGATTTGCTTAATATGTTGCGTTTTTTAAATCAACAATCCTCTTCCACACGTAACCTGACAATGTCCGTCCGGTCGACCGCCGCTCTGTGTGTGTAAAGTCGATTCTGTGAGAGAGGTCTATTTTTCGATTAATTGCTTGCATCTCAGTTTGTGTCCAGGTTAAAATACCGAAAGAATACATTAAAACGGGTACCGCGTGAAGTATTAATTGCCTTCACTTTATTTTTCCCGTTTAAATTTGATGTCAGTATTTCTTTCACTCTCTTCACAAAAGTATCTTTGAGCTTGTTCTTCGCTTCCGCTTGATGAATCTGTTCAGCTTGAATGAACCCAAGGTATTTATACACCTCACCTTCTTCCATTCCTTCAATAACAATTTCACCCGATAGTTGAACACCATGTGAAGCTTGAACTTTGCCCTTATTGACACATAATATTTTACACTTTTCTAATCCAAATTCCATTTGAATATCTTGGCTGAACGAATGTGTGATTTGTAATAGATGATTGAGTTGTGCATCTATGATCACATATAGTTTGATATCATCCATGTACATTAAATGAGACAGTACAAATAGTGTATTACCACTTTCTTTGATTTTGAAACCATATTTTGATTTATTAAGCAAGTTTGATAATGGATTTAATGCCATACAGAACCAGAGTGGGCTTAATGAGTCACCTTGAAATATTCCACGTGCAATTTTTAGTTCACCAGTTGTCAAAGTTTTCTCTGGCAATTTTATATTTAAAGTTGTTCTCCATGTGTGCATAGCGTTCTTCAAAAACTGTATAAACTATTATTATTATTATTATTTATTATTATTATTATTATTATTATTATTATAATTATTATTATTATTATTAAAAGTGCATGAATTTACCAGTTACCACCCTTTAACAATAAATATGGGAAGAGATTGTTAAGCTACTATGTACCTTTATATTTTAATAAGATTCTTCCAGAAATTAAATAACTAGGGAAACGCCAAAGTCGTTGTTAAACGAGTGAGTGAGCCATGTGTTGAGTACCCGGTAACATTCCTTTTCTTCCCCCTTTTTTAGGCCTCCCTAGCCTATCATAGGCTACAGTGGAGCATTATGGCCTAAACTATGACTTAAACTTCAATACCCTATTATTTATACGAATATTATAATCAAACTTAAATGAAAATATTCCCGCGTACTCAACACGTGGATCTCTCACTCGTCTAACAACGACTTTGGCGTTTCCCTAGTCGAGTTGGCTTTAAGCGCCCTTATAGCCCAAATGTGGGAGACGTGGGTTCAATGGTCGGGAAATATTTTGCAATTTCTGGATTGTATTTATTAAAATATTTAACATGTTTAGAAATGCATATAACGCAGTGTAGTCCTACATCTGTGACAATACCATGGAAAACATAGCCAGTACGAAATACGTGAAAATATTGCAAGGTTTACTCAATCTACGAGCGGAATTTGGGGGTACCTTGACGTCCTACATTCGATTAACCTTGGACACGGCATTTCACAGCCAGGTAAATAACAAACAAAAAATATTATTTCAAAATGAAAACCATTGTCGTTAAAATAATTTCCATACATTTCAACGTATTTTTCAGTTTTTTATTTCTTGAAGGTTTAAATCGCAACGGATTGTGCTCATTTTGTTAGCAGTTCTCAGTTATCTGGTCACGGATGTCTGTTTAAAATTTCAGCTCAGTCTATTTGGCCGTTCGGCCGTATGGGACTGGACAGACAGACATTTAACATACATTTAACATTTAACATACAGAATTAATCACGACCAAGGCCCGATCGAGTAGCGTTGTAGACTACGTTCGCTGCGCTCACTCGTCTAATTAGATTCATTTAGAGATATAAAAATTAAATTAAAGACATATTTGCTTCAAAACAATATTATAGTTGGGTGAGGAAATTGTGGTTATGTGATTTGTATATTTTATGTTTTTCAGGTATTTATCAATTTTCTTCTATTCTGTTCATTCATAAATTTACTCATAATGTCAAACTTTATTAATTATTACATTGTTAGACTCACATGTCGGTAATTTCAATAAATAAATTTCAATTATATTAGGTTAAGTGTTAGAAGTGAATAAATCCTTATCTTTAATAAACATAGTTCCAAAAGATAAGCTGCATGCGCAGTTTGTGGAAGGTCGAATGTATGAAATATGTAAGGGTATGAAAGAAAGAAATGTAACTACAAAAAAATATTATTATTTTTATTATATTATTATTATTTTTATTATTATTTTTATTATTATTATTATGTATTATTATTATTATTATTATTATTATTATTTTTTTAATTTTTCAAGGATGTATTTCATACAAAATCGGTAAAAAACCGGAGCTAACATGTTGTACGGACTTACGTCAAGTACTTCCATGTGAAATCTATATTACATACCTAAATTATTACTTGTCTTAACTTTAACTAAAATAAGTCATTATAATATAGTTTGTAGATGAGTTTTCTTTCGCTGTGTACGGTCGTGGCCGATTTCTCGTCGCATCCTAGCATTTGCTCTCGGACTATGGGAAACCACGAAAAACCATGTCAGGAGGAAAGCTGTTCGGAATCTCGAATTTATCATTCTTAGTTTAGAAAATTTACGAACTATTCTACAACCGTGTTGAGTATTACTGCCTTTTGAGTCTTGATTGTAAACATTGGGTGGGATGATCTAGTTGTTTAATGCTTTCATGTAGCTTCTTCGGTATGATGCCATTAGCTGATATCACGTATGGGATTGTATTTACCTTTTTCTGTTTCCACATCTTCTTGATCTAAATTTGCAAGTTCACTATAACTTGTCAATTTTTTTCTTCCATGTAGTCTCGACGTATGGCACATTGGGACAGCAACGTCAATAAAGGGTAGTTTTTTGGGTTTTCTTGTCAATTATAATTATATCCGGTCTGTTGTGATGTATAGTTTGGTCTGTTAAAAAACTGTGCGGTCGTAATATAATTTTGAAATCTTTGCTATCTAGTACTTCCCCCGGTTTGTATTTGTAGAAGGTGTGTGTGTATCAATGAGGTTGTACTTGGTTGCTAGTTTTTGGTGAATAATGTTAGCTACTTGGTTATGTCTGTAGAAGGTAAATCCGTTTGACATAGGGGACTGGCACCCGGATATGATGTGTTCGTTTGGGTTTCACCCTTACACTACATTTTCTACATTGATCGTTTACTGTGCATCTTGTATAATGTATTTTTTATAATTTTTGGGTTGCAATCACTCTGTGTTGAATAGCCAACATAAAACCTTCTGTTTCTCCAAATATTTCCCCCGGTTTTTTAAACCCAAACCTATTGATGCTTTAATATCTACGTGACCTTTATGTAGTTCATCATTAATGTCTTTTGGGTGTAGGGTCTTTTCTGAGAGACGTAACTCTTTTGAAGCGTCAGTTATGAGTTTACCTTGTAGTTTGACTTTTTCGTTTCCCAGATTGAGTGGAGTTAATGATTGTTCAGCTAGCACCACAGCCCTATGCAGTGTTGATTGGTTGCTCTTTGTAAAAAAAATATTTTCTTAAAATGTCTAGTTGTTTATAATATAAGTTGTTCAGATCAATTAGGCCTCGTCCTCCTTGTTCTCTTGGAAGTGTCAATCTCTCTATTGCTGATTTAGGATGATGCATTCTGTGTTTGGTAAGAGTAGTATTTCCAACGCGTGGTTGTCTGTCTGCGTCCATTTAATGATTCCGAATGAATATGTCAGTACTGGTATAGCATAATATGTATTTATTGCTGTGATCTTGCTTTTACCGTTTAGTTCCGTCTTGAGGATAGATTTTAGTCGCTTCTTGTATGTATCTATCAATTTTTCTTTCAATACTTTATGTTCAATTCTGACAGCTTGTGAGGATCCCAAATATTTGTATACTTCGTTATCATCCATTTCTCCAATCCTATTTCCATCATCTAGCTGGAACTCTTCCGCCTGCGTAACCTTACCCTTTTCGATATGTAGCGTCTTACACTTGTCTACTCCAAACTCCATGCAGATATCTTGGCTAAATTCAAAAGTAGTATTGATTAAACTGTTTAGTTGAACAAAATTTGATGCATATAACTTTAGATCATCCATGAAGAATAGGTGAGAAATTGTGTGACATACCATATTATTGTCCTTAATTTTAAAATCCGTATGTTGATTCGTTAAGCATATGCGACAGTGGGTTTAATGACAGACAAAACCATAATGCGCTAAATGAGTCACCTTGGGAAAAAATGCCACGTTTAATTTGGATTGGATCTGTATTTATCTGCTGGTTTTTCATAATTTAGTTTCAGTGTTGTTCTCCATGTCTTCATTACTGTCTTCAAAAAAGTTTTACAATTACTGGGTTGATTTTATAAAATTGTAAAATCTGAATAAGCCATGTGTGTGGTGTTGAGTCATAAGCTTTTTTGTAGTCAATGTAGTTTACGTGAATATTCCTTTTCTTATTGTGTGCCTGGTTCATTACAGTAGAGTCGATAATGAGTTGTTTTTTTCATCCCTGCGAGTTTCTTTCAGCATCCTTTTTGTTCCTCGGCCACGATATTGTATTTTTCGCAATGCTTATAACTTTATTTGTTATGCATGAAGTCAATATTTTATATATAGTTTGGGTAGACATGTAATTGGCCGATAAATTTTCTTGGGTTTTTCGTGTCATTATCTTTCGGTTTTGAGAAAAGGTTACCTCCTTCAGTAAAGAATTCGGGTATTTCTTAACTCCATTATAAAAATCATTTAGGGCATTTTCTAATTTGATTGTGAGTAGTATTTAATTTCTTATACCAAAAATTTTGAATATTATCATTACCTGGTGCTTTCCAGCTATGTGTAGCACTGATTGTCGACTTTAATTCATCAACAGTTATACCTTCGAATCTAAACTCATTAACATCGCTCATCCTAGCTCTTTTTGTCTTGAATCCATTGTGCATCCCGGTTGTGTGCTACCGGATTACCCCATATACCTGCCCAAAACTCTTCTATCTCCCTCTTAGTTGGTGTTCCATTTCCTGTTATTTTTTCGTACAAGATAGTTTTGGGTAAAACTGTTTTCCTTTTCTTTGAACATTCGGGTTTTGTTCTTTTCTGATGATACATTCTCTATATCTTTTTAATCTCTTAGCAAGAGCACTTACTTTTTGTTCAAGTGTATCCAAATATTCGGTGAAATGAATTTGTTCAGTGTTTCAGTTTTTGTGTGAACCTTGATTCTTTCAAATATATTTTGGCAGTAGAGTAACCCCATTTTTAGATCGATTACCCATTCGCAATTGTTCCCAAACTACCGTATCTTTCCTAAACTCATCGATTCTCCCAATTAGTCGCTGTTCCCATTTCGAAATTTTTTTCTCTTGTTTTGTCTTTGAAGAGGTAGCAGATTTTACCTTTAAGCCCAAGTATCTAATCACTGCTACAGCTGAAAAGTAAATTGCAGCATGAAGTCTGCAAATGATAGTTCGGCTTGTGTGTATGCTGATAAAATATGTGTGTTTATTATGGTACCGCTGTCTTCATTTCCTTTGAATGCTGGGTTTAGGTATGTATAGTCTTTTGTTTGGGTTTACGTGCGCAAACTCTGACATGGCTGTTGCAAATGCTAAGCTAGGAGTTCTTTAGATGGATGTCAGTTGTGTTTTCTAATGCGTTATTCATATCTACCTTTTGTGTTTGATCGTCTAGTCGTTCTGGGTGTCTTGATTTCTTGAATGGTTTGGGGATTTCTAGTGGTTCTGGACGTTCTGGTAGGTCTGGTTGTTCTGGTAGGGCCGACGTTCATAGGTATGGGACGTTCTGGTATGTCTGGACGTTCTGGTTGGTTGGAATTTCTGGTATAAAATGGTAGATCTGGAAGTTGTAGCAGGTTTTGGCATTTCAGGTAATTCTGGGGAAATTCTAGAGTTCTGGTATCAACTGGTCTTCTTCTTCGCTGTCCTCTGTCGATTGTAGCGTTCGTTACATCTTGATGTGCTTGTAGTTGTCTTTTACTTCGAGCTTTATTCTAGTTAATATGTTTACTGGTAACATTTTATTTTTTAACTATAATTCTTCTTTGGTCGGCTATTCTCTGCGCACTTACTTCTAACAATGGATATTCACGTATTATTATTATTAATATTATTATTAGTATTATTATTACTAGGAAAACGCTAAAGTCCCGCCGAGTTGATGGATGAGCGTTTTTTTGTAAGTTTTTTGTTTGCGTTTTTTGCGTTTGTTTACACTTTTCCTTTTTCAAGGTTTCTTTTGAATGCATGTAGGTGATTGTTGTCAAGTTTCTATTGTTACTTGTTAATTGGTATTATAAACCTAAAAAAAACTCATATTAAAACCTTTATTTCTGTGGAGTCTGACTAACTCTTTCTGCTTTTTCTTTCAAAAGGTACCACATCACGATAACCTTAATGTCCATGTGAAATCTGAACGTTGTAGCCCCACCCGTTTCGTCAGAATCGGCCCAAATGTGACGAAAATATCGCATAAAAATTGAAAAACTAATATTAAAACCATTATTTCTATAGATTCTAGTTAACTTTTTCAACTTTTTCTTCAAAAGGTACTAAATCACCATAATCTTAATGTCCATGTGAAATATGAAACGTTGTAGCCCCACCCGTTTGGGCAGAATCGGCCCAAATGTGACGAAAAATCGCACTAAAAATCGAAAAAAAAAATCGTAAAAGTACGATATTCATGAGAAATATTCTTCGATTTACCCCAAAAGCAATACACCTCTAAGTCAGAGGAAAACGAAGGTCCCCTCAAAATTTCATCAAGATCGCTTATGCCGTTTGCCCGGAATCCTGCTAACAAACAGACAAAAATACAAAAAAAAAAAAAAAAAACATTGGAGCTAAATTTTTTGGGGGTCAGTGAAATTGAAGTTTTCGCTTCGCTCATCCAATTATTATTATTATTATTATTATTATTATTATTATTATTATTATTATTATTAATATTATTATTATTATTATTATTATTATTATTATTATTAGCTACGAGAAAGAATCTAATACTGGTGTAGCGCAAGGCTCAATTTTGGGACCAATTTCTTATTTGATCTACGTAAACGAAATTTGTAAATATATTAAGCACTGCGTTATACTAATGTTCGCCGACGACGCTGCTCTAATCTCTGTTCATAAGATTTTAAAAGTTGCAGAACAAAACCTAAACGCAGATTTCAGGAGCTTGGCGTGTTATGCTCACGATTGTGAATTAACCCTGAATTCAATTAAAACTAAAGTTGTACACATTTGCTCGCCTTTTAATGATTCACGTTCGGATAGCATTCACATAATAAGTCATTCCAATGAGTGTTTGCATACTAGTAATAGTGTGGTGGTATGTGAATGTGTTGAGGAGATCGAGTGTGTTGATACTCACGTGTATCTAGGGTTGATAGTAGATAAATATTTTAGTTGGAAGCCTCACATTGATTCAGTTTGCAAAAAGCTTAGAAGTTGCGCATTTCAATTATATAAATTAAAATATATTTTGCCTTATACTACCTTGCGAACTGTTTATATCTCCTTGGCAGAATCAATAATTTCTTATGGTCTATTAGCATGGGGCAATGCGAGTAACATTCACTTAAAACCCATTCAAGTGTTGCAAAATAAAATGTTAAAACTCATTATCCCTGAAAATAAAAACTCAATCGTTTTCCATACACATGACTTGTACACATATTGCTTTTTATTGCCTGTTTCTTTACTGTATCGATTTCGCCTTTTGGTTAAATATTATTTTAGTGACATCTACAAAAATTCACGCAATGAGCATCAATATAATACAAGATTTGTGTTAAAAACTAACTTTGATATTCCAGAATACGTCAATAAGTACGGCCAGAGAACTCTTGAGTATTCCTTTCCGCATACGTTTAATCAATTACCAGAGGACATGAAAGATTTGCAATCGTATAGTGAGGTTAAAAATAAACTTAAAATTTACTTACTTTGTTCCATAGATAGGCCTATTGATTAACTTATAAATCATTTTAGTTTGATTAATTTAAAAACTATTTCTTTGTTATACAGTCGCGATTTTTGCCATGTAAGAATGTTTCTCGCCTGTCATATCAAATTCAATTAGTATATTTCAGTATTGTAAAGTCGTATTCTCGTTGTTGTATAATTATTTATTTCAGTTTTAATTTAGCCTATGAACATTATTTGTGTAATAAAATTAGAATTTAATTAAGTCTGTCTGATCCATGTACAATATCATATGTTTCATAATCCACAGACAAGCCGCTATGTGGCTTTGTGGACGACGATGTCAAATTGTTTTTTTGTAAAAAATGCATGTAATATTATTATATAATAATAATAATAATAAAAAAAAAAAATTATTATTATTATTATTATTATTATTATTATTATTATTATTATTATTATTATTATTATTATTATTATTATTATTATTATTATTATTTTTTTTTTATTATTGTAGATACATTTCTTTCTTTCATAACCTTACATGTTTCATACATTCGACCTTCCACAAACTGCGCATGCAGCTTATCTGTGGAACTATGTTTATTAAAGATAAGGATTTATTCACTTCTGAACACTTAACCTAATATAATTGAAATTTGATTTATTGAAATTACCGACTGTGAGTCTAAACAATAAATGTGATAATTATATAAAGTTTGACATTATGAATAAATTTATGAATGAACAGAATAGAAGAAAATTGATAAATACCTGAAAAACATAAAATATAAAAATCACATAACCACAATTTCCTCACTCAACTATAATATTGTTTTGAA
Source organism: Sweltsa coloradensis (assembly GCA_024449915.1). NCBI lineage: Eukaryota > Metazoa > Arthropoda > Insecta > Plecoptera > Chloroperlidae > Sweltsa > Sweltsa coloradensis. Next base: position 93,714 of record JAMZAV010001546.1, on the reverse strand, counting down.
GCAAATATGTCTTTAATTTAATTTTTATATCTCTAAATGAATCTAATTCTTTAATTTCTGGAAGAATCTTATTAAAATATAAAGGTTATTATTATTATTATTATTATTATTATTATTATTATTATTATTATTATTATTATTATTATTATTATTATTAATTATTATTCTGTTGGATTTATGTCATGGAGGTCAACAATCACAACAAATAGCAGTTTAGTAAAGGTTTGTTCTGTGGTCTCGATAGCTCAATTGGTAGAGCTATAGCACGTTAAGCCGGAGGTTCTGGGTTCGAACCCCAGTCGGGGCAAACTTTTTCGACAACTGCTATGAATCAATAACTATGTCCTTAAGGCTATTCGACCGCGTTTTTCTATTTTCCAAAATATGCTACCAAGTCAAAACATAGTTAATGGCTTTCAAACCTGGCTATTTCAGAAAATTAAAAATATTTTTTTCAAATTTTTCTGATCCGGTACAAGGCCAATATAGCCATCTCAAAATAATTTCAAACTTCAATTCGCCAAGGCACACCATTCAACGTAGGGTGTTGTGTTTTCGTGACATTAATTTCCAACTGTTTTTCTATGGACTGACTGAGAGAGAAAAGATTTATTTTGACAATTGTCTTTCCTGCGAATTTTTTTGTTTGGCGGTACAAATCGGTAAAAAAATACCGCCAAACGAAAAAATTCGCAGGAAAGACAATTGTTAAAATAAATCTTTTTTCTCTCGGTCAGTCCATGGATAAACAGTTGAAAATTAATGTCACAAAAACACAACACCCTATGTTGAATGGTGTGCCTTGGCGAATTGAAGTTGGAAATTATTTTGTGGTGGCTATTTTGGCCGTGTACCGGATCAGAAAAAATAGAAAAAAACATTTTTGATTTTCTAAAATAGCCAGGTTTCAAAGCCATTCACTATATTTTGACTTGGTAGCATATTTTGGAAAATAGAAAAACGCGGTCGAATAACCTTAAAGCGGGCTTATGCTTAAAAATCTTATATTCATACTACCCAACTCATGGGAGATGAGATGTGTTTAGATTAATCCATGTGATCTTTCAGATTTGACAGCTACATTGCAGTCTTCTGTTGGATTTATGTCATGGAGGTCAACAATCACAACAAATACCAGTTTCGTAAAGGTTTGTTCTGTGGTCCCGATAGCTCAATTGGTAGAGCTATGGCACGTTAAGCCGGAGGTTCTGGGTTCGAACCCCAGTCGGGGCAAACTTTTTCGACAACTGCTATGAATCAATAACTATGTACTTAAAGCGGGCTTATGCTTAAAAATCTTATATTCATACTACCCAACTCATAGGAGATGAGATGTGTTTGGATTTATCCATGTGATCTTTCAGATTTGACAGCTACATTGCAGTCTTCTGATGGATGTATGTCATGGAGGTCAACAATCACAACAAATAGCAGTTTAGTAAAGGTTTGTTCTGTGGTCCCGATAGCTCAATTATTAGAGCTATGGCACGTTAAGCCGGAGGTTCTGGGTTCGAACCCCAGTCGGGGCAAACGTATCGACACTGCTATGAATCAATAACTATGTCCTTAAAGCGGGCTTATGCTTAAAAATCGAATATTCATTATTATTATTTCGATGAGCGAAGCGAAGACTTCAATTTCACTGACTCCCAAAAAATTTAGCTCGGGTGTTTTTTTTTTTTTTTTTTTTTTTTTTGTCTGTTTGTTCGTTCTCTACCGGGCAAACGGCATATCCGATCTTGATGAAAATTTGACAGGACCTTCGAAATCTCTGAAATTAGAGGTGTATTGTTTTTGGGTACAATCGAAGAAATATTTCTCATGAATATCGTACTTTTACGATTTTTTTTTTCGATTTTTTGTGCGATATTTTCGTGCCATTTGGGCCAATTCTGACCAAACGGGTGGGGCTACAACGTTCATATTGTACATGGACATTAAGGTTATGGTAATGTAGTACCTTTTGAAAGAAAAAGTTGAAAAAGTTAGCCAGAATCTATAGAAATAAAGCTTTTAATATAAGTTTTTTGATTTTTTGTGCGATATTTTCGTGCCATTTGGGCCAATTCTGACCAAACGGGTGTGGCTTCAACGTTCATATTATACATGGACATTAAGGTTATGGTGATGTAGTACCCTTTGAAAGAAAAAGTTTGTAAAGTTAGCCAGAATCCATAGAAATAAAGCTTTTAATATAAGTTCTTTACGGTAAATAATAACAAATTGACAAGAAACAATAGAAACTTGACAACAATCACCTACAATGCGTAGGCAGCAAAACAAAGCATTTGCAAAAGTAAAGATATACCACGCCAACTAAAAACTTTAAAGAAAGCTCATCCATCAACGCGGCGGGACTTAAGCGTTTTCCTAGTACTATTATTATTATTATTAGTATTATTATTATTATTATTATTATTATTATTATTATTATTATTATTATTATTAGTTCACAAGTTATACTTTTGCGACCCGATATAATTGAAGAGAAATTATAACATTGACGGGATGTTTCGTCGCGTCGTGGTGGTGAATAATTAACATTATTCCTTACTTCCCGACGTAGCGTCATCACTGTGGATGACATTTTCAAGGGACTGCTGTTCTTTCGTTTGTTTGCCTCTGTTGCAATCGTTCACTTCTTCTTGGAACTGCCAGGATGGCGGTGGACGGCTCTATTTTTTGTTGTTGTTGTGGTGGTGGTGGTTGAGATGGTTGTGGAGTTACCTTGGAAAGCTAGACATCAAGACAGTATTTAAGCCTATAAATAAAATTTCTACCATGTTGAGGTCGCCAAAAGACCCAGTACATCTAGCCGGAAGTGGAGTTTATAAAATCCCTTGCAAGTGTGGCTGTAGCTACGTAGGCCAGACTTTAAGAACAGTGGCAACAAGGGTAAAAGAACATAAAAACCATTGTAATAAGGGTCACGTCGAGTTGTCTGCAATTGCTAAGCATGCCATAGACAATATGGCTGACTCAAGGCACGAGATTCTTTTTGATGAAACAAAAATAATTTGCCAAGAATCGGCTTTCTGGCCTAGACTCATAAGGGAGTCAATTGAAATTTCAAAAACACCTAACAATATGAATGGAGATGTAGGTGGTTACAAACTGAGTGATTCGTGGATTCCTGCCATTAACTTAATTAATCACCTCTCAGCAGAAAAAATGCGTTCAAACCAAGAACTACCACCAGATCAACAACAGCATCAACAGCATCTTCATCCTCAAGACCAACCTACACCACTTCCACCACCTCCACAACCATCTCAACCACCACCACCACAACAACAACAACAAATAGAGCCGTCCACCGCCATCCTGGCAGTTCCAAGAAGAAGTGAACGATTGCAACAGAGGCAAACAAACGAAGGAACAGCAGTCCCTTGAAAATGTCATCCACAGTGATGACGCTACGTCGGGAAGTAAGGAATAATGTTAATTATTCACCACCACGACGCGACGAAACATCCCGTCAATGTTATAATTTCTCTTCAATTATTATTATTATTATTTTATTATTATTATTATTATTATTATTATTATTATTATTATTATTATTATTATTATTATTATTATTATTATTATTATTATTATTATTATTATTATTATTATTACTATTATTACTATTAGGTGATTATTATTATTATTTTTAGTGTTCGGAAAGGAAGAAGAGGCGGGGGTTTGTTATTGTTTGTGAAATCGAGTATTAATGTTGAGCAGTGCGTGAATAAGTTTACGTGTTGTGAGTGTATTTACTGTAGGCTCACCTTCCCTGATGACAGAGTGGTGGATGTGCTGGCTATATACCGGCCACCAAATAATAGCAAGGTCGGTTTTGTTGACGAGTTGGAGTCGTTCGTGGATGACAATCACAACAGCAATGTTGTCATATTGGGTGACTTAAATATTAACCTGTTGGATGAAAGCAACGACTACGTGCAAAGGTATGCTAATATTTTGAGCTCTTCTGGTTTTAGAAGTTTCATTAATAAACCAACACGGGAAGAGATAGTAGGAGGATATTTAAGGACATCTTGTATTGAACCACATATTTGTTAGATGTAATGCTAAGGTAACTTCATCTGCTATATGCACAAAAAAAATATCAGACCATTATTTGACATTAGTATCATTACATTTTTAGTGGGGAGGCGAGTTCACAAAAAAATGAACATTTTAAAAGGGATGTCATAAAATATAATGAAAAGCATCTGCTAAATAGCTTGGAATCCGTTCAGTGGGCTGATTTATTAAATGTTGATAGTTGTGTACGATTATACGATGTGATATGCTCAAAGTTTGAATCATTTTTACAGACATGCCGCGTTTAACGAAATCTCAAACAAACAAGAGAATTCGTAAGACTGGATGTCTGATGACCTTGATAAATTAATTGTCCAAGAGATTTGTTTTTTAAAAAAATGGAAGCAAGCGGAATGTATTAAACCCTTCAAAAATAAGATTAAGGCATGACTATGTTATATTCAGGAACAAAGTAAGTAGACTTATTTTAAATGCAAAGCGAAAGTACTATAGGAACAAATTAAAACACAATCAAAATAATATTAAAGAGACGTGGCAAACCATAAATGAAATTCTAGGAAAAAAGAAGAAAAGTTCGGTCGATGAGGTAGTAAATAACCATCTAGGCAAAAAATATACTCAAAAGGAAATTGCTGACAAATTTGCTGATTCTTTTACAAATGAGGTTGAAAATTTGAAACATTCTTGTGAAATTTAAAAACTGCAAAAAATGTATACAAATTTTCACAGATGCAATCAATGTACATGCCACGAGTAACCATTGAAAGGGTTGCGACTATAATTGCAGGAATGAACTCTGAAAAGTCACCTGGTATTGATGGTATCCGTGTAGTAGATTTAAAAAATATATGTGACCTAATATCTCCGGTAATTGCTCACTTAATTAATTTGTCTATAAAAGAAGGTATTGTACCTGATAAGCTAAAAATATCAATAGTTAGACCCATATATAAAAAGGGGATCACACACTTTTTGAAAATTATAGACCAATTGCGTTGCTACCTGTCATAGAAAAAATAATGGAACGATGTATTGCAGATCAATTAACAACATATCTTGAAAGTTTAATATCTTTAAATAAAGAGCAATATGGGTTTCAAAAAGGTAAAAGTACTTCCGACCTCCTTGTGCGCTTTTCAAATTATTATAATTCTAAATTAAATGACAACTTCCACGTGTTAGCTATGTTCATAGATTTTAAGAAAGCGTTTGATACGTTGAACCATGACAAACTTTTGGAATGTTTTGAAAATATTGGAATTCGTGGCAACATGTTGAACTGGTTTAGAAGCTACCTTAAAAGTAGGAAGATTGTGGTTAAAATAGGGGATTCTTATAGCTACGAGAAAGAATCTAATACTGGCGTAGCACAAGGCTCAATTTTGGGACCAATTTCTTATTTGATCTACGTAAACCAGATTTGTAAATATATTAAGCACTGCGTTATACTAATGTTCGCCGACGACGCTGCTCTAATCTCTGTTCATAAGATCTTAAAAGTGGCAGAACAAAACCTAAACTCAGATTTCAGAAGTTTGGCGTGTTATGCTCACGATAGTGAATTAACTCTGAATTCAATTAAAACTAAAATTGTACACATTTGCTCGCCTTTTAATGAATCACGTGCGGATAGTATTCGCATAATAAGTCACTCCAATGAGTGTTTGCATACTATTAAAAGTGTATGGTATGTGAATGTATTGAGGAGATCGAGTGTGTTGATACTCACGTGTATCTAGGGTTGATAATAGATAAATATTTAAGTTGGAAGCCTCACATTGACTCAGTTTGCAAAAAGCTTAGAAGTTGCGCATTTCAATTATATAAATTAAAATACATATTACCTTATACTACCTTGCGAACTGTGTATATTTCCTTAGCTGAATCAATAATTTCTTATGGCTTATTATCATGGGGAAATGCGAGTAACATTCACTTAAAATCCATTAAAGTTCTGCAAAATAAAATGTTAAAACTCATTATCCCAGATAACAATAACTCAAACGTTTTCCATACACATGACCTGTACACATATTGCTTTTTATTGCCTGTATCATCATTGTATCGTTTTCGCCTTTTAATTTAAGTATTACTTTAGCGACACCTACAAAATTTCACGAAATGACCATCAATATACTACAAGATTTGTGCTAAAAACTAACTTCAATGTTCCAAAATATGTCAATAAGTACGGACAGAGAACTCTTGAGTATTCCTTTCCGCATATATTTAATCAATTACCAGAGGACATGAAAAAATTTCCAATCGTTTAGTGAGGCCAAAAAAGAACTTAAAACTTACTTACTTTGTTCCATGGATACTGATTAACTTTTAATTCATTTTATTTTAATATAATTTAATTCATAAACTGTTTTTTGTTGTACAGTTGCGCTTGCTGTGGTGTTGGAATGTTCACGCCTATTCTGTTATATCAAATTTCAATATTGTAAAGTAGTATTCTCGTTGTTTTATAATTATTTTTTTAAGTTTTAATTTAGCCTATGAACTTTTTTTGTATAATATAATGTAATATTCAACTAAGTCTGTCTGATCCATGTATAATAATATAACTAATCATAATCCACAGACAAGCCACGTATGTGGCTTTGTGGACAACGATGTCAAAGTATTATAATACAAAATTGCATGTAATATTATTATTTTAATAAAAAAAAAAAAAAAAAAAAAAAAAAATTATTATTATTATTATTATTATTATTATTATTATTATTATTATTATTATTATTATTATTATTATTATTATGTTGTTGTTGTTGTTGTTGTTGTTTGTTTGATTGATTAGAATCACGAAATAAAACCGGTGATCAATACTGTCATAATAAAGATTGTTTGTAACTTGCAATACGAAGAGCGTATAACCAACCACCCACCCCTCTGCAAACAATATAGGGCTAACGCTTACGCATGCACGGTGCATGGTGGGATGAGATGAGCCTTAGGGATCAGGAGCACAGAAAGACGCAGCAGTCATTGTTAGCGCCAAGACGACACTCCAGCCAGTGCTCCAGCTGTGAGTGAAGTGGGACGAGAAGGTGTCAGCTGTCACTCAAGGGGGTCTAGAAACAGAGGGGTAGGGTGGGCAAGAATGAGTCACAGGGAAGACTGCCGGACGTGATTGCTGCGTAACTGACAAGTGTGACAAGTGACAAACGTGCATTATTACTAGGAAACGCTCAGTTGGACGCGTTGATAAGCGAGCACGTGCTATAGCTAGACCCACATTGCACATTTTTAAAATTTGAAAATTTGCGACGATCGCTGTCCACGGCGCCATGTATCCAATATTATTTATTATTGCCAAAGTATTTGGGTTTTACCACAGTATAACCCATCTCTTACAGTAGCGAGACTTGATAGCGAAACACGCTCATAAACCATCACGCGCGCCCCTAGCGAGCAAGCGAGTCAACTAACGATGACTGTGCCACCTAGACTTGCTAAATCAGTCTCAGAGTTGGTTGAGTTGAGCACTGAGCTGGATATAAGTTTTGTCTGACGTTATTGTTATTATTTTATTCTGATTATATGTATGTCGTTTGCAAAGAAAGACTACGGCCTAGCCTAGCCTAGGGGCTAGAGCCTAGGTAGGGCCTACCAAGTGTTAGTATTGTAGGTTATAATGGAAAATAATAATGGTTGATAGGCTTACATAATATTAAAATTACCACCATTATTACTTGCAGTTGTTTTGCCTGCAATTTAAATAGCTTAGGCTTAGGCCTAGCCCTTGCAAAATGCCAAAATATGATTAGCTTGACATTCATCGGCATTCGTCAATTGTTTGTTGTTTACATTTTTGAAGTCGGAGGCTTTTAGTTGAGTCGCTGTTTCGCCATGCGCGCTAGTGTCGTGGCAAGAAGCTCTATCTATACAGTTCGTTACGTAGGTTCATGCGTAGGTCACCTACACGGAGAGTGGTAGAGATAGCGCTTTCCACCGCCATCTACAATTTGTATCTTGTAAAGCACTGACTTTTAGACGGCGGAGGCTTTTAGTTGAGTCTCGGTTTCGCCATGCGCGCTAGTGTAGCGGCGGTACGCGCAGCCGACCATGACAGCAAATCACACTGCAGGCAGTGCATTGAAGTCTCGCTCAATGGTCTCGCTACTGTAAGAGATGGGTTATACTGTGGTTTTACTTTGTGGATAAAATCCACCACCATCTAGAGGACCTTGGCATCATTTCCTTGGGAAAACTACTTAAACTTTTTGGTAACAAATAATACACTGCTTCCTCGATAGTATTTTGATTACTTCTAGGTGGCAGTGCTTAGTGGCCAGAATTCTCGTGCGACTTTTCGTTGCCATGGTAACGTTACTTTTGTTATAATGTAATTTCCATCTACACTACTGATCGGATCAAAATAAAATAAACATATTCGTGACCGGACGGACATTCTAAATGATTTGGCCACCTCAGATTTTGTCGCCGTTTAGTTTTAAAAAAAAAACTTTTGATTAACTTTAATGTAAATTTTACTTATTGAACGATTTTGCCACAAAACTAATGGCATTCAATCGGGAACGAAGCTTGCGGATGATCAAAATTTTAACTCGATCCGAGCCTCCGTTCGAACGTTATGGCGAGACTTACAAACAAACAAAAAACCAAAAGAAAACAAAAACAAACAAAAACAAAAAACAAAAAACAAAACAAAACAAAACCCGTGACTATTTTTTCCGGCAGAGTCAAATGGAAACGCTCGCTTCGCTCGCTTAAACTGCTAGGCCGCTTCGCCAACGCTTTTTTTAGTCGCGTTAATGGATGAGCATTTTTGTAAGTTTTTAGTTTGTGTGAGATCTCTTTACTACTACCAATTTAATAGAATATAAAATATCTGGAGGCCCGAAGACTTGCTTTTTGAACGCATTGAGGTGATTGTTTTCAAGTTACTAGAGTTACTTGTAAATAAATATACACTTCAAAAAACGCATATTAAAACCTTTATTTCTTTGGATTTTCAACTTTTTCATTCAAAAAGCAATACATCACCATTACTTTAATGTCCATGTAAAATATGAACCTTGAAGCCCCACCCGTTCAGTCGGAATCGGCTCAAAAATCACGAAAATATCGCATTAAAAATCGAAAAAAATCGAAAAAATACGATATTCATTAGAAATATTTCTTCGATTATACCTAATAACGTGGCAAGTCTAAGTTCAGAGATTTCGAAGGTCCCCTCCAATTTTCATCCAGATCGCATATGCCGTTTTACCCGGTAGAGCGCGAACAAACAGACAGAAAAACAAATAAAAAAACAAACAAACAAAAAACACCCTAGCTAATTTGGGGGGGGGGGGGGGGGGAATTGACTTCGCTCATCCAATTATAGAGATTTATTTCATAGAAACACAACACGAGGGTTCTCGGAAATATTCTATAATATGCATCATCCAGTTGTAAGATACGGATATGAAAGCAGTCTTTATCATCAGACACGTCCTAGCTTCTGTGCCTTTATTATACCACACATAACAAAAACTCGTAAAAATACAGCCAAACCTTACACACTCAAAACAAATTAGATATAAAAAAAGGGCCAAGCTCATCTACCATTCCACATTTGCGCATTCTTCATTCATAAACGTACAGTGTTGATTGTGTTTGTATGAGAGATGAGATGTGTTTGGATTTATTCATGTGATCTTTCAGATTTGACAGCTACATTGCAGTCTTCTGTTGGATTTATGTCATGGAGGTCAACATTCAAAACAACTAGCAGTTTAGTAAAAGTTTGTTCTGTTGTTTCGGTAGCTCAATTGGTAGAGCTATGGTACGTTAAGCCGGAGGTTCTGGGTTCGAACTCCAGTCGGGACAAACTTTTTGACAACTGCTATGAATCAATAAAAATAATAATAATTATTATTATTATTATTATTAATATTATTACTATTATCAATAATATATATATATATATATATGTCATTTTTTTTTTTAAAGTTTTACGGTAAAACCACGTACCTTGTTAAAAATGGCAGTCCTAGTTGGACGTTGTCGAGTGGGTGCAACGTTTCGCCAATGTTACAAGTGCAGTGACAGTGCTCGGCCTGGTAACAGCTCGACGCTCGCCTGAAGAGGCCAATTGTAACATTGGCGAAACGTTGCACCCACTCGACAACGTCCAACTAGGACTGCCATTTTTAACAAGGTACGTGGTTTAACCGTAAAACTTTTAAAAAATGACATCATATCCCAACCACGAAAGTCTAAAAACTCATATATATATATATATATATGGATTGTTGTAGGTTTTCGCGGCTCGTCATAGGATAAAAACAAGGATCTTGGGTAAAACCGCGTCGAAATTTTTTTTCGACGCGGTTTTACCCAAGATCCTTGTTTTTATCATATATATATATATATATTTATTTATTTATAAAATGTAAGAGCATAGCCCACACAACTAAGGTCCCGGGTTCAAACCCCGGTGTAGTCACTTTTTTAATTTCTGTATAAAGTACTAACATAACGTCATAGTCGCCTACTATAATAAAAGATAGTGATTTATTCTTTTATTATCTATATTATCTAAAAACCTGATTTTCACTATTTTCACCGGCCACCGGCGGCGCTGTTGTTGGGGGCTACGGCCCAAACCCCTCATGCTTAGTCCCTTATACAACACCCTGTATATTGTTGTACAACCCCTCCACCTCCGGGCTGAAAAGCCTGAATTTAACACTGCAACCGTGGGATCGATCGTGGACTAGAAACCTCCCTGTTGTCAATGCAGCTAAAGGACATAACATAACCTCTGTAGGCATAACTAAATATTAAAAAGTAAAATATAAAAAAAGACAGCATTATCGAAATATATACAATTTGATGTCTATTTAGGGAAAAAATGCACCGTGCACCGTCATCTCAAAATTCAATAAGAAGAGGATGCCAGGAAGTATTTGCACTTGCATGTTAAACCGTACCTGACCTGAGCTCTGTTCAAACACCGGGTATGCAATCTCTCCGCCCCCCCCCCCAACCCCCTCCCAAGTCTTGCACACACACTTCGCACAGCTGACTAGGTAAGGGGGAACGAGTGAGCAGATGGTGATGGGTCAGACAAAGAACAGTCGTGTTTTTGTTACGCGTTTTAAACATATTTTTTCGCGCAATATTTATTTAGGTTTGTCGTACACTCAGTGTATCAATGAGGCATCTCTATCCATGTAAACACAACTACTATTATTTAGTAGATGACATTGGAACTCTTGTGTATTTTTTTTATTTTACAAGAGGCATGCCTAGCCCCAATATCGATAAAACTGTCAGCACTGTTGTAGTAGCAAGCTGTAGCAAGCACCTCCTATATAAATGTGTGATAATACACAGCCATAGCAGCCATGTTTACAGCAGCGCTTAGGTGCGTATCCACTAAATGAACCCACTACCCAGCCATTGCAGCCATGTCTACAGCAGCGCTATGTGCGTTTCCACTAATGAACCCAGACTACCCAGCCTATTGCATGCAGTTTACAGCAGCGCTATGTGCTATCCATATGACCATACCCCCTGCAGCCATCTACAGCAGTTATGTGCGTAACCATATATAACCCAACCCAGCCATAGACACCATGTTACAGCAGCGCTTATGTGGTATCCATAATACCCACTACCCAGCCATTGCAGCCTGTTTCAGCAGCCGGTTATGCGTATCCCTATAGAACCCACCCGCCATAGCAGCCATTTACACGCGTAATCTGCGATCCACTATATAACCCAACCAGCCATAGCACCAGGTCTACAGCAGCGCTTAGTGCGTACGCCTAATAACCCACTACCCATCATAGCACCATGTTTACAGCAGCGCTTATGTGCGTATCCACTATATGAACCCTCTACCCAGCCATAGCAGCCATGTTTACAGCAGCGCTTATGTGCGTATCCACTATATGAACCCACTACCCAGCCATAGCAGCCATGTTTACAGCAGCGCCTATGTGCGTATCCACTGTATGAACCCACTACCCAGCCATAGCAGCCATGTTTACAGCAGCGCTTATGTGCGTATCCACTATATGAACCCACTACCCAGCCATAGCAGCCATGTTTACAGCAGCGCTTATGTGCGTATCCACTATATGAACCCACTACCCAGCCATAGCAGCCATGTTTACAGCAGCGCTTATGTGCGTATCCACTATATGAACCCACTACCAGCCATAGCAGCCATGTTTACAACAGCGCTTATATGCGTATCCATTAAATGAACCCACAACCCAGCCATAGCAGCCATATTGTACGTTGTTGTGTGACCATCTTAGAAGATTGAAGAAATCAATTTGAAGGATTTAATTGTTACAAAAATAGCATGAATATTTAGATGTAAAAATGTTTAATGGTTAAGAGGATGTTTAATTCAAGTTTGTTAAAATTACACGCGTTAGTTATTACGTTTTTTGATTATTATCCAAAATTTTGATTTTCTCCTGTCCCTGTCACTCAAATTTTGGTTTTGATAGCAAAAGTGATTGCGTCTGAGGTACATCTAAGTGTGGTCCAAGTTTCATAGTTCTGTTCCTTTTTTTCTGTAGGCTCTTATTCCTCTCCCCAATAATAATTAGCCTGCCAGCCAGCCAGCTAGCCAGCCGGAAGGTTTTCAACGATGTTCAGGCACTTTTATTTTAACACAGAACGGCTTATCGGATCGGGCTGGGTTTTTTTTGGTTGGTCATGGACCACATATCAGGTCATTTACCGAGTTTCAAGATTGTAAATGTTTCGGGGCGGCGTGTGCAATAGCTAAAAAAATAACAACTCGGGTAGGAGTATACATGGTCGAGTTAGTCATCGCCTAGCAGTCGCGTGCGCTTGGCTGCGGGCGAGCTACTGTCGCCCTAGATTGGCGTCCCGAACATTTTTTTTGTAGAATGCCCGCTGTAGGGTATACACATCAGATTTAACCAGTGTGACCCTCTTCAGGTGACTAACTGGGTATATTGCGGATAGGACAATTGTGAAGGGATGTCCGAGGGCTATTTAAGAGGACTCAATCCCTTGCACGGGACATGAACCCGGGACCTCCCGAATCAGATACGAACGTTGAGCGCTCGAGCCCACACTGTCGGTCCCCGCTCCGTGCTTGCCCACACTGTCGGTCCCCGCTCCGTGCTTGCCCACACTGTCGGTCCCCGCTCCGTGCTTGCCCACACTGTCGGTCCCCGCTCCGTGCTTGCCCACACTGTCGGTCCCCGCTCCGTGCTTGCCCACACTGTCGGTCCCCGCTCCGTGCTTGCCCACACTGTCGGTCCCCGCTCCGTGCTTCCATGCCCGTTCTTTGAATGTGGCATGTCTGAGCATTATTATTCACCAGGGGCGCCAACTTTTCAGAACGACAGTGGTTGCTCAAAACTTAGACAAACTATACGGGGGGGAGGGGGGGCGGTTGAGCAGTGGCGGCTCTGGGGTAGCTTTACTGGTGAGGCGAAATTAATATCCCGGAGGTATTACCTACATGGGTACCAAACGGGGGGTTTGGGGGCAAAGCCCTCCATGCAACAATAGAACCGCAGACGAAAATTTTGAAAATCAGGTTTTTAGAGTGCGTTTGGTGCGTTTTAGACAAAAGTTGTGGGCTGAATGCAATACCAAAATAATGCAGTTTATTGTGCAGTCAAAACTGGAAATCCACCAAAAAGAAGTGGGTCACTGAGGTGATAGATTATATTACATCCTCGCTAGTGGTTGGCACTGGGGAGGGGGAAGGGGGGGGGGCTTTGCGGTAATTTCGAATCAGCCCTACTACAATTGAATACCTGAATGGAATAACGTTGTAACCAACATTCTTTTAGAAATGGAGTTAGAGTGGAAAAACGTTGTACATATTCAATTGTTTGTCACTTTGAAAAAATAACTCGTGCATATATATACCATTCAATTCCGTGTGTGTGTGGATGCGCAGAAGAACTACCGTTTGTGATGATGATTTGTGATGACTTTCCACACAAATCTATCTCGTGGGTGCCTTGGCCCTCCTGCACCCACGGAGCAGGCGCCTATGATTATTCCAATCCCAAATAATACAATTCGTTTTGTTGGTCTACACCTAGAATGTGCATGTATTGGAATTATCTTTCAAACCGTCTATAAAATATATGGAAGGTAAACAAACATGTGTAAACGTTATAAGAGTAGGCCTATAGTAAAGAGTTCAAACAAAGAATCCAATCAAAACGAGCTCTTTGTTTGTTTTGGTCGAAATATTGTAAAAGTGTGATTAAAAAATGAAACGTGTACGTGTATTCTAAAACAAAGCCTGCGAGTGTTGTCTCTATGACGTCATAAAGCTACGAACTCGAGCCTAATACCGGGAGTTTATGGCCCGCAATAAAACCGAGATTGCGGCGTGTTAGTTTAGTGGAGCTTATTGTGTGTTAAGCTAGACAAATAACATCATTATATTTTTATTGACACCATTTCTAGTAAGCTGTTTAATGTGTGTTTATATGTGTTTAATATGTGTGCTAACAGCCAAACAGACAACGTGATTAGTTACACGCGGAAACAATAGCCAGAGCTGTTTAATATGTGTGCTAACAGCCAAACAGACAACGTGATTAGTTACACGCGGAAACAATAGCCAGAGCTGTTTAATATGTGTGCTAACAGCCAAACAGACAACGTGATTAGTTACACGTGTAAACAATAGCCAGAGCTGTTTATGTGTGTGCTAACAGCCAAACAGACAACGTGATTAGTTACACGCGGAAACAATAGCCAGAGCTGTTTAATATGTGTGCTAACAGCCAAACAGACAACGTGATTAGTTACACGCGGAAACAATAGCCAGAGCTGTTTAATATGTGTGCTAACAGCCAAAACAGACAACGTGATTAGTTACACGTGGAAACAATAGCCAGAGCTGTTTAATATGTGTGCTAACAGCCAAACAGACAAACGTGATTAGTTACACGCGGAAACAATAGCCAGAGCTGTTTAATATGTGTGCTAACAGCCAAACAGACAACGTGATTAGTTACACGCGGAAACAATAGCCAGAGCTGTTTAATATGTGTGCTAACAGCCAAACAGACAACGTGATTAGTTACACGCGGAAACAATAGCCAGAGCTGTTTAATATGTGTGCTAACAGCCAAACAGACAACGTGATTAGTTACACGCGGAAACAATAGCCAGAGCTGTTTAATATGTGTGCTAACAGCCAAACAGACAACGTGATTAGTTACACGCGGAAACAATAGCCAGAGCTGTATCAAAATAGTCTTGGCCTCTTATGGAGAAGATGCAGTAAAAATGGAATTTTATCCATTTTTATACAGATTTTTTAGTATATGGTGTTCGTAACCTGTTCTTCATATTAAGGTGTGTATGTACAATTGTTATTGAAGTTTTATTTTTGGTATTTCTTGTAACATTTTAAAGTTAAAGTTTTGCTTTCATGTCTCTGATTTTGTTTGCGTAAAAAACAATCAAAACAATTGGTTGCCACTACCTTCAAACTGATAGTATGTTGACATTTCGACCATTTCGTGTGTATAAGAAGCAAAGTATGTAACTCGGCAAAAGGCTCTACATGGGAGTAAAGTACATTATTGGTTGCTTCATTCTTCTTTTTTAATGCCGCGGGGAGCTCCCGCCATATTGCAAACAAACATGCTTGTTGTGTGACAAAGTTGGCAGGAAAAATGGTGTTAATATAATCTGCGCGGGAGGTGCGGTCGGCTCTACGACAGGACCTGTGTCATGAAGAATAACAGTTGGAGTGTTAAATAGGTAAATGTTTTCCGCAAAAATAACAATTTCAAATGCTGGACGTGCAGCCTCCCGAGCTGAATGACCTTTCTGGAGCCTTCCGGAAGTGACACAAAGCCCCCCTCGGAAACCACCGCGGAGACGCTCAGCAAAACAAAAATGCTGTCACGCTAATCTGTTTTAATGCCCGTTCTTTAAAGAACCGTAAACGAGCTGCAGACATCGATGCTTTTCTGCTGTCCCACTCGGCTGATATTTGTGCGGTGAATGAGACTTGGTTGACTCCGGACGTCCAAAAACCACGAGTTCCTTCCAAGAGACTACGTCGTCCTGCGGAAGGACAGACAGGCCGGCCGCGGTGGCGGCGTCCTTCTAGCGATTCGACCGCACCTGCAGCCAAAGCGCCTCGGTCACCTCGAAAGCCGGGCTGAAATTGTCTGGGCGGAAATCAAAGTCGGCAACCTGCGACTTCTCGTGGGGTCCAGCATACCGTCCGCCATGTTCAGATGCAGCCCAAAACGCCGACTTTCTGCACTCCCTGGACTTAGTTGCTGCTGTGCAGCCAAGTTTCGATGGCTGCCTCTTGCTTGGCGATTTTAATCTCAACATATGCTGGCGTTCGGACCCACCAGAAGGGCGCGACAGAACCTCCAATGATTTTATATCTGCTTTCGCTGAACTGGCTTTCTCTCAACTGGTCACTGAGCCAACCCGAATCACCAACTCGAGTGAGAAGACTATCGACCTGCTGCTCTGCGATGCGCCCAGCATCGTGTCAACGGTGGAGGTGGTGCCTGGCGTGAGTGACCATGACGCTGTCCTGGCCACACTCTCATTGACTGCCATCCGTCCTGTGAGTGCAGCCCGAGATGTTCTTGATTTCACTAAAGCAAACTGGCAGGCCCTGAACGAAATGCTTTCTGAACGACTGCCGGAGGTGCTGCAGCTGGAAGACGTCAATGAAGCCTGGGAAAACTGGAAGCGTATCGTCTTTGAGTGCGCAGATGAGCACGGGGGAACAAGCGTTGACTCCACCCTTGGCT
This sequence comes from Sweltsa coloradensis, assembly GCA_024449915.1. Taxonomy (NCBI): domain Eukaryota; kingdom Metazoa; phylum Arthropoda; class Insecta; order Plecoptera; family Chloroperlidae; genus Sweltsa; species Sweltsa coloradensis. The sequence continues at coordinate 76,888 of JAMZAV010001546.1, read as the reverse complement.
AAGCAAGAGCATTAAAAAGATGATCGACGTCCGGGACAGACTGTTTGCCCGATGGCGGGAAACCAAATTGAGAGACGCAAGAGAGGCCTATCTTGCTGCCAGAAGATCGACACAGGTGGCTCTTCGGACGGCCAAGGACAACTGGATGTGGGGACTTGGGCGAGGTGCAGACAGCAGAAAGTTCTTCTGGCGCTACATTAATTCCAAGGCAACTATTCCGAACGATGCTGCGAGTTTCAAGGTAGGGGGAAAAACCGTGTCAGACCCCAAAGAGGTGGCAGCCTGTTTCAGTGAGGCGTTCCAGAGCAATTTCTCGCGGGCGGATAACATTTTCCCCGTCCACCAGGGAAACGCGCCCGCCACCCAGCTTTCAGAACAGCCCACCATGAGCGAGCTGACTTGCTTGCCCGGTGACATAAAACAGCTTCTACGGGGGACTAAAGCGAATACAGCAGCGGGCCCGGACGGCGTGCCTGCAATTCTACTTAAAACTCCGCGAACGCTCTCAGCGACTCACTTGCCCACCTTTTCAACATGGCGCTTGAACAGGGTATTCCAACAGAATGGAAACGGCGTCCGTGGCACACCGATCTACAAAGACGGCGACAAGAGAGACATAAAGAACTACAGGCCAATCAGCATCACCTCACTGGTCGGTAAGACGATGGAACGTTTTGTGCGAGACGGACGAGCGAGTTCCTTGAGAGCCAAAAACGTCATCCTGCGGCGCAGCACGGCTTTCGACAGCGCCGTTCTTGCACCACTCTCCTCGCCGGCGCCATTGACTCATGGACGGCGGCACTGGACGAGCGTAGCGGAGCTCACATTCACTGTGTCTTTCTCGATTGGTCTAAAGCGTTTGATAAAGTGCCGCACGTGCGTCTACTATCCAAGCTCGAGCATTATGGAATTAAGGGCAATTTGCTTTGGTGGTTCGAAAGTTTCCTGGTCGGCCGCACGCAGTTCGTCCAGTTCTACGGCGAGCAGTCAGAATTACGGGACGTGCTCTCGGGCGTCATACAGGGCATTATGCTCGGCCCACTGCTATTTAACGTCTTCGTAGCCGACCTCCTCACCTCAGCAAGGATCCAAATGCTCCAGTACGCTGATGACGTCACCCTGTACTGTATCGTGGGCACCAAGAGGATGCAGACGCCCTCCAAGCAGACCTAGACGACATTCAGATCTGGTGCGACGAAAATGGCATGTCGCTCACGCCCTCAAGTGCAAGATGATGGACATTACGCGCGCTCGCACCCCACTTTACTTCATGTACACCATCGATGGTGTCCCACTCGAGTACGTCGACAAGCAGCGCCTCCTCGGCGTTCACTTCACAAGCGACCTCCGATGGAACGTGCACACCGACATCGTGCGCACCAAGGCGTTGCAGGTGCTGGGTTTCGCGGCCCGCAACCTGCACGGCTGCACGCCCCGCGTCAAGAGGATGGCCTACCTGTCGCTAGTCAAGCCCTCCATGACTTTCGGCCTTCCCGCCTGGCACCCAACTACCATCGAGAACACTAACAAAGCTTGAGAGGGTGCAGAGAAGGGCGCTGCATTCATACATGGCCGTAACCTCCCCCCACCCTGTGACCAGATGCAGGTTATGCCAATGACCATGCACCTGCAGTACACCGATCTGGTGTTTTTTAAAAGATGCCTCAGTGGCGCCACTGATTTTGACGTGTGCGCGCGCATCATCCAGGGCCGCGTGTTGAGAGGCGACGATAATAGGCACCCCCGCCTCCAACCCCCTCCGGCCAAAGGACTGCTCGGCGACGTGCTTTTTCTTTCCGGGTAGTTAACCAATGGAACGACCTGCCGCCCGCCTCAAAGACTGCTCAGTGAGTCATTTCCCTTCCCTGTGCAGGGAGCACTTATGGGAGAACCAACTGCATGTGCTAAATTAGTTAGTTTCACGTGCTTCATCAAGGCTCTTCCGCACGATTTCCACAGTTTTGAGGGGTTTTAGCAAGATTTTTCTAGCGTCGACGCCGTTTCTGTTGCAATTTTAACAAACAAGATAAACAAAAATATAATAATATAAAAAACTTATATTGTATATTGGCCTGGGACACCCCCGTTACAAACACCAACGGTCACTCACATTGTACCGTGATTAGTGAGTTACACGCGGAAACAATAGCCAAAGCTGTATCAAAACTTAATATTGTATATTAGCCATGGCGGACAACCCCACGTGGCACAAACAACCAAACAGGCCACTCACATTGTACCGTGATTAGTGAGTTACAGGGAAACAATAGCCAGAGCTGTATCAAAACTAATATTGTATATTGGCCATGGCGGACAACTCCACATGCCGCCACGCGATTGTTAGGCATTGACGAACTCCGCCCTGTATACAGCTACCCGAGTTTTGGGGTTTTCAGCTATCTGCTCACGCCGCCCCGAGAGATTTACAATCTTGAAACTCGGTATATGACCTAATATGTGGTCCACGACCTAAAAAAAAACACGATCCGATAACCCGTTTTGTGTTTAAAAAAAAGTTCCTCGACATAGTTGAAATCCTTTCGGCTGGCTGGCTGGCTAGCTGGGGGTTAATTCCTGCGGAAAGTTATTAGAGCCTAACGAGAAAACGGTACATCTTAGATCAATGAAACTTGGACCACACTTTGATGTACCTCATGCAGACGCAGTGCCTTTTGCTCTCAAAACTAAAAATCGGGTAATAAGAGGGACAGAAGAAAATCAAAATTTTGTATAATCAAAATACGTAATTACTAATGCGTGGTAATTTGTACAAACTTGAAATTAAACATGCTCTTTCCCAGTATTAATATGAAACTGGTAGAATAGGGAATGCTCCTCAACTGAACTATGTGACTTTATTGTGATTAACATAAAATGTAATAAGAAATAATCACAAACATAAATTTATTTTAAAAACTAACTATTTTTGGCGTATTTATGAAGGTTTTAAATTGGCCAGTGGCGAAGCGGGACTAAAACGCTCCGGACATTGCGTGACGTCATAAGAATGTAATAGTTGAATAGATCGCTCGCCGGAGGTTCCCCGAACGTCCGCTACAAAATTCAGTGGACTAAACCTGGAACTGAATTGAATGTAGTGAAATCCATAGACATTGAACACCTATAGTAGGCTATAGATCTGCAGTCATTAATCCACTTCCGTGACAATTTGAAGCCATTTTGAATAATATGGCAGTTTGCATGTGAAAGTATATGGGAGCGATTTGTAGCCCAAATAGTTCTCAAGATTGCCGTCAGGTTGACAGCTGAGCCTTCTAGCCATTAACACAAAATAATTACTAAATTCCAATCTGCAATAACTTCTTATTGTTTCTGTTTGTGTATTCCCATGTTGCACAAGCGAAAACCATATCAAACAATCCAGAAAAATACTTTATTACATTAAAAAAGCATAATAAAACGCCAAATGGCCATCTTTAATATGGTAAAATTGGCGCTTCAATTTGCTACACTCGCGTCTATGCGGACGTATCGGAGACTGTGGATCTAGCCTACTCTAGGTGTTATCATAGATATTAAACACCTATTGTAGGCTAGATACGCAGTCTCCAATACCTCCGCGAGCGTAGCAAATTGAAGACTCAATCTGCCATCAACAAAATAGCGATTTGGCATTTAATTTATGCTTTTTTAATGCATTTAAGTATTTAACTGGATTGTTTGATATGGTTTTAGCTTGTGCAGCATGATAATGAACAAACAGAAACAATAAGAAGTTATTGCATAAGGAAATTTAGTAATCATTTGATGTTAAAGGCTAGTATGCTCACCTGTACACCTGGCGGCAATCTTGAGAACTATTTGGGCTACAAATCGCTCCCATTTAATTAACATGCAAAGTGCCATATTAAAGATGGCTTCAAATTGTCACGGAAGTGGACCAATGACTGCTGATCTAGCCTACAATAGGTGTTTAATATCTGTGTGTTCAATATCTATGGTCAAATCCATGTCAAGCAATTTAATTGGATGAGCGAAGCGAAGACTTCAATTTCACTGACCCCCAAAAAATTTAGCTCGGGTGTTTTTTTTTTGTTTGTTTGTTTTGTTTTTTTTGTTTTTTTCTGTCTGTTTGTTAACTCTCTACCAGGCAAACGGCATATCCGATCTTGATGAAAATTTGAGGGGACCTTCGAAATCTCTGAACTTAGAGGTGTATTGTTTTTGGGTACAATCGAAGAAATATTTCTCACGAATATCGTACTTTTACGGTTTTTTTTCGATTTTTTGTGCGATATTTTCGTGCCATTTGGGCCAATTCTGACCAAACGGGTAGGGCTAAAACATTCATATTATACATGGACTTTAAGGTTATGGTGATGTAGTAACTTTTGAAAGAAAAAGTTGAAAAAGTTAGCCAGAATCCATAGAAATAAAGCCTTTAATATAAGATTTTACGGTAAATAATAACAATGGATAAGTGACAATAGAAACTTGACAACAATCACCCACAATGCGCAGGCAGCAAAGCAAAGCACTTGCAAAAGTAAAGATATCCCATGCAAACTAAAAACTAAAAAAGCTCATCCATCAACGCGACTAAATAAAGCGTTTGCGAAGCTTCCTAGTAATGATAATGTATAATATAAAAATTTATACATATTATAACATGCATTGTCAACGAATAATACTTTACTTATCTGCAAATTTGATTATTCAACATTGTACTTTGTTTGATCCATGGGTTGATTACCGACTCATAACCGGGGAACCTTCTTCATCGACTCTGAATGCAAATGGTAACCAAGAACTTGGGCCCACTGCCTTTGCAAGGATTTTGCTAGGAATTGTCTAGGAACCAATGAATTTGCCAGGCGGTGGAACGCCTACTGGCAGACTGACGAAACGATACATATCTGTGACGTCACAGTCATCTAGGCCTGTTTAGGCCCGATCTATCTATCTATCTATCTATCTATCTATCTATCTATCTATCTATCTATCTATCTATCTATCTATCTATCTATCTATCTATCTATCTATCTATCTATCTATCTATCTATCTATCTATCTATCTATCTATCTATCTACCTATCAGTAGGAGTTTAAAACAATATAATGTTTAACTGATTGGTATTTTTACACTTTATCTAAGATATCAACTCAACCCGTTTTATATACAATGTATTAAAATGTGAATATCACTAAATCGTGAGAAAATTTACAGTGCGGTGAAAATTCAACGGATATATTATTTCAGTCAACCACGAAAACCACCATTTCCAATTATACCGAAATTCCAGGTTTTCGCAAATAAACCCCCAATCACGCCCCAGATCTATAATAGCATATAATCAGTAATCCCTTGTGCTTGCCGTAGGGGTGTCACCCCACTAATAGGGGTATAATTATTACGTCACGCATTAGAGCTACGAGCGTTTAGGCGGGAGTGGATTCATAGGCATCACCGCATTCTAATTCATCGTCCTGAGCGTTTTATTGAAGAGATGATTTATTGATTTATAGACTCACACTAACGTCTTTTCTGTAAACATCGGGCCGGAAGCTAGGAGGAACAAAACAGCATGTTGCTACTCGAACTGTTTAGGGTTTCGGTTCGGGTGATTCCAAATAAATAGTGAGGGTCTTAATTGAGTATTTCAAGAGGTAGTTTAAGAAGGTCGTAAGTCTTTCATCGTCTTTGAATACCGTGTTTATAGCCGCAAAAGTAAATTACATCAAAGCATTCCTCCATAAACTAAGCAACTATGAACCTTCCTGACCATATTGCTTCTCTTGTCTTGTCAAACCATCACATAATTACACACAACCACACCATCTCCCTCTTTAGCCACCCCTAATTGCGTCAGGATACTATCACGCATGCTTCCCCTTAATGGTTTTATTTGCACGAGGCTACAGAAAATACAAATATATATCTAGGTTTTCAAAACTTATGTAAGACAGGGGTTGCCTAAAAGAATTCGTTCTTCTTCAATATATCAGGATCACACAAACTTGAATACAATGCAATATCATAGTTGTTATTTGTAGACGAGGGAGAAAAGCTGCTCAAGAGTCAATCAGGGAGAGGATGTTCAGGAAATCTCATTTTTTCTATTGGTATATACATGTCTGGAAATAGTTTCAGTGTTAGGGATGCCAAAAATATGCATTTTATTTTGCCTTAAAATGCCTATTTACCTACATCATTTCATGAGTAAAGGTCCTTTTTGGGCATTTTTAAGGTACCGTACTATTGTCCTATTTTGATACTAGGAAAACGCTTAAGTCCCGTCGCGTTGTTGGATGAGCGTAATTGGTGCATTGAGCTGCCATGTGTTATGCGGATTTTCTGTTGTTCGGTGAAAAAATAATTACTTTGTTGAAGATTATTTTTAAATTAAATTAAATTAAAAATTAAATTAATTTTTTTTAATTAATCGTAATTTAAACAAAGGAAAAATCGTAATATTGAAATTTTCATAAGAAATAATTATTCGATTGCGCAAAAATTTAACACGAATAGATCAATTCATAAAATTAAGGTTCTGTGAAAAAATCATTACAATCGGATAAAGCTTGTAGGTGTTATAAGTCGAAGAAATTTTTAAAAAATTGAAAAAAATCGTAAAATTGCAATTTTCATGAGAAATAATTTTTCGATTGCGCTCAAAAACGTGGTAGTTCTTAGTTCAGAGATTTCGAAGGCCTCCATAAAATTTCATCGCAATCGGAGTATCGGTTTAGCCGGAATCGTGTTAACAGACAGACAAAAATACAGAAAAAAAAACATTCCGGATTTTTTTCTCCAGTGTAGTGAAATGGAATCTTCGCTTCGCTCGCTACGCTCATCCAATAATTTGCTAAAACGGATGCAAAACGTGCGAGTGTGAGTGCAGTGTCGAGCTTATGTGAAATGAAATTAAAATGTTAATATTATGTTTTTAATTTTTATCTTGTGTTTGATATATCGACAAAACTATTCCCTGAAAATATATTGGTGTAACTGTAATAAATCATTACTGAAAGTAATGAAAACAATAGAATTCGATTAAATTTAATATGTCCTATTTTTGTGTTTTTAAGGTACTATTTGCCTGCCTTTCCCTCACTTTGAAAGGTGAACATCCGCTCCCTAGTCATCAGCGTCAAGTTATAGCTATTTGTTTAAACTTTCAATATGTCATTCACATAAAAAGTTTCAAAAGAGGGCCCAAAATAGACCCGTGTGGCACTCCAGACCCAACTTGCCAAACTTTTACCGAATCTTACGGTCATGAAACCGCCCGATAAATAGTTTCTAAATAACTGTAACAGAGGTCCACGTATCCTCCAGTATAACTTACTAATACTCTAACGGGCACCTAGATAATAGGATTCGTACCATATTTGTTTATTGTCCATCAGTCATCATCATTAATTATTTACAATTTTTTGGCGATCATCCATAATCTTACTTTCACCGCGATTTAATTATATATTTACAATATAGTTATTAGTAAGAATAGTTGTCTTAACGAGCCCACGAGACGGGGCAGAATAAGAAACACGGACATTAGGAAATGCTGGGTGTGGAGAAGTTTTCAGTATTGGTGCGCGTTATACAAGACTTGCAGTAATGATATATGATATTATGAAATATTATTCGTTAGCTATTTGATTCGGGAATATAATGTTAATTGTGTGTTTCTTTCACACACCCTAGCCTAAGTGCGGAGAATAGCTGTGACTTCTGTAAGTGACACTCAATAAATAAATAAATACAAAGTTTTAGAGTGCTGAAGAAGGAGTTCCCTGGTTTTGGCATTAAAAAAATGTTTTCTAGATGTGTATTGCAGGTGTTAGTTTCAATACAGGTCTGTCTAATGCTTGGGGTGGCCCCTACAACAGACTGAATTGTATCCTGGAATCTCGACCCAAACTCCATTCCTCTCTTCTTATTCAGTGACTGCCAACTAAACTGATTACTTTGAACATTACTTTACAGTCTCGTTATCTTAGTAGCGTTCAGGCATCTTGTTTATATACGCCTTGCTGTGATTGACGGCAAGCTTCAGGCGACGCCTGACTTGACACTCGACAAGCGTCGCGACGCGTATAACAAAGTTGCTTTGTTTGCTCCCGAACTTCATTCGTTCTCAACTCCCAACAACAGCGCTTTGTAAAGACAGAGCAAACCCGGCTAAAATTAATTGTGGTTCATTGTTTTGCACTGGCTGTCAAGAACGATGCCGGTGATGGTAGATCCATGAAGTTTAGAGTCTGTGGTGGCTGTCGTCCTAGGAGGATTCAATGTATTTTTATGGTTTATTTGGTTTCAGGGCGCGTTATCCGTTCGGTTATAATGCGCCACTCTAGCCTAAGGGATAAAGGTAGGAAAATCCTATGCTCGTCAGAACCAGTCACGGGTAGGTGAAAGAAACGGGGGGTTCTCACGTCGTCATCGTCTTTGGCATCGTTCGTGTTATCATGGTCGTCGTCGTCGTCAGGGAAGGGGTAGAGGTCCCCGACGACGACTGCCAGAGGACGCATCTTTTCAGGGAGTAGTATATACTACTCTACTAGGAAAACGCTTAAGTCCCGCCGCGTTGTTGGATGAGCGTAATTGCTGCATTGTTCTGCCATGTGTTATGCGGATTTTCTGTTGTTCTGTGAAAAAATCACTACAAAGTTGAAGATTTTTTAAAAATTAATTAAAATTAAAAAAAAAAACTTTAATTTTTAATTTATTTAATTAATCGTAATTTTAAAAAAGAAAAAAATCGTAAAATTGCGATTTTCATAAGAAATAATTATTCGATTGCGCTCAAATTTCACACGAATATATTAATTCATAAATTTAAGGTTGTGTGAAAAAATTATTACAATCGGTTAAAGCATGTAGGTGTTAAAAGTCAAAGAATTGTTTTAAAAATGAAAAAACCCGTAAAATTTCGATTTTCATGAGAAATAATTTTTTGATTGCGCTCAAATTTCACAAGAATATCTTAATTCATAAAATTATGGTTCTGTGAAAAAATCATTAAAATCGGATTAAGCATGTAGGTTTTATAAGTCAAAGAAATTTCAAAAAAATCAAAAAAATTCGTAAAATTGCGATTTTCATGAGAAATAATTTTTCGATTGCGCTCAAAAACGTGGCAGTTCTAAGTTCAGAGATTTCAAAGGCCTCCATAAAATTTCATCGCAATTGGAGTATCGGTTTAGCCGGAATCGTGCTGAAAAAACACACAATAATACAGAAAAAAAAAGAAAAAAAAAAACATTCCGGATTTTTTTCTCCAGTGTAGTGAAATGGAATCTTCGCTTCGCTCGCTACGCTCGCTACGCTCATCCAATTATATACTTACCAGCTGATGTTTGCGAGATGGACTTTTCCTCGTCTCTTTCCTCGTCTTTTACGAATAGCAGAGCCATGCTCTGTGCCATAGATACTAATATAACCCCCTCTCTGTGCCAAATGCACGACCATACGACTTAGGCCTACGTAAAGCGTACACATAATATCTTGAATCTATGGCATGGCATAGGCTAGAATAAAGTAGGTGGTCTAGTCTACGATTTTAATTTTACCTTCATACGGCGTAATACTGCGTAGGCCTATATATTGCGGTATTGTACTGTTTCTTGTGGATGGTCATCATTATTAATTAGTTGATAAATCTAAACGAGAAAAATGACATTACCTTTAGAAAATGGCATATTGACATAAATAACAAATGAAAAGACACTGACTTCGAGATATTTAAACTGATAGCGACTATCTAAATTGTTTTTATATCGCAGGCTGTGGCCTATTTTACAAATGGAAAATCTAAACAATCGCTACCGATATTTAAAAAATAACATTTTTATTTATTGTAGGTTTAAATCGCAATGGATCTAGCTGATTCTCGTACCGGATGTCTGTTTAAAATTTCAGCGCAATCTGTTCAGCGATTCGGCTGATTTTCAACGTACACACACACACACACACACACACACACACACACACACACACACACACACACACACGCACGCAGAAAAACAATTAGGGCCGTTTAAGTCGAATGGAAATCACTACGTTCGCTACGCTCACTCGTTCAATCAATTATTTTAAAATCATTTAAGTATTTAATTTGCAAATCTGCCACATACCGTTCCATTCTTTTCTCAATTTTTCGAGCGCTTTAATGGAAGCGGCACACAACCCCACGATAAGGACAGGTTCAAGAGATGGGCAATTACAGGGCTTATACTACCAGCACATAATTGCAAGTCATTCAATCGTATACCGTCCGCACCGGGACATTTTTGCTATCATACTCCATTATTATATTTTCTACATCTCTTGAACTTGCTCTTCTCAAATAGAGAGATTTCATAGCTCGACCACTCTGCAAATCACATGTTTTTATAGAACAATCATGTCTAATACTGTGTACACCCTCATTAAGTAGTAGTAGTAGTAGTAGTAGTAGTAGTAGTAGTTAGTAGTAGTAGTAGTAGTAGTAGTAGTAGTAGTAGTAGTAGTAGTAGTAGTAGTAGTAGTAGTAGTAGTAGTAGTAGTAGTAGTAGTAGTAGTAGTAGTAGTAGTAGTAGTAGTAGTAGTAGTAGTAGTAGTAGTAGTAGTAGTAGTAGTAGTAGTAGTTTTTTTTTTTTTTTTTTTTAAGTTGCCTTTATTGAACAATTTATTTACAGATACAATCGATTGTCCTGCGAAGCTACAAAACAGCTTATCTGCAGGTTCAAATCTTTTTATACATGTGTACATAGTAAAACAATAAATCAATCCCTTGGAATCCAGTTCCTATGTCAATACAGATGATATTTCCATGACAGTTATGCATTCTTGACAAACAAAATTAAATTAAATTTATTATTTCTTTTTAATACGGCAACATTGAATTTAAAATATTCCCTAGAATGAAATTGAGATACAACAAAATTCAATAAAACAAACAAAAAATAAATAAATAAAATAATAATACTAATTGTAATAAATAAGTAACACACCCTAAACAAAGAAACAGCTGCAAGCTTGATTAAGCTTTTTTAAAGACCAAATTCCACCACAACCATATAAAAAACCATGATCAAAAACATACACCACAATAGCCACATTTTACATTTAAACATGATGACAGTTCGAGCACCACGACACGCACAACCCACAATTCGACTATATTTCATTATTTTTTAACGATTATTTTTTAACGATTGAAATAGGTGAATCATGGAGGTTATTAAACACAACGTAACTTTTTATTTTTCAATTTTTTAAATATGTAATCTTTTAAACTTTCCTTCAATTTTGCATAGGTTTGAACGTTTTGACATTTTCAGGCAATTCATTGCATAACGCCGGTACAGCATCAATGTATGCAACGCAAACCGTAGTTGGGTACACACGTGGAACACATAAATACAATCATTTCACTCCGTGTAGGTACGTACTTTATACTTTTCAGACTTGATATTGAAAAGGTGTTTAATAATAAAATAATAAAAATACATTTGCTGCACCGGCAGAATGTTACAATATTTGTAAGTTTGAATAGTGTTATAATTTTAACAACATTTGTTGAGCAACAAAGAGCGCACAATAGAATTTTGCATTACTTCAGAGGAGACAGAGTGAGTGTAGACGCCGATCCCAAGCAGTTATTCCATACGACAATATGAATGAACAATGCATAGTAAACCATTTTAAAATATTAAGAGGAAATAGGTCACGTATTTGAAAAATATAGAAAGACGATATTCGAATACTTTGCAAAATTTTTGCCACGTGTAATTTAAAGAAAAGTGTTATCTACCACAATTCCCAAGTATTGGTATTTTTTAACCTCGACAATTGACGGACAACTACACAATGACGGAATATTAAACATTTGAATGTTAGAATTTACGACGGGTAGAACAACCTGTTTAGACACAATGCGGGTGCCATGTACATTAATCTTAACGTCACTTAGTTTGTTGGGCGCATGAATGCACATTATGTTAGTTTTTCAAGTTTACAACTAGACCCATGTCATGAAGCCATTTTTGAAATGAAATGAGATCCTGTTTTAATTGTGTTAATGCTACGAGCAAGTCGTAATGCGTGATTACCAACACAGTATATGCGTTATTAAATATATCTTACAATATCTAAAACACATTTGGCATACTATTAATATATAAAAGAAAAAGGGTTGGTCCTAAAATTGAGCCTTGTGGCACCCCGTATTTAACTTATAATTACTGCTAAATTCACCATCAATTTTAACTATAATGTCGCGTTCAGTTAAAAAATTCTAAACATGAAAGAATTGGCCCGAACACGGCTTTTTCTAACATTCAAGTAAAATGTCCAAATTTACCGTATCGAAAGCTTTGGCAAAATCTACAAAAACACAAAGTGCAAATTTATTTTTATCAAGTGACCATTAATGTAATTCGAAAAACATCTAAAGCCATGTCCGTCCTTTACCTTTTTGAAAACCAATTGTAGTAGTAGTAGTAGTAGTAGTAGTAGTTAGTAGTAGTAGTAGGCAGTAGTATTTTTTTTTTTTTTTTTAGAAACTTTATTGATCAATAATTACAATACAGAATTGACAAACCCCACAAAGCTACGTAGTAGCTTGTCTGTGGGGTAATTTGTATTACATTTTACAACATTTTAAGTCTTGCTCTTCGTATTGAAACAAACAAAAATTATTACATTCATCAACAAGTATAAACACACAAATCAAATATTGTAATTCAAATCTACACAGTACAAATACACATTAGTTCTATACTCATTTTCTAATAACCATTTCCTTATTGTTTTTTATTTCCACACCATTTTTTGTAGTTGCTTTAGGTCTTCTGGCAATTTATTGAACAAGGACGGCACTAGGTAGTTTCTGTTGTTCTCCGTACTGTTATAAATGTCACTAGGTATCAATAATCGTAACTTATTTCTTGTTTATGGTATGATGAGATACAGCTTTGTACTCTGATGAGAAGTAATTAGTGACCATAAAAACATAAAAATGCAGTTTTGAAGCTGTTTAAACTCACTAGTTCTTTCTCCAAAAATTACCTCCAAATTGACCTTTGTAAATTTCCACCTTTTTTTATGTAAGAAGCCGTAGCATGTCCCATGACAAATCCGTATCGTATTAAAGATTCTGCCAGTGCATAATACACCGTAACCAAAACGCTAGTACTTACATATGGTTAAGAACACGTATACGTACAGGTGACCTTAATTGCTGTTTAAATATTTTAATGTTTGTCCCATTAAAATTTCCATCAATTATCACTCCTAGATATATGTGTTCGAATGTATTACCTAAACACTTTTGGCACCCGCATGAGTCATCATCACTCGAAACACAACCCTTTCGGAAGTTTCTGTGTAGTAAGGCATAATTATGGAAATTATGTTTAATTTTTTAACACTAGTGTAAGGTGAATGAATATGCATGACCTTTGTTTTTTTATAATTGATAGTTAGACCATTATCATGGGACCATCTTAAAATATTCAAAAAGTCAATTTGGAGCATTTTGTTTACAATTTCAAATACTCTATGAATAACAATTACAGTATCGTCAGCATAAAGAAAAATATAACAATCTTTGACCAACTTTAACATGTCATTAACATAAACAAGATATAATAATGGACCTAAAATGGAGCCTTGGGGCACACCAGATGAACTTTTGTTTAATTTACTAAAATAATGTTGATATTTAACAGTCACACGTCTTTCTGACAAATAATTTCTAGTAGTAGTAGTAGTAGTAGTAGTAGTAGTAGTAGTAGTAGTAGTAGTAGTAGTAGTAGTAGTAGTAGTAGTAGTAGTAGTAGTAGTAGTAGTAGTAGTAGTAGTAGTAGTAGTAGTAGTAGTAGTAGTAGTAGTAGTAGTAGTAGTTAGTAGTAGTAGTAGTAGCAGTAGTTTTTTTTGAATTGTTCTTTATTTGGAAAAAATACAAAATACAACAATTTTAGACTCCGCAAAACTACTTACGTAGCTTGTCTGCAGAGTCTCTTTAACAACAAAACATATATAAACAATATCTCTGACTCTCATTTTGTCGTGATAGAATAAATTCAGATAACAAAAAATGAAACATTCTAAAACTAAGAGTAACACAATAGTTTAAAATATAAGAAACATTATACTACCATATAACCACCCCACCAAAGATTACATAACTTCAAAAAACAAAAAAAAAAACAAATCATAGACCAATAATATCATTCCCTTTTTATAATCCATTCTTTTATTTTCCTCTTCACCTCATTCATAGATTTTAATGATTTTAAATTGTCAGGTAAGGTATTTAAGTATTTAGGTACAATAATTTTTCTTTCCTGATCTCCATAAGTGTTGTAACTGGTTGCCGGTATTAAAAATCTAGCCATTAAATATATATACAACCTACCCTTCTTAACTCCTACAAATTCACTTTTCAAACAGCGTAACATTCTAAACATCAACTCAATTAATAAATATGAAACTTGCTTAATTATCCATAAATATGTCAATAAATTGATCTATACAACACACACCCTGCAAACACCTTCTCATGGTCACCACACACGAAATAGAAATAACCTATACCTTACTTCAGTAAACTCGAACCACAGTAAAAATTCTATCTATTTCCATGGCTACCAAATATACAATACCTTGCCGAATGCTATCAAATCCTTGTCTTCCACACATGGTCTTGGTAGCTTCAAAAAAGATTAAAAGACTGGCTCCTAGGGGACTAAACTGAAACACTCTCCTAGCTTCAGATTTGTTCCAATAATTAATCCATTGGTAAATATATAATATAAATATGTGAACAGTCGACATCAAAATGCATATGCATAGACTTATATGTAAACTACCATGCATGTAAATAGGTAGGTAGCATAATATTTGTATCAATTATCACTTAGTGTTACAATTGTTTCTTAACCCTTGTCTTACATTTATTCAGCTGTAAGTTATAAGTTTTTTTTTTCTCTTTCTTAAATACAGCACATAGGTAACTGGAAACAATGTGAATAATACTCATTACTCACTACCAATAACTACATAGGATATTATAACTTAGGAATAATTTATAAGTCTCCATAGGCCTACAAAAAAAAAAAAAAAAATGCTTTATGTCATGCCTAGGCCAATTGGCCTAAATTCACATATATACTCATTTCAGATTTCTACTGACTTTTGTACTTTAATTTAATTTCTTAACATATATTAGAGTAGCTCAATTTAGTTCATACTTTATAGTGTCTTAAAAAATGTTGCAAATCCTTAAATTTCATATTTCATGTATCTTGGCTTGCTTCACCTCTCACCGTTTGTAATCCATTGCTGAAAGCCCCCTATAGCGAGCCGTTAGGCTCATTGGGGGCTTGACCAATAATTGTAAAATGTGAATTTTAACATGCAATAAAGAACAATACAATACAATACAATACAATCGTATGTATGTTGCGTCACAGCTAAGTAATCTTTGTCAAAATAGTTATTCGTTTGTATAATATATTCATGTAGTTCATTTACAAACATTAAATCTACATTACCATTTATGTCATACTTGTGAGAATACATGATCTTAAAAATACGTTTCTGAATGTTAACAATATCTTGCACATATGTACCGGATGTAGCGCCCCATGCTAGTAAGCCATACCTAATTATAGACTCTACAAGATCGTGATAGACAACTTTTAAAACACCCCCCTTGGCATATTGCTTTAGAGTTTTAATACTATACAAAGCTGATCTAAGCCGATCACATAATTTCTCAATATGAAAACTCCATTTGAAATTGTGATCTATTATGACACCTAAATACGTAAATTCTGTTAAGTTTTCTAGGTATCCTTTACACATACAATTATCATTTATTGACAGTAATCCCCTTCTATGATTTGCATGCAAACAGGCGTTTTCATGAAACACAATTTCTATTTTCTGATGGGACATAAAGGGAGTGTGTATATAGATCACTTTGGTTTTCTTAAAAATTAATTGTTAGACCATTATCGTGAGCCCATCTCAACAAATTTGTAAAATTCACGCTGCAATAGCTTTTTAGCAATTTCTAGATTTTTGTGAACTATCACCAGCGCTGTATCATCAGCGTACAAAAATGCAAAGCAATTCTTTACTTCCTTTAACATGTCATTTACATAAATGAGGTAAAGCAAAGGGCCCAGAATAGATCCCTGTGGAACTCCTGACGTGATTTCAACATTTTTGCTTAGAACACTATTGACTTTCACAGCCATGCATCTGTTTGAAAGATAATCTTGAAACCAGTCTAATGATGGCCCCGTTACTCCCACTTTATCCAAAGCATGCAATAATCGTTTGTGCAACAACGTATCGAAAGCTTTACTGAAATCTATAAAAATTGTTAAAACATTAAGTTTGTTGTTTAACGCCCCCTTTACAATATCTGCAAAGTCGTCAAGTAGTTTCCCTGTGCTTTTCCCTTTTTGGTATCCATATGGTTTTGTATCAATTATTTTAAAATCATTTAGGTATTTAATTAGCAAATCTGCCACGTACCGTTCCATTATTTTCTCTATTGACGACAAAATAGAAATAGGCCTATAGTTGGAGAAATCTTTGTGATCACCATTTTTGTAAACAGGTCTAACAATCGAGCGCTTTAATGGGAGCAGGACACAACCCCACGAGAAGGACAGGTTCAAGAGATAAGCAATTACAGGGCTAATACTTCCAGCACATAATTGCAAGTCTTTCATTCGAATACCATCTGCACCGGGACTTTTTTTGCTAACAAACTCTTTTATTATCTTTTCCACGTCTCTTGAACTTGCTCTTTTCAAATAGAGAGATTGCATAGCTTGACCACTCCGTGAATCACATGTTTTTATAGAACAATCATGTTTAATACTACGTACACCCTCATTAAAAACATCGGCGAACTCATTTGCTATTTCATTCGAGCCCCCCATATGTTTGGATAGTAGTAGTAGTAGTAGTAGTAGTAGTAGTAGTAGTAGTAGTAGTAGTAGTAGTAGTTTTTTTTTTTAAGTTGCCTTTATTGAACAATTTATTTACAGATACAATCGATTGTCCTGCGAAGCTACAAAACAGCTTATCTGCAGGTTCAAATCTTTTTATACATGTGTACGTAGTAAAACAATAAATTAATCCCTTGGAATCCAGTTCCTTTGTCAATACAGATGATATTTCCATGACAGTTATGCATTCTTGACAAACAAAATTAAATTAAATTGATTATTTCTTTTTAATACGGCAACATTGAATTTAAATATTCCCTAGAATGAAATTGAGATACAACAAAATTCAATAAAACAAACAAAAAAATAAAAAATAAAATAATAATACTAATTGTAATAAATAAGTAACACACCCTAAACAAAGAAACAGCTGCAAGGCTTTGATTAAGCTCTTTTTAAAGACCAAATTCCACCACAACCATAAAAAAACCATGATCAAAACATCACCACAATAGCACATTTTACATTTAAACATGATGACAGTTCGAGCACCACGACACGCACAACCACAATTCGACTATATTTCATTATTTTTTAACGATTATTTTTTAACGATTGAAATAGGTGAATCATGGAGTTTATTAAACACAACGTAACTTTTATTTTTCAATTTTTTTAAATATGTAATCTTTTAAACTTTCCTTTAATTTTGCATAGGTTTGAACGTTTTTGACATTTTCAGGCAATTCATTGCATAACGCCGGTACAGCATAATGTATGCAACGCAAACCGTAGTTGGTGTACACACGTGGAACCACATACATACAATCATTTCCACTCCGTGTATGGTACGTACTTTTATACTTTCAGACTTGATATTGAAAAGGTGTTTAATAATAATAATAATAAAAATACATTTGCTGCACCAGCAGAATGTTACAATATTTGTAAGTTTGAATAGTGTTATAATTTTAACAACATTTGTTGAGCAAAACAAAGAGCGCACAATAGAATTTTGCATTACTTCCAGAGGAGACAGAGTGAGTGTAGACGCCGATCCCCAAGCAGTTATTCCATACGACAAATATGAATGAACAATGGCATAGTAAACCATTTTTAAAATATTAAGAGGAAATAGGTCACGTATTTGAAAAATATAGAAAGACGATATTCGAATACTTTGCAAAATTTTTGCCACGTGTAATTTAAAAGAAAAAGTGTTATCTACCACAATTCCCAAGTATTGGTATTTTTTAACCTCGACAATTGACGGACAACTACACAATGACGGAATATTAAACATTTGAATGTTAGAATTTACGACGGGTAGAACAACCTGTTTTAGACACAATGCGGTGTGCCACTGTACATTAATCTTAACGTCACTTAGTTTGTTGGGCGCATGAATGCACATTATGTTAGTTTTTCCTAAGTTTACAACTAGACCCATGTCATGAAGCCATTTTTGAAATGAAATGAGATCCTGTTTTAATTGTGTTAATGCTACGAGCAAGTCGTAATGCGTGATTACCAACACAGTATCATCTGCGTATAAATATACCTTACAATATCTAAACACATTTGGCATACTATTAATATATAAAAGAAAAAGGGATAGTCCTAAAATTGAGCCTTGTGGCACCCCGTATTTAATTTTATAATTACTGCTAATTTCACCATCAATTTTAACTATAATGTCGCGTTCAGTTAAAAAAATTCTAAACCATGAAAGAATTTACCCCCGAACACCGGCTTTTTCTAACATTTCAAGTAAAATGTCCAAATTTACCGTATCGAAAGCTTTGGCAAAATCTACAAAAACACAAAGTGCAAATTTATTTTTATCAAGTTGACCATTAATGTAATTCGAAAAATCATCTAAAGCCATAGTAGTAGTAGTAGTAGTAGTAGTAGTTGTGTAGTAGTAGTAGTAGTAGTAGTAGTAGTAGTAGTAGTAGTAGTAGTAGTAGTAGTAGTAGTAGTAAGTAGTAGTAGTAGTAGTAGTAGTTAGTAGTAGTAGTTGTTGTAGTAGTAAGTAGTAGTAGTAGTAGTAGTAGTAGTAGTAGTAGTAGTAGTAGTAGTTTTTTTTTTTTTTTTTTTTTTTTTTATTGAAATACATATCTCTTATACATTTTTTTTTTGAAACATGTTCGGCCATCCACAAGCTGCACAGGACAGCTTAACTGTGGAATATGTTACATTTAAAAAAAAATCATACATGTGAAATAATGATTTTTAAATAATTCAAAATTCCAGATAGCAATACAATAATTAGTGAAGTAACAGTAAGTAACAATAAGCAGTGAATGACGCAGCGTGTAAAAAATAAAATAAATATAAAATACTAAAATAAAAGATTAAAATAGTAGATAAAAACAAATTAATGTGCAAATTAAATACTTAAACTAGCCAAAAAACATTTTTGTGAAGCAACAGTGTGCAGATAATACAGTGAATAAACAGTGAATAGAACAGATATAGAACGGTGAAGTATTAGAGTGTTCATTTTTATTAAATTATGAGACACTTATGTAACAAATACACAAGTACAATATACACAACAACCCTAACTTCACATATTTCGTAACAAAAATGCCTTTAGTTCTCTTTTGATTTCATAAATAGTCTCTAAATCTCTGATGTTCTTTGGAATACTATTAAAATAGAAAGGTATAGTGTAGCTTAGTGTTCTTTTACCATACTTATTTGCAACCCGTGGCAACTGGTATACTTCCGAAGATTTGGAGCGAGTAGAAGTAGTGTGATTTATACAATTTTTGTGAATATTAACGAAAAAATGTTTCAAAACTAACTTATATGTGAATAATTTCTGTAAAGGTAAAACGTTTTGTAGTCTATAACATTCTAAAGTGCTTAAATTATTTTCAGTAATCATCTTCATTATTTTATTTTGTATAGAGATTATGCTATTTAGCTGTGAGAACGAAGCATTTCCCCAAATTAACAGACCGTAGGAAATAACCGACTCTGCAAGGGCTATATAAACCATCTTTACATATGTAAATGGTAAAATACTTTTAACTGCATATAATTGGTAAGCGCATGACCTTAAGCGTTTAGATATTATTTCAGTTTGTATATTCCAACTAAAGTTACTATCAATCTCCAACCCCAAATACGGATGGCTGTAAACAGTTGCAATTGAAGTATCACACGAACAATCCAGATCAATTTTACCCGCGTTCAGATGTAAGCATTCAAAATTGTGGGCAATAACATTGATATTAGTATTTCGACCCGCGTTTAACGGCATAGAAATGTGCACAATCTTTGTTTTTTCAATATTTATGATTAGCCTTACGTCATGGTTCCACCTGAGTAATTTAGAAAATCCTTTTGCAAGTATCTTTCTGCAATTTTTGCGTTTTTATGGATAGGTACACTAAAGCAAAGTCATCAGCGTAGCAAAAAGCAATGCACTTAATAATATACTTAACCATAATATTTACATATATTAAGTAAAGTTGAGGTCCTAAAATAGAGCCTTGTGGTACGCCACTGCTACATGACTTTGCTTCACTATACACTTCGCATATTCTTACCAATTAACTTTCTATTCGATAAATAATTTTTAAACCAATTTAACAATGTACCTCTAACCCCAATACTTTCCAACGCATCTAGCAGCTTATTAAAATCAAGGGTGTCAAATGCTTTTTTATAATCGATAAACATACATAAAATGTTAAAATTTTCGTCTAGCTTAGTATTAACTAGGTCAGAAAAGGATGCCAAAAGGTCTACTGTACTTTTCCCTCTTTGAAATCCATATTGTTGTTCGTTTATTATTTTAAATTTCGTCATGTAATCTATTAAGCAATTTGCCACGTATCTTTCAAGTATTTTTCAATGCTACACATAATGGCAATTGGCCTATAATTGACATATTTCAATGGTCGCCCTTTTTGAAAATTGGCCTAACAACAGATGTTTTCAATGTTTCTGGAATAATACCCTCCTTCAAGGATAAATTAATAAATAGGGCAATAACTGGACTGATCTCATCAACTATATTTTGCAGATCCTTAACTCTAATTCCGTCAATACCTGCCTTTTTATTATTATTCATTTTAAGTATTATTTCTTTGACTCCGGTCGCTGAAATAGGAGGCACGTATATCGACTGTAATTGTTGCTCGTATGCATTATCTCTCATATTGTTATCTACACACTTAATGTCGCAAATGTGAACAATATTTTCAATTTCATCTACAAAGGTATTTGCAAAATTATTAGCAATGTTTGGAATTGTATCATGTCTACCTAAAAATTTATTTATGACTTCCTCAACTGTATCTTTCCTTTTCCGACCCATTATTTCATTAATATTTTGCCACGTTGTTTTTCTGCAGTCTTTACCCTGTTCTAATGCATGTACATAGTAATGTAGTAGTAGTAATAGTAGTAGTAATGTAGTAGTAGTAGTAGTAGTAGTAGTAGTAGTAGTAGTAGTAGTAGTAGTAGTAGTAGTAGTAGTAGTAGTAGTAGTAGTAGTAGTAGTAGTAGTAGTAGTAGTAGTAGTAGTAGTAGTAGTAGTAGTAGTAGTAGTAGTAGTAGTAGTAGTAGTAGTAGTAGTAGTAGTAGTAGTAGTAGTTTTTTTTTTTTTTTTTTTGAATTGTTCTTTATTTGGAAAAAAATACAAAATACAACAATTTCAGACTCCGCAAAACTACTTACGTAGCTTGTCTGCAGAGTCTCTTTAACAACAAAGCATATATAAACAATATCTCTGACTCTCATTTTGTCGTGATACAATAAATTCAGATAACAAAAATGAAAAATTCTAAAACTAAGAGTAACACAATAGTATACAATATTAAAAACATTATACTACCACATAACCAAAGGAAAAACAAAACATAGACAATAATATTATTCATTCCCTTTTTATAATCCATTCTTTTATTTTCCTCTTCACCTCATTCATAGATTTTAATGATTTTAAATTGTCAGGTAAGGTATTTAAATATTTAGGTACAATAATTTTTCTTTCCTGATCTCCATAAGTGTTGTAACTGGTTGCCGGTATTAAAAATCTATCTCTATTTCTTGTATCGTATGTATGTTGCGTCACAGCTAAGCAATCTTTGTCAAAATAGTTATTCGTTAGTATCATGTATTCATGTAGTTCATTCATTTTGTAGTAGTAGTAGTAGTATAGTAGTAGTAGTAGTAGTAAGTGTTAGTAGTAGTAGTTAGTAGTAGTAGTAGTAGTGTAAGTAGTAGTAGTAGTAGTAGTAGTAGTAGTAAGTAGTAGTAGTAGTAGTAGTAGTAGTAGTAGTAGTAGTAGTAGTAGTAGTAGTAGTAGTAGTAGTAGTAGTAGTAGTAGTAGTAGTTTTTTTTTTTTTTTTTTTTTTTTAATTTATTGAAATACATATCTCTTTTACATTTTTTTTTTATGAAACATGTTCGGCCATCCACAAGCTGCACAGGACAGCTTAACTGTGGAATATGTTACATTTTAAAAAAAAATCATACATGTGAAATAATGATTTTTAAATAATTCAAAATTCCAGATAGCAATACAATAATTAGTGAAGTAACAGTAAGTAACAATAAGCAGTGAATGACTCAGCGTGTAAAAAATAAAATAAATATAAAATACTAAAATTAATGTGCAAATTAAATACTTAAACTAGCCAAAAACATTTTGTGAAGCAACAGTGTGCAGATAATACAGTGAATAAACAGTGAATAGAACAGATATAGAACGGTGAAGTATTAGAGTGTTCATTTTTATTAAATTATGAGACACTTATGTAACAAATACACAAGTACAATATACACAACAACCCTAACTTCACATATTCGTAACAAAAATGCCTTTAGTTCTTTTGATTTCATAAATAGTCTCTAAATCTCTGATGTTCTTTGGAATACTATTAAAATAGAAAGGTATAGTGTAGCTTAGTGTTCTTTTACCATACTTATTGCAACCCGTGGCAACTGGTATACTTCCGAAGATTTGGAAAGCGAGTAGAAGTAGTTTTGATTTATACAATTTTTGTGAATATTAACGAAAAAAATGTTTCAAAAACTAACTTATATGTGAATAATTTCTGTAAAGGTAAAACGTTTTGTAGTCTATAACATTCTAAAGTGCTTAAATTATTTTCAGTAATCATCTTCATTATTTTATTTTGTATAGAGATTATGCTATTTAGCTGTGAGAACGAAGCATTTCCCCAAATTAACAGACCGTAGGAAATAACCGACTCTGCAAGGGCTATATAAACCATCTTTACATATGTAAATGGTAAAATACTTTTAACTGCATATAATTGGTAAGCGCATGACCTTAAGCGTTTAGATATTATTTCAGTTTGTATATTCCAACTAAAGTTACTATCAATCTCCAACCCCAAATACGGATGGCTGTAAACAGTTGCAATTGAAGTATCACACGAACAATCCAGATCAATTTTACCCGCGTTCAGATGTAAGCATTCAAAATTGTGGGCAATAACATTGATATTAGTATTTCGACCCGCGTTTAACGGCATAGAAATGTGCACAATCTTTGTTTTTTCAATATTTATGATTAGCCTTACGTCATGGTTCCACCTGAGTAAATTTAGAAAATCATTTTGCAAGTATCTTTCTGCAATTTTTACGTTTTTATGGATAGACACTAAAGCAAAGTCATCAGCGTAGCAAAAAGCAATGCACTTAATAATATACTTAACCATAATATTTACATATATTAAGTAAAGTTGAGGTCCTAAAATAGAGCCTTGTGGTACGCCACTGCTACATGACTTTGCTTCACTATACACTTCGCATATTCTTACAATTAACTTTCTTTTCGATAAATAATTTTTAAACCAATTTAACAATGTACCTCTAACCCCAATACTTTCCAACGCATCTAGCAGCTTATTAAAATCAAGGGTGTCAAATGCTTTTTTATAATCGATAAACATACATAAAATGTTAAAATTTTCGTCTAGCTTAGTATTAACTAGGTCAGAAAAGGATGCCAAAAGGTCTACTGTACTTTTCCCTCTTTGAAATCCATATTGTTGTTCGTTTATTATTTTAAATTTCGTCATGTAATCTATTAAGCAATTTGCCACGTATCTTTCAAGTATTTTTTCAATGCTACACATAATGGCAATTGGCCTATAATTGACATATTTCAAATGGTCGCCCTTTTTGAAAATTGGCCTAACAACAGATGTTTTCAATGTTTCTGGAATAATACCCTCCTTCAAGGATAAATTAATAAATAGGGCAATAACTGGACTGATCTCATCAACTATATTTTGCAGATCCTTAACTCTAATTCCGTCAATACCTGCCTTTTTATTATTATTCATTTTAAGTATTATTTCTTTGACTCCGGTCGCTGAAATAGGAGGCACGTATATCGACTGTAATTGTTGCTCGTATGCATTATCTCTCATATTGTTATCTACACACTTAATGTCGCAAATGTGAACAATATTTTCAATTTCATCTACAAAGGTATTTGCAAAATTATTAGCAATGTTTGGAATTGTATCATGTCTACCTAAAAATTTATTTATGACTTCCTCAACTGTATCTTTCCTTTTCCGACCCATTATTTCATTAATATTTTGCCACGTTGTTTTTCTGCAGTCTTTACCCTGTTCTAATGCATGTACATAGTAATGTAAAGTAGTAGTAGTAGTAGTAGTAATGTAGTAGTAGTAGTAGTAGTAGTAGTAGTAGTAGTAGTAGTAGTAGTAGTAGTAGTAGTAGTAGTTATAGTCGTAGTAGTAGTAAGTATAGTAGAGTAGTAGTGTCATAGAGTATATTGTAGTAAGTAGTAGTAGTAGTAGTAGTAGTAGTAGTAAGTATATTTTTTTTTTTTTTTTTTGAATGTTCTTTATTTGAAAAATTACAAAATACAACAATTTCAGACTCCGAAAAACTACTTACGTACTTGTCTGCAGAGTCTCTTAACAACAAAGCATATATAAACAATTCTCTGACCTCATTTGTCGTGATACATAAATCAATAACAAAATGAAATTCTAAAACTAAGATAACACATAGTATACAATATTAAAAACATTATACTACCACATACCACCCACCAAAGATTTAATAATTCAAAAACCAAGGATAAAAAAAAAAGAGACAATAATTTTTCTTCCTTTTTATAATCCTTTCTTTTATTTTCCTCTTCACCTCATTCATAGATTTTAATGATTTAAATTGTCAGGTAAGTATTTAAATTTTAGGTACAATAATTTTCTTTCCTGATCTCCATAAGTGTTGTAACGGTTTCCGGTATTAAAAATCTATCTCTATTTCTTGTATCGTATGTATGTTGCGTCACAGCTAAGCAATCTTTGTCAAAATAGTTATTCGTTAGTATCATATATTCATGTAGTTCAGTATTTTGTAGTAGTAGTAGTAGTAGTAGTAGTAGTAGTAGTAGTAGTAGTAGTAGTAGTTATAGTAGTAGTTTATAGTAGTAGTAGTAGTAGTAGTAGTAGTAGTAGTAGTAGTAAAGTAGTAGTAGTAGTAGTAGTAGTAGTAGTAGTAGTAGTAGTAGTAGTAGTAGTAGTAGTAGTAGTAGTTTTTTGAAATTGTTCTTTATTTGGAAGAAAAAATACAAAATACAACAATTGCCACCTCCGCAATATTACTAACGTAGCTTGTCTGCAGAGTCCTGTAAACAACAAAAAGTAGAAACAATATCTCTGACTCTCATTTTGTTGTGATACCACCACATCAATACAATAAATTCAGATAACAAAAAATAATCATTCTAAAACTAAAAGTAATACAATAGTTTACAATATAAGAAACATTATACCACTGAATAACCACCCCACCAAAGATTACAAGCTTCAAAAACAAACAAAACATAGAAAATAATATTCAATTCCTTTTTATAATCCATTCTTTTATTTTCCTTTTCACCTCATTCGTAGTTTTTAACGATTTTAAATGGTCTGGTAAGGTATTTATGTATTTAGGAACAATAATTTTTCTTTCCTGATCTCCATAACTGTTGTAACTGGTTGCCGGTATTAACAATCTATCTTTATTTATTGTATCATATGTTTGTTGTGTCACAGGTAAGTAATCTTTGGCAAAGTAGTTATTCGTAAGTATCACGTATTCATATAATTCATTTACAAACAGTTAACCCACCATACCATTTGTGTCATACTTGTGAGGATACATGATCTTAAAAATACGTTTCTGAATGTTAACAATATCTTGCACATATGTACTGGATGTATTACCCCATGCTAGTAAACCATACCTAATTATAACACTCTCTCTCTCTGAGAAGTATATCTTACCTAAAATGTATGATCAAAGTGAATAAATAAACTAAACTAAACTAAACTAAACTATAGACTCTACAAGAGCATGATAGACAACTTTCAAAACACCCCCTTAACATATTGCTTTAGAGTTCTAATACTTTACAAAGCTGATCTTAGCCGATTACACAATTTCTCAATATGAAAACTCCATTTAAAATTGTGATCTATTATGACACCTAAATACGTAAATTCTGTCACATTTCCAGGTATCTTCTACACATACAATAATCATTCATTAAAGCAATCCCCTACTATGGTTTGCATGCAAACAGGCGTTTTCGTGAAACACAATATCTATTTTCTGATGGGACATAATGGGAGTGTGTATATAGATCACTTTGGTTTTCTAAAAATTAATTGTTTGACCATTATCGTGAGCCCATCTCAACAAATTTGTAAAATCATGCTGCAATAGCTTTTTAGCAACTTCTAGATTTTTGTGAACTATCACCAGCGCTGTATCATCAGCGTACAAAAATGCAAAGCAATTCTTTACTTCCTTTAACATGTCATTTACATAAATGAGGTAAAGCAAAGGGCCCAGAATAGATCCCTGTGGAACTCCTGACGTGATTTCAACATTATTGCTTAGAACATTATTGACTTTCACAGCCATGCATCTGTTTGAAAGATAATCTTGAAACCAGTCTAATGATGGCCCCGATACTCCCACTGTATCCGAAGTATGCAATAATCGTTTGTGCAACAACGTATCGAAAGCTTTGCTGAAATCTATAAAAATTGTTAAAACATTTAAGTTGTTGTTTAACGCCCCCTTTACAATATCTGCGAAGTCGTCAAGTAGTTTCCCTGTGCTTTTCCCTTTTTGGTACCCATATTGTTTTGTATCAATTATTTTAAAATCATTTAGGTATTTAATTAGCAAATCTGCCACGTACCGTTCCATTATTTTCTCTATTGACGACAAAATAGAAATAGGCCTATAGTTGGAGAAATCTTTGTGATCACCATTTTTGTAAACAGGTCTAACAATCGAACGCTTTAATGGGAGCGGGACACAACCCCACGAGAAGGACAGGTTCAAGAGATGGGCAATTACAGGGCTAATACTTCCAGCACATAATTGCAAGTCTTTCATTCGAATACCATCTGCACCGGGACTTTTTTTGCTATCAAACTCCTTTATTATCTTTTCCATATCTCTTGAACTTGCTCTTTTCAAATAAAGAGATTGCATAGCTCGACCACTCCGTGAATCACATGTTTTTTATAGAACAATCATGTTTAATACTACGTACACCCTCATTAAAAACATCGGCGAACTCATTTGCTATTTCATTCGAGGTATACTCAGTTCCCATATGTTTGGATAGTACGTCATCTACAGAATTCTTGTTTTTCTTACCAATTACAGTATTTATTTCCCTCCATACTTTCCTCATATTTTGTTTACAGTCATCAAATTAAGTTTTCAAGTAACTCAATTTTGCGGTATTTAATTTCTTATTTACTAAATTTCTCAGCCTTTTATATTCATCTTTATAAACATGATTTCCAATTGAATGCTTCCACTTTTTATAAATTTTATCTCTTTTCAACATATCATCCATAATTTCTCTTGTAATCCAAGGTTTGTTATTTCTTTTCATTTTGTCATGGCACACCACTGTTATTGTACTAGACTCATATAAGGTATTAAATTGCTGCACAATCTTTTCATACAATACATTTGGATCAGAGACGTGCAATAACTGCTCCCAATTTACATTAAGTATTTCCTCCCTTAACTTTTTTTCATTTATAACCTTTCTTTTACTGTCAACACGATCTGACTTCCCAATGTTTACACTACCTGCCTCCACTTTACCGATCCCAAGCAATATTACGTAATGATAAGAAATTGTTGACTCACCAATTACAGATACTACGTTATCACACTTACTATTTACCCTAACGAAACCATGGTCCATACACGTTATAGTAATTCGGTCAAGCCTGCAATCAACCCTAGTTTCATTATAAATACACCTCATCAAACCATGACTAGCCATTACATTCATATACATTTCTACTTGATTTGATGCTTTATCAAATAAATTCAAATTTACATCCCCCAAAAATAGTATCTGCTCCTTATCGTGTACGCCACTAAACAATTGATCTATCTCAGAGATAAAACTCGAAACTCGATAATTTGGAGGCCTGTATACAGCCACCAGCCGTGTGACAGTCCCATCCAATACATTTCCTTGCAAGCTTTAACTTGAAATCAGCCTTAATATTGTCAAATCCTGTGTTTTTCCAAAGCTTATGACATCGGTTTTTCTCCATTAGAGCAGATATCCTTGTCAAACCATGGAGGGTACTTTGTAGGATTAACTGTAATTTTTGGCACAGTTAAGTCAATAACTTGCAACAAAGTTTTGTGAAATGCTTCACACATATCATCAAGTGTTGGCACTTGGTTTAATACAGTCCAATCAATAGGGAACTGGCCTTGGTTTCAAATATATCTTACACGTATTTAGTAATTTGTAACATTCAATTTAATAAACATCGCAATTAAAATAAACTATAAAAAATAAAATCTGTAGATTCTATGCATGTTCAAAGTTCCTGGGTTTTGACTTCCCGCACAAAGACTTAAGTCCGCGCTCTTTTGGTTGTGACGTTATCGTGAGGTGAGGAGGGGAAGCTGATTGGCAGAACTGTCAGCTCGCCGACTCGGCGAACCTTACGATGACGTCACGCCCGCCTGCAATGGCGCATGGCCGTTTTCCGGCGCGAAGCCCGGTTCAAATTTTTCCTCGCTCACAGTTAGCGCTAATAAATGCCGGACGCATAAAAAACTTTACTGGTCGGTATTTGAGCTTATTAGTAGGGACATATTCAAATTTGGTAATGAAGGACAGTTCCCTATTGAATCAAGATTGAAGTTGAAAAAATTTGTCAGTCCTCTTCCAGTGGGATCTTGAACGGTTAGCTTGCTTGTAATTTTTACTTAAATCAGGACATATTATTATTTCAGGGCTGAGTGCAAGGTGATCAGAAACTACAGCTTGTTCCGCAAGGTTGACAGAGATCGACAGATCGGGATTGTTTACAAATAAAAGATCAAGGAAATTGTTGTTACATGTGGGAATTGGATTAACTTGGCACAGCCTGAATTCATTTATAATTTCAAACATGGCAGTCACTACCTGGGTGTTGATGTTGCACACAGGCTGAAGATAGTTGTTTGTAGCCTGAGATGTGGTCCACGTCACGTGAGGCAAGTTGAAGTCGCCACACATACTGTCCTGAGGTCGTAGCGAGGACTGCACACGTCCCGTGTTTGATACATGGAGTTCTTCCAATAGATCTAGAGATATTGGTGGAAGCAAATAAACACATCCAGCAAAAAGACTAAATGCACCGGTGAGTTTCACTTCAACCCAAATAATTTTACATTGAACAGAGAATTGAGAGCTGTCAAGCACCTCTCTGTCAAATATAATTTGGCTTAGCCATGTTGCCGTAAGACATATGATATCGAACTCAATGTGGTCAGAAAAGTAAATATTAAGGTCACTGAGTTTGATGCCACCTATACTTTGTGTGTTCATGTAGTAAAGTGTCACATTGTTTGATTTTTTAATGTTTGTCGAGAAGAGGTCGGCTGGCTACTGATGTCGATCAGGGCCAGGATTAACTTGAATGTCCCCAGACATCAGGATCACACACAAAACATGCAAAACTAGCAATGGTACTCTACGGCCAAACCGCACATTTACTCTTTCAGAAGACCGTTGTGACCTAGTCATTGGGGCTGCAGGAAGGGTAGGGAGACCAGCTGCTCCATAGGCCGAGAAATTAAACAGCCGTACCGAGAAATGGACAATCACTTTTTGATTGCTGTAGTATCTTGCTGGTGATATACAGTACACTAACTCCACCTACAATCTACAATCTTTGCGCGCGCGGATTCCGGCTAGTTGCATGGGCCCTACGGTGGCAAAGCTATACGCGGGAGTCATTGCTGACAGAATGACGAAGTGGGCTACTACCAACTCCGTATTGTCACCGATGCAAAAGGGCTTCCTGGAGCACGATGATTGTTTGGAGCATAGCTTCGAGCTTCAGGCAGCAATTGACAACTGTAGACGAAAAGTTTGGGAGGTATGTATTGCCTGGCTTGATCTTGCAAATGCGTTTGGTTCGGTGCTGCATGCGCACATAAGGGGCGCCCTAAATTTGGTAAGGGCCCCGGAACCGATGGTGGAGATAATATCAGACATGTATGACGGGGCGACTTCTTCGATAAGGACGGCGACTGGGTATACAGACCCGATCCCGCTTAGGGCAGGAGTGAAACAGGGATGCTTTTGAGTCCAATTATTTTCAGCGTAGCGATTGACCCTGTGATTTGCTCGGTGAGGACTCATGGTGACGTCGAAGGTAGTAAGGTCGACGAGAATGATATTGTGGTGCTAGCATATGCAGATGACAGAGCTGTTGTGGCCCGCGATCTCGAGGCAGCCAGGCGGCAGTTGGGGAGGCTGGGACTTGCCGCAACTTGGACGGGTCTTGCATTCAAACCGGCCAAGTGCGCCACTATTCACATCGACAACAGACGGGTGCAGGAGTCTGTGCTAGAGATATAGGGTGGTCCAATGATCGTACTGGACGAGGGGGAACCATATGGTCGCCTGGGAATACAAACGGGGTTCCAAAAATTACCAGTCGCGGTAAGCCCCTTGACAAAATCTGGGCGCGATCAGGACCTTCCTTTTGCCGAGGCTGGAAATTGTGATGAGGGGCGTGGCCAAATTTAAAGATTTTGGTCGTGACATGAAGGAGGCTGCAAAGGAGTGGATGTGCCTTCCGCAGCGGGCCAGAGTGGACTCACAATTTACATGGCGCTCAAGGAGGGGGGCGCAGGTCTTATGCCATTAGCCAACAGCAGTGATATGCTAGCGGTGGCCAACCCGTACCGCCTGCTAACGTGCTACAACGACTTCTGGCGGGAACTAGCTTGGGCGACGATGGAAGCGGTATTAGCAAACAATTTTGGGTGACAGCCCACGCCAATGGAATGTTGCAAATACCTACGGGGGGATCTAGAGGGCGTCGTGTATGGTCACCGGACGGAGCCATAACGTCCATATGGACGCAAGCGAGGTCGGCGTCAGGAGGATGCACAAGCGCATTGGGCTTCAGTGGGCGTATGACGAGCTCAGGCAAGAGGTCACGCTGAAGGTAGACCGGCCGATCCGGGAGCCAGGTGAGGTCACGGTATCGCTAGAAGCCAGGGGAGTGCTGGTTAGAACTCTACGATCGACTATCAGGAACGTTTACAGGGAGAAACTTCAGATAAACAAGGACCAGGGAATGACATCTGCAGTAACTAGCAAGTCTCCTTACAGCATCCATTTTATCATGCAAGGCCCGTACACCAGATTTGCCGATTGGCGTTTCATTTTCCGTGCGTGGCTAGGAGTGCTACCACTCCTTGGAAACCGTAGGTGGTGAGTGGGCCCAACAGCTTGCATTAATGCGGCTACCCCCAAGAAACTATTCCACGTGTTCTTATTCTCTCCCCCGCCTTTGTTTTAAGTACTGCCACGACTAGGTAGCATTTTATTATAATTTAAGTAAATGTCATTTTTAAACACCACCAGAGGCAAGAATGTAAACACACGAATGCCATTAAGTTTTTAACAAAATGGCGCTGAATTCCCACAATGCATTGTGCGCATTGCGATTCCCCTGCATCTCCCGGAGAGGTTGTAAATCCATGGTTTGATAATGCGAATACATAATTTGTTGTCTATATTTAGAAGCTACTCGCTCAGAAATAAATTGAATACCATACCAGAAAGATGTTTCGATAAAGAATAGAACAAATCCAGTCTTGATACTTAAAGTAAATTTGTCATACAATCTTATCTTCGAATGCTTTCACCTCATCAAGCAGCACTAAACCGGTTATACAAGTATGCACTAAACCACCTGGAACTGAAAGCAAGACCTCCATTAAAATTAAAAATAATATACTATGTTGATGAGACGAGTAAAAGTCGACGCTCCTAAATGAATATCATTTACTGACCTCCGCAAACACGTGACTGGAGTGAGGAGACTGAGAATTGAATCGTACGTATCCCGAAGCTAACACGTGACTGGAGTGAGGAGACTGAGAATTGAATCGTACGTATCAAGAAGCTAACACGTGACTGGAGTGAGGAGACTGAGAATTGTATCGTACGTATCGAGAAGCTAAAACGTGACTGGAGTGTGATAGTTGGGGACAGCGGGGACTTGGCCCTACGCCATGTTGATGACGTAGGGGTAGAGTCGAGGAGGCTGTGGAACCAGGCGGGAGACAGAATATGGAAGGCAGTGGTTCTAGAGGTGGGCGTGAATATGGCAGTTGGCTAGAGGTGTGTGAGTATGGACTACAGAATAAATTATGTTATCACGTACAATAAGGCATATGTGTTCCTTTATTTGATAATTAGTCCAGTGTAAGTCCTGAACATAAGACATGGTGTCAGAAGTAATCGAACCAGCTCTCATTGATAAGTAAGTGGGCCCTAAGTCATATTATCAAACTCACGAAATTCTAGGCTAGGGCCAGGCCCTAAGGCTCACAAAATGGCGGAATCCTTCAAGCCACCCCAAGAAATGTCTTTTGAAGGCAATGTGGCACAAAACTGGCGCAAATGGATAAAAAAAATTCAAGCTATACCTGAAAGCCACTGGAGGTGATAAAGATAAAGATGAATCGGGGGAAAGTATCCCAAATTACTATGCCTAATCGGGGACGAGGGTGTTGAAATCTAAACACATTTACCTACGAAACCGAGGGGGACAAAAAACAAGCTTGAACCCGTAGTAAAATAAATTTGAACTTTACTGTGAACAAGAAAGAACATAGTCTATGAACGTTTTAAAATTTTTTTCAATTATTAAAAAACAAGGCCAGACATTTGAACAGTTTCTATTAGAACTCAGAATGGCCAGTGCTTCATGTGAATTTGAGGAACAACAAGGAAAGCCTAATTAGGGACAGGATCGTCTTGGGCAATAAGTGACAAGAAACACCCAGGAACGCCTGCTAAGGGAACCGGGGTCTAACCCTAAACAAAGCCGCAGACCCACTGCAGGGCTACGGAAGAGAGTCAACGTCAAGCGAAAGCTGTCCAAGGACAACCAGTGGCCATCGATGCCGTCCACATTGATAAGAAGCAAGCTAAGTGGAGCAAGAACAAGTTTAGAAATAAGCAAAACTGACCGAGCCTACCGTGACGAAGCCTCGTCTGAAAAATACACTTGGCTGTAAGTGTGGATACGAACACAAGGCCTACCGTTTGTCCAGCATTTGGGAAAACCTGTGCCATGTGTGGCAAGAAAAACCATTCGCGAAAGGATCCCCTACACGTAAAAACAAAGAAGGTCCCGGTACACACACTTCAAGAAGATGAACCAGGGATGCCTACCCAAGCCCTCGTCAGCTGATTCTGAGGAAGAAGAGGATCCTCACAACCAACTGAATGAACTCTACATTAGCTCTGTTGAGCAAACAAGCAGGGTAGGCCAAGCCCTAAAGGTAATGACAGGTCGGGGGACTGAAACCATAATGGTAGAGTCTACCCCTATCACCTTAAAATTAGATGTGGCGCCAAAAATAAGCGTGATGCCAACCAGTGTTTGAGCAAATTGAATATTAAACAGGCAGGTATAAAGAAAAAAAGTTCAATACTGGTACCCTTTGGCAGTGACAGTTTCAAAGTAAAACCCTGAGGGTTCCATAACCCTAAAATTGTTAAAACCAAAAAAGGTATATGTTAAACAAATTGAATTGTTGTTGTTAATGTTAAGTCTTGCCCACTTTTAGGATTAAATGCAGTGTCAAACTGGATCTGATAAGCAATAGATAAAATTGAGGTAGAAAATTCCAAAAAAAAGTGATTAAAACCCTACAAGGATGTGTTTGATGGAATAGGGGGCGATGCCTATAACCCACAACATCGAGGTTAAAAAAAGGTGCAATTCCTGTAATTCACGCTTGTAAGCGTGTTTCCTCTTAGTTTACATTCTAAACTAAAAGAAATCTTGATGACTTTAGAATCCAAATCAATCATACAGAAAGTTAACAAACCCACAGATTGGGTTCACCGACTAGTGATAGTGGAAAAAACCCGATGGAAAATTGAGATTATGTCTGGACCCAAGTGACCTGAATAAGAGTATTAAACGTGAACACTATCTGATTCCTCGCGCTGAGGATTTAATAAATAATCTCCAGGGCAAGGTAGTATTTTCGGTACTTGACATGAAACAGGGATTTTTTCAATCCCCTTGACAGAGGAAAGTGCAGATCTCTGCACTTTCAACTCCCCCTTTTGGGTAGATTTAGATTCATGCGTCTCCCCTTTGGCCTTTGTTCGGCCCCAGAAAGTGTTTCAAAAAAACTTTCATGCAACTATTTGGAGACATTGAGGGTATTGAAATATATTTGGATGATCTCATTGTAGCAGGCCCGCACAGTTCAAGAGCACGACATGATCCTGGCCAAGGTACTGGAACGGGCTGGGGGTTCTTAATGTTAAATTTAATGGGGAAAAAAATTCCTATTTCGAGTCCCAACAGTGTCCTATGTGGGCAGAATAATAAGTGCTTCAGGAGTATCAGCTAATCCCAACAACATCAAACCCATCCTTAATATGCCTACCCCTGCCAATAAAACAGACTTATTGAGACTGCTGG
This sequence comes from Sweltsa coloradensis, assembly GCA_024449915.1. Lineage (NCBI taxonomy): Eukaryota > Metazoa > Arthropoda > Insecta > Plecoptera > Chloroperlidae > Sweltsa > Sweltsa coloradensis. The sequence goes on along the minus strand of JAMZAV010001546.1, from coordinate 41,918 downwards.
GCATGACAAAATACCTGTGCCAGTATATTCCCCATTTATCACAAAATCACTGCCCCCTTGCGTGATCTGACAAAAATGACACATTGTGGCAATGGCATCCAGAACATGATGCCGCTTTTGATAAAATCAAACAGTCATTAATAAATCCTCCTGTTCTGGGCATTTATGACAGTACCAAACCACTCGTGTTACAAGCTGACGCTTCACAGTCAGCCTGGGGGCCTGCCTTATGCAAGGTGGACAACCCTTGGCATATGCATCCCGAAGCCTAACACCCTCAGAGGTGCGTTACTGTCAGATAGAAAAGAACTTCTCTCTATTGTGTTGGGTTTGTAGAGAAGTTCCACCAGTATACTTATGGCAGGCCAGTCATGTACATACCGACCACAAACCCTAGTAACAATTTGTGACAAAAGCATAGACAAGACGTCTGCCAGACTACAACGAATGCTGCTCAGACTATTAAAATACAACTTGCATGTTACATATGTACCCGGAAAGTTGCTTCATGCTGCAGATACCCTATCACGTGCCTATTTGACTGACCCAGTCAGTGATGATCCCACCTAACATGTGAAAGTTCACTCTATTGTAAAACATCTGCCAATGTCTGAACCCCCGAAAACCGAGTTTAAACAGGCAACTATGCAAGACACGACTTTACAAACGCGACTTCATATCATCAAAATGGGTGGCCCAAATACAAGTCACAAGTTGATGACAATACCAAATACTATTGGAACCTGAAGGACGACATTTTACACAACGGAAGGATTAGTCTTCCTTCGGGACAGACTGGTTGTGCCACAGAGTTTAAGACCCTTTTTATTATCACTGATTCCTGGGGACACTCTGGCATCGAGCGTAGCAAAATGCGGCTCGTAAAAAATCTATTCTGGCCGCAGATGACTGTTGACATTGAGGATTATGTAAACAAGGTAAAACGTGTTTAAAGTTCCGTAAGACTCAAAGGAAAAAAGCCTATGATTGGTCATGCTATACCTGACCGTCCTTGGGAAAGATTAGCAAAAAGATATCCTTGAATTGGGAACAAAAAAAATTTCTTAGTTGTGATGGACTATTATAGCAAGTGGCTGGAGCTCATAAGATAAAATCCAAAACAGCATCAGAGGTAATCAACACGCTTCAGTCTCTCTTCGCACGCTTGGGGATCCCGGACACCCTAGTCTCGGATAATATGCCATTTTCCAGCCGGGAATTTAAATCCTTTGCAAAGAATTGGGATTTTGAATCCGTTACAACTAGCCCTACATATCCACAATCCAACGGCCTAGCTGAGCGAGCCGTATCAATGGTAAAAGACATGTTACGGAAAGCACAAGGGGGGAAAACAGAAGTGTCTATGAGACACTCATGGAATATCGTAGTACACCAGTAAAGGGATTGGGATTAAGCCCTTATGAAATTTTTGTTTAACAGAAACATGAAAAAAAAAGATACCTATCTGCTCAAAAACTCTTAGAGCCTGTTCTTCAAACAGGTATCAAAGGACAAACTTACTGTGCGTCAGGCATTTCAGAAAAAAACTACTATGATAAAGGACATGGTGTGCGAGAACAAACCTTTCTGACAAAAGGTGAAAAATATTCTAGTTCAAAGGAACAAAACCTGGGAACCGGCACAAGTTTGTAGCCATACCACCCAACACCACGGTCATACATAATCAAAAATTCAAACAATACCTTACTGAGACGTAACAGAGGAGTCCTTTGCCCCGAGTCACTACCCCCAATGTTTTCAAATCCCGAGTTGTTAGCCTATAAACAGTCAAAGACAAACCCGCAACAAGGACCAATGTCTCCTGTGAAAGAAAACCCCAAAAAAGCAAGTGGCCCCTGTTCCAAAACCCCCTCCAACGATAAAACCCAAACCTACTATCTCGGCTAGCACAAGCTGCACCCGTAGTTTGGGAGGAATGTTAAACGTCCGCACAGATATCAAAACTAATGCAACCCAGCATCTGTATGTTTGAAGAGTAAATTTAAATTGGTTGGTAAATCAATGAACTGCATAAATGCCATTATTTCCATACTATGTATGTTATTGTTAATAATATGTATGGTTATTGTTTAATAATATGTATGGTTATAATCGACGTTATATTATATATTTATATATCTGGTTATGTTAAACGCCAGTTGATACTGGTGAGTGTTTTTGGGAAAAACTTAAGTGGTGAGATGTGATAGTTGTGACAGCTGGGACTTGGCCCTACGCCATGTTGATGACGTAGGGGTTAGAGTCGAGGAGGCTGTGGGAAACCCGGCTGGACAGTATATGGGAAGGCAGTGGTTCTAGAGGTGGGCGTGAATATGGCAGTTGGCTAGAGGTGTGTGAGTATGGACTACAGAATAAATTATGTTATCACGTACAATAAGGCATATGTGTTCCTTTATTTGATAATTACGTCCAGTGTAAGTCCTGAACATAAGACATGGAGTGAGGAGACTGAGAATTGAATCGTACGTATCGAGAAGCTAACACGTGACTGGAGTGAGGAGACTGAGAATTGAATCGTACGTATCGAGAAGCTAACACGTGACTGGAGTGAGGAGACTGAGAATTGAATCGTACGTATCGAGAAGCTAACACGTGACTGGAGTGAGGAGACTGAGAATTGAATCGTACGTATCGAGAAGCTAACACGTGACTGGAGTGTGATAGTTGTGACAGCTGGGACTTGGCCCTACGCCATGTTGATGACGTAGGGGTAGAGTCGAGGAGGCTGTGGAACCAGGCTGGACAGAATATGGGAAGGCAGTGGTTCTAGAGGTGGGCGTGAATATGGCAGTTGGCTAGAGGTGTGTGAGTATGGACTACAGAATAAATTATGTTATCACGTACAATAAGGCATATGTGTTCCTTTATTTGATAATTACGTCCAGTGTAAGTCCTGAACATAAGACATGGTGTCAGAAGTAATCGAACCAGCTCTCATTGATAAGTAAGTAGGCCTAAGTCATATTATCAAACTCACGAAATTCTAGGCTAGGGCCTAGGCCCTAAGGCTCACAAAATGGCGGAATCCTTCAAGCCACCCCAAGAAATGTCTTTTGAAGGCAATGGGGAAAAAAACGGCGCAAAGGATAAAAAATTCAAGTTTAACCTGAAAGCCATTTGGAGTGATAAAGATAAAAAATAAAATCGGTTAAAGTACCAAAATTTAAACAGCCTTCGGGGACGAGGTGTTAAAATCTACAACCCCTTTCCCTTTCCAAAACCCGGGGGGGAAACAAAAAAACCAATTTTTGAACCCGTGGGAAATTTAAATTTTGAACTTTACTGTAAAACCAAGAAAGAACATAGTTTTAAAACGTTTTAAAAAATTTTTTTAAATTATTAAAAAAACAAGGCCGGCCCATTTGAACATTTTTCTATTAGAACTCAAAAATGGCCAGTGTTTTCAGGGAAATTTTGAGGAACAACAAAAAGCCTAATAGGGCCCGGACGTTTTGGGCATAAGTGAAAAGAACCCCCAGGAACGCCGGGGGGGGGGAAACCCGAGCAAACCCCCTGAAAAAAACCGCAGATCACCGGGGCAAACGGAAGAGAGTCAACTTTCCCCAAGGCAAAAGGCGGGTCCAAGGACAACCATGGCCACGATGCCCGTCCACTTTGGGAAAGAAGCAACCTAAGTGGACCCAAGAAAAAATTTTTAGAAAAAAGCAAATTTTAAACCGAGCCTACCGTGACGAAGCCTCGCCCTGAAAAATACACTTGCGGGTAAGTGTGGATACGAACCCAAGGCCTACCAAATGTCCACGGGGGGGGAAAACCGTGGCCATTTTGTGGCAAGAAAAACCTTTTTCGCAAAAGGATCCCTACACGAAAACAAAAAAGGTACCGGAAACCACACTTAAAGAAGATGAACCGGGGATGCCTACCCAAGATCGTCAGCTGATTCTGAGGAAAAAGAGGATCCTCACAACCAACGGGGAATAAAACTCTCATTAGCTTTTTAGCAAAAACCCCCAGGTGTGGGGCCAAGCCCTAAAGGTAATTACAGGTCGTGGACTAAAACCATAATGGTGGGATTCTCCCCTATCCCCTTTTTAAATTAGATATGGCGCCAAAATAAGCGTGATGCCAACCAGTTTTTTGAGAAAATTTAAAATTTTAAAACAGGCAGGTATAAAGAAAAAAAAGGTTTCAATACTGGTACCCTTTTTGGCAGTGACATTTTCAAAGTAAAACCCTAAAGGGTTCCAAAACCCCTAAATTGAAAAAACCAAAAAGGTTTTAGTTCAAAAATTTAAATTTTTGTTTTTGGTTAATTTTAATTTTGCCCATTTTTTAGGATTAAATCCCGGGTGTCAAATTTGGATTTTTGATTAAGGAATAGAAAAAATTTAAAGGTAGAAAATTTCCCAAAACAAAATTTTGATTAAAACCCTAAAAGGATTTTTTGATAAAATAGGTGGGGATGCCTATCCCACAACATCGATTAAAAAAGGGTCCCCAATTTCCCGGGAATTCACGTTTTGAAAGGGTTTGTTCCTCTTATTTTCCCTTCAAAACTAAAAAAAAACCTTTTGAAATTAAAAGAATCCAAATCAATCATACAAAAATTTAACAAACCCACAGTTTGGGGGGTTCACCGACTAGTGATAGGGGAAAAAACCCGAGGAAAAATTGAGATTATGTCTGGCCCCAAGTAAACCTGAAAAAAGGAGTTTTAAAGTAAACCCACTATCTGATTCCTCGCCCCTGAGGATTTAATAAATAATCTCCAGGCAAGGTAGTATTTTCGGTACTTGAAAGAAACAGGGTTTTTTTTAAACCCCCCTTGACAGGGGGAAAGTGCAGATCTCTCCCATTTTCCCAACCCCCCCCTTTTGGGTAGTTTTTAGTTTTCTGCGTCCCCCCTTTTGGGCCTTTGTTGGCCCCAAAAAAAGTTTTTTCAAAAAACTTTTCATTGCAACTTTTGGAGACATTGAGGGTTTTGAAATATTTTTGGGATGATCTCATTGTACGGGGTCCCACAGTTAAAGGGAGCACGACATGACCCGGGCCCAAAGGGAAACGGGAAAGGGGCTGGGTTCTTAATTTTTTAAATTTTAATGGGGAAAAATTTCCCCAATTTCGAGTAAAACAGTGTCCTATGTGGGCAAAATAAAAAGTGCTTCAGGAGTATAAAGTAACCCCCAAAAACCCATAAAACCCCACCCTTAATATCCCTTTACCCCTCCCAAAAAACAAATTTATTGGGGACTGCTGGGAAATGACAAAATCCCTTTGGGGGGGGGGGCCCCCAGTATTTTCCCCCCTTTTAAATCACAAATCACGGGCCACCTTGCGTGATCTGAAAAAAAAATGAAACATTTGGCAATGGCATCCAGAACATGATCCCGCTTTTTGAAAAAAATCCAAACAGTCATTAAAAACCCCCCTCCTGTTTTTTGGTCATTTATGACAGAAAAAAACCCCACTCGTGTTAAAAAGCTGACGCTTCACAGTCAGGCCTGGGGGCCCTGCCTTATGCAAGGTGGAAAACCCCTTTGGATACATCCCGAAGCCTAACACCCTCAGAGGTGCTTTACTGTCGATAGAAAAAAAAAAACTTCCTCTTTTTGTTTTCCCGGTGTAGAAAAGTTCCACCAGTAAATTAGGGCAGGCCAGCAATGTACATACCGCCAAAAACCCCCTAGTAAAAATTTTTGTGAAAAAAGCTAGACAAAACGCTGCCAGACTAAAAACAAAAGCTGCTCGGGACTAAAAAAAATACAACTTGCATGTTACAAAATGTCCCCGGAAAGTTCTTCAGGGCTGCAGTCCCCTAAATCACGTCCCTATTGCCCGACCCATTCAGTGATGATCCCCCCAAAACATGTGTGGGTTCACTCATTGAAAAACATATGCCAATGTCTGAACCCCGGAAAAAAACCGATTTTAAAAAGGGCCCAACTATGAAAGACACGACTTTCAAACGCTGATTTATATAAATCAAAATGGGGGGCCCCCAAATACAAGTCACAAGTTATGACAATCCCAAATCCCTATTGGAACCGGGAAGGGAAAGACTTTTCCCCACAAGGGAAAAGGTTAGCTTCCTTCGGGACAGCGGGTTTGGTCCCCACAGATTTTAAAGGGACCCTTTTTAATCACTGATTCATGGGGGAAACACTCTGGCATCGAGCGTGGGAAAAATGCGTGCTCGTAAAACTCTTTTTCTGGCCGCAGATGACTTTTTTGCCCTTGGGATTATGTAAAAAAATTTTAAAAAACGTGTTTAAGTTCCGAAAGACTCAAAGGAAAGAGCCTATGTTTTGGGTCATGCTATACCTGACCGTCCTTGGGAAAGTTTTAGCAACAGTACCCTTAAAATTGGGAAAAAAATTACGTTTTTTAGGCCCTATTTAGAAAATTGGGGGACTCATACGATAAACCAAAACAGAAATCAAGGTTTTCAACAGTTTCAGCCCTTTTCTTCGCCCCTTTGGGGTACCCCGGACACCCTAGTCTGGGAAATATCCCATTTGCCACCGGGGAATTTTAAAATTTTTTTGCAAAGAATTGGGTTTTTTAAAACCTTTTAAAACCCAAAACCCCTAATATCCACAACCAAACGGCCTATTGACGAGCCGTACCCAAGGGAAAAAAGACATTTTTTTAGGGAAAAAGCACAAGGGGAAAAACCAAAAGTGTCTTAGAACACCATGGAATATCTTTAGTACACCAGTAAAGGGATTGGGATTTTTTAACCCTTATGAAATTTTGTTTAACAAAAACATGAAAACAAAGTTTACCTATCTGCTCAAAACTTTTAGGGGCCTGTTCTTAAAAACGGGATCAAGGAAAAAACTTACTGTGCCCCGGGCAGTACAAAAAATATTTAAAAATGATAAAGGACATGGTGTGCGAGAACAAACCTTCTGAAAAAAGGGTGAAAAAATTCTAGTTAAAAGGGAAAACAAAACCGGGGGGAAACCGGCACAAGTAGTAGCCATACCCCCAACACCACGGTCATAAAAATTTCAAAAATTAAAAACAAAAATTTTATTGGGGAGAAAACCAGAGGAGCCCTTTTGCCCCGAGTCATCCCCCCCAATGTTTTAAAACCCCAGATTTTGTGCCCATAAAACAGTCAAAAAAACCCCCAAAAAGGGACCAATGTTCCTGTTGGAAAAAAACCCCCAAAAAAGAAAGGGGGCCCCCCTTTTTCCAAAACCCCACCAAACGAAAAAACCAATCCTCTATCTCGGTAGCAAAAGCTGCCCCCGTAGGGGCCCAGGAAGGGTTTAAAACGTCCCCCCACAGATATCAAAACTAATGCAACCCACCCATCTGAATGTTTTAAGAGAAAATTTTAAATTTTGGTTTGGAAAATTTCAATAAACTGCATAAATGCCATTATTTCCTCCCTATGTATGTTATTGTTAATAATATTTATGGTTATTTTTTTAATAATAGTATGGTTTTTAATCGAAAGTTATATTATATATTTAAATCTGGTTATGTTAAACCCCCAGTTTAATTTCTGGGAGTGTTTTTGGGAAAAACTTAAGTGGTGAGAAATGTGATAGTTGGACAGCTGGGACCTTGGCCCTACGCCATGTTGATTACGTAAAGGGGTAGAGTCGAAAGGGGGCTTTGGGCCCGGGTGGGACAGTAAAATGGGAAGGAAATGGTTTTTAGAGGTGGGCGTGAATATGGCCGGGGGGGGTAAAAGGGGTTGTGAGTAGGACTACAGAATAAAATTTTGTTATCCGTACAATAAGGCATATGTGGGTTTCCCTTTTTTGATAATTACGTCCATTTAAGGGCCTGAACAAAAAGACATGGGTTTAGGAGACTGAGAATTGAAACGTTAAATTATCGAGAAACTAAACGTGACTGGAGTGAGGAGAATGAGAATTTAAACGTACTATGAGAAGGGAACCGTGAACTGGGGGTTTAGGAAAACGGAAAATTTAATCCCTACGTATCGAGAAGCTAACCCTTTACTGGAGTTTAGGAGACTGGAATTGAATCGTACGTTTGAGAAGCTAAAAACGGGGACTGGAGTGAGGGGACTGAGAATTGAAAACTACGTATCGAGAACCAAAAACGTTACTGGAGTGAGGGGACTGGGGAATTTAATCGTAGTATCCCAAAAGCTAAAAACGGAATGGGTTTAGGAGACTGAAATTTAAACGTACGTATCGAAAAAGCTAACAAAGTGACGGGTTTAGGAGACTGAGAGTTGGAAAACGTTTTTGTATCGAGAAGCTAAAAACGTGACGGGAAATGAGGAGACTGAGAAATTGGGTCTACTATAGAGAAGCTAACACGTGGGTGGAGTGAGGAGCCCGAAAAATTGAATGTACGTATCGAGAAGCTAACCCCCGGGGGACTGGAAGGGGAGGAGACTGAGAATTGAATCGTACGTATTTGAGAAGCTAACACGTGACGGAGTGAGGGGGGCTGAGAATTGAAAATTTAAATATCCGGGAACTAACAAGTGACGGGGGTGGGGAGACTGAGAATTGGGAAACTACGGGATCGAGGGAAACTAACCCGTGAAATGGAGTGAAGACTGAGAGTTGAATCGTACGTATCGAGAAGCTTAACGTGACTGGAGTGAGGAACTGAGAATTGAATCGTACGGGACGAGAAGCTAAAAAGTGACCCAGTGAGGAACGGAATTGGGAAACGTACGTATCAAAAAGCTAACACGTGACTGGGGTGGGAAAAATGAGAATTGAAATTTTCGTATCAAGAAGCTAAACGTGACTTTGGGGTGAGGGGACTGGAAATTTAATCGTACGTATCGAGAAGCAACAGTGACGGGGTGAGGAGACTGAGAATTTTAAACTACCTTATCAAGAACTAAAAACTTTACTGGAGTGAGGAGACTGGAATTTTCGTACGTATCAAAAACTAACACTAAAGGGGGAAATGAGGGAATGAGAATTGAATCGTACGTATCGAGAAGCTAACCACGTGACTTGGGGTGGGAGACTGAGAATTGAAACGTACGTATCAAGAACTAACACTTTACCCGGAGTGAAAGGAAAACCTGAGAATTTAATCGTACGTATCAAAAAAGTAAAAACGTGACTGGGGTGAGGAGATGGGGAAATTTAATCGTTTTCGTATCCCAGAAGCTAACCCCGTGACTGGGGTGAGGAACTGAAGTTTTAAACGTAGTTCCCCAGAAAAATAAAAACGTGGGCTGGAGGGGGGAGGGCGGGGAATTTAATCGTACGTATCGAGAAGCTAACACGTGACTGGAGTGAGGAGACCCGAGAATTGAATCGTACGTATCGAGAAGCTAAACCCCGTGACTGGGGTGAGGAGACTGAGAATTTAAAACGTCGTATTTGAGAAATAACACTGATGGGGTGAGGAGACTGAGAAAATTTAATCTTTCTATCAAGAAGCAACAAGTGCTGGATTTAGGGGACTGAGAAATTTAATCGTACGGGATCGAGAAGCTAACACGTGACCGGATGAGGGACTGAGAGTTGAATCGTTTCGTATCGAAAGGGTTTTCCCCCTTTGGAGTGAGGAGACTGAGAATTGAATCGTACGTATCGGGGAAGCTAACACGTGACTGGAGGAGGAGACTGAGAATTTAATGTACGTATCCCAGAAGCTAACACGTGAATGGGGTGAGGGGGAGAGAAATTTAATCGTTTGTTCAAGAAGCTAACCCCGTGGGCTGGAGTAGGAGACTGAGAATTAATCGTACGTAAACGGAAGCTACAATTTACTGGAGTGGGGGAGACTGAGAAATTTAATCGTAAGTATCGAGAAGCTAACACGGACTGGAAAGGGGGAAAAACTGGAAATTTAATCGTCGTATCAAGAAGCTAACACGTGACTGGAGTGAGGAGACTGAGAATTGAATCGTACGTATCGATAAGCTAGTTTTTATCATTGAAATGTAAAGACTATTTTCACAAATAATTTCCTTTTCCAAGTTTGGTATTATTTTTTTTAATTTTTTTTTAAATTTTATTAGGACAAATAATTGTACATTTTATATAACAACAACACAATTTTTAGTGTATGTGTCATTTAGCTAAATCAAATCAAGGCTACAAATACTAATATAATATAATATAATATAATATAATATAACTATAATAGAATATAATATAATATAATATAATATAATATAATATAATATAATTTAATACTAATATAATAAAATATAATATAATATAATATAATATAATATAATATAACTAATACTCTGTCTAAGTATGTCATTTCAGGAAACTTTCTAACTCAAAAAAAAATGTATAAAACTGTTCGGTATAACCATCTCACCAGACCTTAAGTGGGATCAACACACAGATCGTTTAAGAGCTACTAGGCTTCGTCAACCGTAACCTTAAGAAAAGTAGAGCCAAAACAATAAGGACAACATAATATCTCTCTTTAATTAGGCCAATCATTACTTACGGATTACCTGCTTGGCACCCTACATCTCAAATAAATATGCACAAACTATAAGTAATTCAGAACCGCGCAACTAAGATAATATTAATGAAGAACAATTACTCAGATAGTGCGACTGAGCGTCTAGCTCGATGTATAACCTCCCGTCAATTAAAAATTATTGTAAACAAGCTGACCTCATTTTACTGAGGAATATGTTAACTGGTGAAACAGACCTCAACCCGTACAACAGAATTTCAATTCACCCTAGACAACTCAATCGCCAGAACACAGGTGTCATTCTCAATCCTCCCTGTGCTAGAACTTCAATGTATCAAAATGGTTTCTACTACCGTACAGTCACACTATGGAACTCAATACCCCTAGAAGTGAAAAATGATATTAATTTTAAGAATAGGATAAAAACTTTATTTCAGTGATTGAACTGTAACATTTAAAGACTGGTTTTAATCCGCATTAGTTGACCTACTGTTTTCATTTCTCACATCCTCATTTAATCAACATGTAACGCATTTTTCGATTACTATTAATTAGTTTAGGTTAATAATGCCATGTTTGTCATTTTATCATTATGTGTAGTCAATGTCTCCTATTTTATTGAAACGTAGTTCTGATTTTTTATTTTATTATATTTCAATATTTCAATGTAACGTAGTATTGATTTATGATTAGTAATATCTTATTAGTTTTAAGTTTTAAGTATCAAGCGTTCACAGAAGTGAAACCACGTTCGTTTCTAGATGCTTCTAAGACTCTGAACTCATTCTGATTCCCAACAATATTAATTATCATTTGTATCGTTGTACATTAGTATTGAAGTTACTCTTATGTTTATGACAATTACATTTACTCATTAATAATCACATTAAAGTTGATATGCTAATAGGTACAATTAATTGGTTGATATGCAAATAGCATCGGAAAAGTTAATATGCAAATAGTATATAAATTCAAAGGTTTGAAGTAGCCTACACCTCTTGGCCTTGACAGCAATTTTACGATTTTTTTCTTTTTTAAAAATTACGATTAATTAAAAAAAATAGGTTATTATTTTATTTAATTTTATTTAATTTTGTATTTAATTTAATTTAATTTAAAAAAATCTGACTAAGTAATGATTTTTCCACAGAACAATAGAAAATCCGCGTAACACATGGCAGCCTGCTCAATGCACCAATTACGCTCATCCAATAACGCGGCGGGACTTAAGCGTTTTCCTAGTAATAATAAATTGTCATAATATGTAATACATTGTAAAGAACAAAAATTAATGAAAAGTAATAATGTAATGAAATATTAGAACTATACACTGCACTTGTAAATAACAAAAACTTTTTAACAATATTCGACGACTATTCATCGTCTTCAACGGGTTTAATGCCATTTAACAAATTACAACAGAAAGAAAAAACAAAAATGGAACATTATTTAAAAAGTAATAAAATAAGGTTCATTTCATTATACCGTCAATAAATAATATCAAGTAATAACAGGATTTTTTGTGAGTGTATCATTAAGGTAATCAATGAGACAACAGCAGGCTTTTAGAATTAAATTTGTTTTAATTTATGTTTGAAACGGTCATAGCTTGAAATGTTTTTAATGGAGTCTGGAAGATGGTAATATAAAGAGATTTATGTCAGTTGTCTGAGTTTACTTGTCCAGGTTTTGTTTGATATGAGTTTAGCTGTAGGTGTTTTTTTTTTACGTGTGTTATGATCATGGACCTTTGCATTTACTGAATAGGTGTGTATATTTTTTTAAATTACTAATATTGATTTAAGAATGTATAAACATGAAATTGTAAGGATTTTGTGGCGTATAAAAAAAGGTTTAGAGTGTTCTGTGGGATTAAAGGAACAAATAGCTCTATTATAATCTATTATAATTGATTTTTTTGTATAATAAAAACTTTATTAACGTGGGTCGATATACTCCAAAATTCAATTCCATAGCTTATATGACTCAAATAATGAATAGTAGCATATTTTGGCTGTGGGGATGTTACTTATCTGCCTGATGGTCCAGCATAACAAGACGAATTAAGTTTTAGTATTAATTATTTGAGCGTAGCGAGCGAAGCGAAGATTCCATTTCACTATCCCTGGAGATTCTGATTTATCCTGAAGAGCTTTACTTTCATTAGCCTTTATGACTGTTATATTTATATAATGTGTTATAATATAGTGATGTGTTGAGTGATGAAGAACCGCAGTCAAAGATGGTCGACGCACTCTGCTTATCAATTCGGATAGCGAGGCATTTTATTAGTTTCTATTCTATGTAATGTAGAAAGTTACAATGTGGATTCATATCATGACTTCGAGCCCCCCTCCATGTCATAGACTTTGAGGACAATTTATATGAAACAAGAGCAGTGAATGCAGAACTTACCTTGTCCTCAAGTAACGAGCTAGAGCGTTCGATCATGCAGTCATAGGATATCGAGCATCGGAACGTCCGCTCACGAGAACAACACCTGGAACAAGATAAGTGAAGACATATTTTATATGAGGCGAGTTCAGGTAAAAAGAATAGAGAGAAACTCGAGATTCGACAGTTAAAGATTCTTTTAACCGCGAGGAAAATATCCATGAACACATTTTTTCGAACTGAAAGAAAAGCTGCCGTGCACTGGCGAAAAGCTGCCGTGCACTGGAGAAAAGCTGGCGTGCACTGGAGAAAAGCTGGCGTGCACTGGAGAAAAGCTGGCGTGCACTGGAGAAAAGCTGGCGTGCACTGGAGAAAAGCTGGCGTGCACTGGAGAAAAGCTGCCGTGCACTGGAGAAAAGCTGCCGTGCACTGGAGAAAAGCTGCCGTGCACTGGAGAAAAGCTGGCGTGCACTGGAGAAAAGCTGACGTGCATTGGAGAAAAGCTGGCGTGCACTGGAGAAAAGCTACGTGACTGGAGAAAAGCTGTAGTGATGCAGCTCGGTTCGAAAAGGACATAATAGAATAAGTTGAGGATGCACGCTGTAGGATACAGTACCGATACAACATATTAAACGCTGGACCTTTCAGACTAAATAGGCGTGCATATTGCGGATAGACATGAATATGTGAAAACTGGTTATCCGGTTTGAACGAGACTCAAATCCGATTGAAATGGTGGATCCATGGACCCAATGGTAAAATTTCCTTATAATACTGGAACCTTCCAAAGCTTATTAGAACAGCGTTGTTGGATGAGCTAATTTCAAACGATAACAAGGTAAATTGCGATTCACGAGAAATAATTCATTCGTTGTCAAACGAGTGGTGCCAAGTAGTTGAGTACCGGGAAATCCCTTTCCTCCCTATACTAAGCTGGATCGACCAATAGGAATGATACCGGTACTCAACACATGGCTCACTCACTCGTTTAACAACGATTTTTGCGTTTCCCTAGTTATTTAAATTGAACATTTAAAATGCGAATCGTGTTCAAAACGTATTTGCGTAAAACATTAACGAATTTCCAAGATGCAACAAAATCACCTAATTTTTATTTCCCATTTAACACCCCTCAACAATAATATGTGGATGTAAAAATATAAAAAAATTCAAACTAACGGGTATCGAACCACAACCCTCCGTGCGGTAGACTAAATGCTTACCACTGTGCCATATCATCCACGCAGATTTTGTCCCGCTAGCTGCTTCTTTACAAATGCTATCGATAATTTAAAAAATCACATTTTTATTTATTGTAGGCTTAAATTGCAATGGATCTAGCTGATTTTGTTAACAGTTCTCAGTAAACCCGTACCGGGTGTCTGTTTAAAATTTCAGCGAAATCTGTTCAGCGGTTCGGCTGATTTTCGACGTACAGACAGACAGAATCACAGAATGAGAGCCGTATGAGTTGAATGGAGACACTCGGTCGCTCCGCTCCCTCGTTTTAACGGTCTGTGAAAATATCACTAGGGAAACGCCAAAGTCGTTGTTAAACGAGTGAGTGAGCACCATGTGTATAGTACCCGGTATCATTCCCCATACTGGGCTAGATCCAGCCTTGGGTATATGGGAGGAAATGGGATGTTCCCGGGTACTCAACACTTGGCTCACTCACTCATTTAACAACGACTTTGGCGTTTCCCTAGTTATTTAAATTTTACATTCAAAATGCGAATCGTGTTCGAAACGTACTAGCGTGAAACATTAACAAATTTCCAAGATAAAACAAAATCACCTGATTTTTATTTCCCATTTAACACCCCTCAAAAATAATATGTGGGTGTAAAAATATAAAAAAGTTCATACTAATGGGTATTGAACCCCAATCCTTCGTGCGGTAGGCTAAATGCTTACCAGTAGGCCATGCCATGCCACGCAGATTTCGTCCCGGTAGCTGCTACTAAACAAATGCTATCGATATTTTTAAAAATCACATTTTTATTTATTGTAGGCTTAAATCGCAATGGATCTAGCTGATTTTGTTAACAGTTCTCTATAAACTCGTACCGGATGTCTGTTTAAAATTTCAGCTCAATCTGTTCAGCGGTTCGGCTGATTTTCGACGTACAGACAGACAGACAGACAGACAGACAGACAGAATCACAGAATGAGGGCCGTTTGAGTTGAATGGAGACACTCGGTCGCTCCGCTCCCTCGTTTAATTACAATCGGATAAAGCATGTAGGTGTTATAAGTCAAAGAAATTAAAAAAATATACAAAATCGTAAATTGCGATTTTCATGAGAAATAATTTTTTGATTACGCTCAAATTTCACACGAATATATAAATTCATAAAATAAAGGTTCTGTGCAAAAATCATTACAATCGGATAAAGCATGTAGGTGTTAAAAGTCGAAGAAATATTTTAAAAATCGAAAAAATTGAAAAATTGCGATTTTCATGAGAAATAATTTTTTGATTGCGCTCAAAAACGTGGCAGTTCTAAGTTCTGAGATTTCGAAGGCCTCCACAAAATTTCATCGCAATTAGAGTACAGTTTTAGCCGGAATCGTGTTAACAAACACACAAAAATACAGAAAAAAAGAAAGAAAAAAAACATTCCGGATTTTTGTCTCCAGGGTAGTGAAATGGAATCTTCGCTTCGCTCGCTTCGCTCATCCAATTAAATTAACGAAACATCGGACATAGTTTATCAATAATGATCATCTGACATTGCCAAAACTATTTTTGATTTATTTTTCGGTTGAGCGGTACGCCCAATATAGACGATATAGTGAAATTTTTTTACGTACAGCTTTCTGCTCATAATTTTTGTGTTAGAAGGCTAATTTTTGTTTCTATTTTGTAACACATACTCCTGGCTATAAACTCTATATGTTGGAATTTGTTTCCCGTTAATATCTTGCACGGTACGATTTTTTACTTTTTCCCGTTAATATCTTGCACGGACTATTTTTTACTTAAGTAAAAAAAATCGTACCGTGCAAGATATTAACGGGAAACAAATTCCAGCATATAGAGTTTATAGCCAGGAGTATGTGTTACAAATAGAAACAAAAATTAGCCTTCTAACACAAAAATTATGAGCAGAAAGCTGTGCCGTGTACATACGTCAAAATTTTCACTATAATCGTCAATATTGGGCGTACCGCTCAACCGAAAAATAAATCAAAAATAGTTTTGGCAATGTCAGATGATCATAATTAATAAACTATGTCCGATATTTCGTTAAACTAATATTTAGGAAAATTTTAATTGGGTTCATGGATCCCCCTTTTGAGGAAAACCTCGGAAAAAACCTTCAGTCATGATTGCCGGTCTCGACGGGATTCGAACCCGGGACCTCCCGAATCAGAGTCGAGCGTTTAGCGCTCGAGCATACACTGTAGGTGAACAAGATATAGATGCTTGGGGGGGGGGGGGAATGCCCATACACATTTAAATCTCAAACATCTCAATAAAGGGCCTATATTGGCGTCAAACTACCTACAACATACATATACTTTGGGTAACGCCGTACACCCAGTTTACTTTTGTGGGTATACTCACTCACAGTATACTACCTCTTAAGTAATTTGTTTTGTAAACATCCTTGTAGCATAGTTCTTTATTATGCATTTATGTCTAGTTTGTAGTTTTTTTTGGGGGGGGCATTTGGGGCAACTGTAGGCCTCTGCAATTCGTCTGGTCGTCACTATCTTTGGCGATGTTGCTATAATATATCGAAGATAAAGTTAGTTTTTACCAATACCATATCGATAACGTACTTTACTTTCAAAGTAGGTACTATTACTATATAAATGTCGGCGTTATCTTGTGCACAGGCTGCTGCTGTTGTTGACAGCTACGCAATTAGTGGACGTGAGCATTCATTTTGACAAATTGCTGTACGCTCGGCTGACTAGGTGTTTGAAATTTTGAACATGTGAGACGAAAGTGTAAATGTACGGCTCTACAGTAACAGATTTCTAAAATTTAACTGAAATGGTTTATAAAAAAGTGACTAATTTCGATTTGGATAAAAAGCAAAAAACAATACTATATTCGTGAACGTTTTCTATCTGACAAGACATAATTTTGAAAATCTACGACCATCGGGCTGTCCATGTATGCTTTATTGCCAACTTTGCAAAGTTTCATATCTGACGGATGCTTCTTGGCCGAGCGAATAGCTATTAGCTAACAGTCAAATGTGTCCTATTCCCTCTTAGTTATAATTCTTCGTGAAAACAGCACATTGTACGTATTTATATGTTTTTTGAGAGTCATACGATTTCGTTGAAAGTAAAACTGAACGATGTTCACTAAACACTTGTTGGGCATTTACAATCTTCTATGAATGATTGGTAATTTGGTATACCCATAGAGATTATAGCACAGTTGATTTTGGCCAAGTGAAGTGCATGAAAATTATTTTACAAAACACTAAATTAAACGCATTGCTTTGCTTTACGATGAACGGACAACTTGTCTTTCTGTCACCCCCTCAGTGAGTGAAGTGACGTGTCTTTGCTGCATTCCTGTAGCATAAGTACACCCCGAGACAGCACTTGGTTTGTTAGCAATCAGCGGCGCTGTTTTGTTTGGCACGTGACAAGAATGCGACGGTTGCCTTGTAATCCCTTAAGAGTCTTGTGTTTTCTTACCCTTCAAGGACATTTTATTTTATTTTTTCAAACATAGCTTTCTCTTTTTTAATGTAGAGCATTATCGTAATTTACTGCCATGTAAATTTTCTAGCTCGCATATTATTGCAGAACTTTTGCGACTTGCGAGTTGTGAGTTTAATGCTAATATCGACTCTCTTCGATCAAACGATAATTGGTGAATGAAACAAAGTCGTTTATCTAATTTTAAATATTACTAGTAAAACCAATAATTATTGACGGAAAATAAAACGTATAAATATTTAACAGCTTTGACACGTTAGTGTAATAATATAATATCGTAGCTTTGTGCACGACTGGAGAAAATTCGAAATTACAATCAGGTTAGCACGAGAACGACCACAATCGATACCAAAATGTTATGTTCGAACTATGTACGTTGTCCCTTCGATGCAATTGGTTTTTGTACATAAAATAATAAATACATACATTTTTTATTTTGCATAATCCTAATAATGGTGCATATTTGCCTACAAATGTTGTTATTTCCATTACTGATTCCGTTAAGTCACAACAAAATAAAATAAACATTGCGTACAAATTATCATTGTTATGGAATTTTCGGTCTCTCAGAAGAAAAAAAGTGCCATGTACAGGAAATATTAATTCAGCTAGCTATTATTATTGGATGATTGCTTCTGCGTACTCATTGGTCTCATTCTCCATGAAATAAAATGCATATTATTATGTCAGCTTCTGCATCACAAAACTCGTGATCTGGAATGTCCACAGGGCCTGGGGCCTGGGGGGGGGGGGTTGTTTGGGGATGAAAGACGTCGTCTTGGGACGCTGGGGCAAACGCGTAAGTATTGTGATTATAGGATTAGCTAACTGATGTGAGGACTGATACAAACAAAAGTTAACTATGTTGATCTGCATGCAAGTATTGTGATTATAGGATTAGCTAACTGATGTGAGGACTGATACAAACAAAAGTTAACTATGTTGATCTGCATGCAAGTATTGTGATTATAGGATTAGCTAACTGATGTGAGGACTGATACAAACAAAAGTTAACTATGTTGATCTGCATGCAAGTATTGTGATTATAGGATTAGCTAACTGATGTGAGGACTGATACAAACAAAAGTAAACTATGTTGATCTGCATGCAGTATTGTGATTATAGGATTAGCTAACTGATTAGGACTGATAAAACAAAAGTAACTATGTTGATCTGCATGTAAGTATTGTGATTAAGGATAGCTAACTGGATTAGGACTGATACAAACAAAGTAACTATGTTGATCTGCATGCAAGTATTGTGATTATAGGATTAGCTAACTGATGTGAGGACTGATACAAACAAAAGTAACTATGTTGATCTGCATGCAAGTATTGTGATATAGGATTAGCTACTGATGTGAGGACTGATACAAACAAAAGTAAACTATGTTGATCTGCATGCAAGTATTGTGATTATAGGATTAGCTAACTGATGTGAGGACTGATACAAACAAAAGTAAACAATGTTGATCTGCATGCAAGTATTGTGATTATAGGATTAGCTAACTGATGTGAGGACTGATACAAACAAAAGTTAACTATGTTGATCTGCATGCAAGTATTGTGATTACGGATTAGCTAACTGATGTAGGACTGATACAAACAAAAGTAAACTATGTTGATCTGCATGCAAGTATTGTGATTATAGGATTAGCTAACTGATGTGAGGACTGATACAAACAAAAGTTAACAATGTTGATCTGCATGCAAGTATTGTGATTATAGGATTAGCTAACTGATGTGAGGACTGATACAAACAAAAGTAAACTATGTTGATCTGCATGCAAGTATTGTGATTATAGGATTAGCTTACTGATGTGAGGACTGATACAAACAAAAGTAACTATGTTGATCTGCATGCAAGTATTGTGATTACAGGATTAGCTTACTGATGTGAGGACTAATACAAACAAAAGTTAACTATGTTGATCTGCATGCAAGTATTGTGATTATAGGTTTAGCTAACTGATGTGAGGACTGATACAAACAAAAGTAAACAATGTTGATCTGCATGCAAGTATTGTGATTATAGGATTAGCTAACTGATGTGAGGACTGAAACAAACAAAAGTAAACTATGTTGATCTGCATGCAAGTATTGTGATTATAGGATTAGCTAACTGATGTGAGGACTGATACAAACAAAAGTAAACAATGTTGATCTGCATGCAAGTATTGTGATTATAGGATTAGCTAACTGATGTGAGTACTGATACAAACAAAAGTAAACTATGTTGATCTGCACGCAAGTTTTGTGATTATATAGGATTAGCTAACTGATGTGAGGACTGATACAAACAAAAGTAAACAATGTTGATCTGCATGCAAGTATTGTGATTACAGGATTAGCTTACTGATGTGAGGACTGATACAAACAAAAGTTAACTATGTTGATCTGCATGCAAGTATTGTGATTGCAGGATTAGCTTACTGATGTGAGGACTGATACAAACAAAAGTTAACAATGTTGATCTGCATGCAAGTATTGTGATTATAGGATTAGCTTACTGATGTAAGGACTGATACAAACAAAAGTAAACTATGTTGATCTGCATGCAAGTATTGTGATTATAGGATTAGCTTACTGATGTAAGGACTGATACAAACAAAAGTAAACAATGTTGATCTGCATGCAAGTATTGTGATTATAGGATTTGCTAACTGATGTGAGGACTGATACAAACAAAAGTAAACAATGTTGATCTGCATGCAAGTATTGTGATTATAGGATTAGCTAACTGATGTGAGGACTGATACAAACAAATGTTAACTATGTTGATCTGCATGCAAGTATTGTGATTACAGGATTAGCTAACTGATGTGAGGACTGATACAAACAAAAGTAAACTATGTTGATCTGCATGCAAGTATTGTGATTACAGGATTAGCTAACTGATGTGAGGACTGATACAAACAAAAGTAAACTATGTTGATCTGCATGCAAGTATTGTGATTATAGGATTAGCTAACTGATGTGAGGACTGATACAAACAAAAGTAAACTATGTTGATCTGCATGCAAGTATTGTGATTATAGGATTAGCTAACTGATGTGAGGACTGATACAAACAAAAGTAAACTATGTTGATCTGCATGCAAGTATTCGAAAATGTATGAACGTACTGCATTCGGGTTGCCTATCTTCGCATTACTGACACATCTGATGATCTGGTTTACTTCATTCAGGAAAACAAATAAAGTTTTTATATCGGCGATTGCACCACCACGGTTTCAGTTTCATATTGCAACTGGTGGAAGCACTTTTCAAACTTTGGTTTCCAATAAGCTATGGTCTGTCTGTGTTGCTACATCACTCCGTACACAAAGCAAGAGTTGTGAGGATGACACGGCCGTGGAACATTTACCAGAACATCCAGACGCCGCGCATTCGTCATCCATCTGAACACACAACCAGAACCCTGCAGGAGCGAGGACAAAATTATGTTTCCTTACTTATAAATACCTCTATCAACGGGAATGTGGCAACTGTTTAGAAGAGCGGCTATGCGGAAAACAGACATTAACATAATTTACGAAGGCAAGAGAACATGGTTTTATCTAAACGTGCTTACTTATTAGTTGTGTGTGTGTGTTCTGTCCGGGTGGGACCTAATATATTATATAATAACATCTACAGTAGGCTCTAGATCCCCATCCCCCATTAGAAGCCATCTTGAATAGATCAGTTTGTATGTTACAGTAGGTGGGAGTGATTTGTAGCCCAAATATTTTTCAAGATGGCGGTCAGGTCGACAGGTGAGCATATTAGCCATAACACCAAATGATTACTAAATTCACTTATGCAATAACTTCGTATTGTTTCTGTTTGGGCATTCCCATGCTGCACAAGCAAAAACCATTTTAAAACAATCCACAAAAAAATACTTAATCCCATTTAAAACATAATGTGAAGCATATTTGTATTTTGTATTTGGCGAATACAAATTTGTAAACGGTAACTTTGGAGCCGTCCTAGCAACGAGGCACATAAAAATTTAAAGTTGTTCTGTGAATTGGCCTTGTTGATTCTGGCGTTGATTCGCGGGTGTTCGCACTGTACTGATTGCTATATTTCCTATTACACAAAATATCGATCTTTAGTTGGTTATCGCTCACTCGTCGATTGCGTCGGGGCATACAGTGTTGGTTTGGTCGCTTTGGTTGACTGTCCGCCACTGAAAATCAGTTATATGACTGAGTGGTTTGACTCTAAATGCGAATTTATTTATTTGATTTATAAATTGAAACGCCAAATCGCCACCTTGAATGGGTCAGATTGACGTCTCAATTTGGTAAGCTCGCGCCTGTGCGGACGTATTTGAGACTGGGAAATGGGGATCTAGCCTACTATAGATGTTAAATATAATTGGGAAAGACCCGTTTCGCGGAGTACTCGGGAGAGCACAAACCTTATTTACTAATTACTATTACGTGATGTTTTGACTAAAAGTATCAACTCAAGGGATTACCGTTTGTTTACAAAGGATACCTGCACTTAGTTGATTTGGAGGGTAAAACGAAACCATAACGTGTTTTAAAGTATGCTTTATTGCGCAGTCACGGAGAGAGTTTTAAATAACTTCAATGAATAGATTAAAAAACGTAATACAAAACTTTCTGCACTTAAATTCTAAAAACGATCAAATTTTGACACCAACTATTTGCGATAAAAACTACAAAAATACACTCATTTATTTTTCATGCAATATACAAAGAAAACAGGCAAAAGATATTCGTTTTACTAAGGTGACTGTTGTACTTCCTCAAAACTACTGTTTGGGGGGCTCCCTCTCCCCCCCTCTTCTTCATAATGCAATCAACTAAGTGGGGGTTGATTGGGCGAGCAAAGCACAAGTTTTCATGCAACTCCTTTAGTAGCACGTTTAGCCCACATCACCTTTTATTTTTATTGGGCAGCGTTAAAATCAACATATTTGTATCCCCCCCCCCCCCCCCCTTTCTGCTATATATTATAAATATTAACTCAATGGCTATTCTGGAAAGGTAGGTAGGCCTTATGGTTGTTTTCGAACCAAAACGTGTTTATCGCCAGATATTATTTTGTATAAGCTGGTGTATAATATAATTAATATTTCAGTCACCAATAGATGAACGATAGAAAGCTAGCCAACCAACTAACCAATAGCTCGAAGAAATTCTTAAATGTAATTCCAAGATTGTGGGTTTTACTTTAAAAGGGAAAGTGCTCGAACCAGACCTACATTACATTGGTCAACTATGTCTAAATAGTTAATAAAATGACCAGGCCCTATAAATCACGATCAGTATTTCTAAATCGACATGTACGTAACCTGCAATAATCTTTGAACTACAAGATCTGTAGGTGATTTGATCGTGTGTGTATATTATGTTGGCAAGAATGTGTAGGTCTCGATCCCGTTGATAAGAACACCACTGATAAGAATAAGAAGCTATATCTATTATGCTGTATGACCTCTAATTGCTATCAACTGTGTTAAGAGGCCATAGACTTCACGTTAGCAGGATTCGTATGCGTTTTGTGTTGTAGAGAATTGTTTGAAGGCGAATAATTAAGGACGAGCGCCCGCATAATTCGCAGTCACCTTCACTGTGGTAGTGGAGTAATATGATGTGTGTACCTGATACGGCAGTTATTGTCACTTAGATACGTTTTTGTATGTTACATCTGCAATCCTTGTTGATAAAAGAATTAATAATGTCAACTTAATCAAACCAAAAAACATACGAAAGCACCAATATCACCATACTTAGGCCTAGTAGAAATAATACTATTATTATTGGATGAGCGAAGCGAAGACTTCAATTTCACCGACCCCCCAAAAAATTTAGCTCGGTTGTTTTTTTGTTTGTTTGTTTTTGTTTTTTTTTCGTCTGTTTGTTCGCTCTCTACCGGGCAAACGGCATATGCGATCTTAATGAAAATTTGACACGACCTTCGTTTTCTCTGAACTTAGACTTGCCACGTTTTTGGGTACAATCGAAGAAATATTTCTCATGAATATCGTACTTTTACGATTTTTTTCGATTTTTAGTGCGATATTTTCGTGCCATTTGGGCCAATTCTGACCAAACGGGTGGGGCTACAACGTTCATATTTCACATGGACATTAAGGTAATGGTGATGTATTGCTTTCTGAAAGAAAAAAGGTGAAAAAGTTAGCCAGAATCGAGAGAAATAAAGCTTTTAATATACGTTTTTTGACTTTTTGTGCGATATTTTCGTGCCATTTGGGCCAATTCTGACCAAACGGGTGGGGCTACAACGTTCATATTATACATGGACATTAAGGTTATGGTGATGTAGTACCTTTTGAAAGAAAATGTGGAAAAAGTTAGCCAGAATCCATAGAAATATAGCTTTAATGTAAGATTTTTACGTTAAATAATAACAAATTAACAAGAAACAATAGAAACTTGACAACAATCACCTACAATGCGTCGGCAGAAAAACAAAGCACTTGCAAAAGTAAAGATATCCCACGCAAACTAAAAACTTTAAAAAAGCTCATCCATCAACGCGGCGGGAATTTAGCGTTTTCCTAGTTAGCATAATACTTATTATTATCGTTATTAATAATATTATAGAAAATGTAACAAAACCTAGACCGAACCATTTTATCTGAGTAACACGTTAAGTTGCAATGATACATACCAATGTCATATAATCAGAAGCACAGAAAGATATTTTAGCTACAAACTTTACTCTAAATTATTATTTGTGATGGATGTTTGTCATGCATAATATAAATGATCGAGATTACTGGTCGAGGAAAACTCCCATTTAGCGGGATTCGAACTCGCGTTCCTTGGAAAAACTCCCATATAGCGGGATTCGAACTCGCGTTCCTTGGGAAAAACTCCCATTTAGCGGGATTCGAACTCGCGTTCCTTGGGAAAACTCCCATTAGCGGGATTCGAACTCGCGTTCCTTGGGAAAACTCCCATTTAGCGGGATTCGAACTCGCGTTCCTTTTTTACACCAAAAACAACTAACAGCTGATTGTTAGTATTATAAAGGTTCTATACTCAATGGTATTATCATTTACCAAAATATTATGTACCTGTGAGTGCACACCCAGTCGTATTCGTGGCATTATACATCTATAGGTATAGTAGAAACACAAATACATGTGTGAAACAATTTAAATGCGTGAGAAGAAGTAAATGCAAATGCATCATTGACGACTATTTTCGTTTGTGCCTCGACACTACCGGCAAAATATCACTTACGTTGATTTCACCTCTGCAATCGTTTCACCCCATCTCACACGCACTATCAATAACTTCCACGCACAAGCACAACATGCTGAGAGGAACGCTGTGGGGAGACTGTTCTATCTCCTTCTCGTCTGCCTAGCTGTCACGATTGTGTCTGATATCTTGTCATGTTACGTGAGGTCCCAGATAGTAAAGTTGGCTGATGATGGGAAAATAGAATATTTCTTTGACGAAATTAGAATTACCTTGCTTCGTCATTCATCAACTGAAAATCTAGTCACCTTGGCCCTTGGGTGTACAGACTACAGACTTATGGCTAGTCACCTTGGCCCTTGAATGTACAGACTTATGGCTAGTCACCTTGGCCTTTGGGTGTACAGACTTAAAGCTAGTCACCTTGGCTCTTGGGTGTACAGATTTATGGTTAGATGTGCAGAAAAACACGCAGAAGCAAAGGAAAATAAAGCTCATCGGCTCATTATTCTTATCAACCCCCACCTCAATTCGAAGAAGAGTTCATACGCGCCTCACATCATTGCGTAACTTGAGAATGGCTCAATAGAATAAAATGAAAAGAGCCCTAATCGAGGGTGATTTCGTGTACATGATTTATCAGAATTACCGGGAATGATACAAAACAAAAGTGATGTGTAATTGCAATTTGGCATTTTTGCAAGACGACAAAAAAAAGTTTAAACCCAAAATATTAAATTGAGTTGATTGATATTATTTACTACAATTCAGAAATTAAAAAAGTCCGCCCCAACCTGGATTCGAACCACGGGTCTCCCACATTCCAGATTGACTTTTTTAATTAATGAATTGTAGTAAATAATAACAATTACACCTACGGGAGTGTTTCCCGACTAACCAAATCGAGAAATGGGTTGATTGAATTATGGTCGATATAGACTGAACTGAATATTTATACCAAGTAGATTGAAAATGCCCGGGAAGGGGAGAACTCAAAAGAGGAAGCCGATGAAGAATACAAAAAAATATCGCCGTGCGTTAACATTTTTAGTGGCAAGCCGGCTCTGTTAGTAAGTTTTAAGTGTTGTAAGTTCACTTACAAAAAAAGTCCGCTCTTGCTCTCGCATTCAGTAATGGTGAAGCTGCCGGGTCGTGTCACATTCTGTATGTTCAACGTTAAAGTGCAATATCAACAAAAAATGCATTTAATTCGGACGTCGTGTTTGGTTTTATCATGAGACGTGACTACGCACAGACGGGCGGACAAAAAAGAGGTCCCTATACATTGAAGCTTCGCACCCTAATATGAAATGATGTAACAAATTGAATAAGTTTTTTTATAAGTGCATTTTTTAAGATTCAAAATAAATAAATATGCATTATAATGTAATCAGTCAGCCTTCTGTGCAGTGCACAAACTATCAATAATGCTGCAAATACGCAAGCTACTTCTCTCATATCTTATCATAAAAAACAAACCAGTAGCAGTGATAAGTATAATCATGGAAAGTATAAATATTTTTTACTCGCGCTCTCCTATGGATTGCACTTGTATGTGGATTAGATTTATAGATACACAGCAACAAAGGTATAAAAGGTGCAATTGAAAATGCATTGCAGTGTGATTGAAGCAACGTCATACAAGAATGCTGTATTCTGTGAAGTTTTTATTGAAGTTATTTATTATTTTGAAAAATCACTGTTCTTTGAAAACATTAAATAAATTTTCGTCCCTTATAATTCGGTAGTGGGGGGTCCCCCACATTCTTTTCCTGTGGTTAATCGTCTGAATACTGTCTTCGACATATCTTTTTCGTCCCTTTCCAACTATCTAGGTTTTTCTCCTCCACTTCTTCTCCTCGGGCATACCGTTTGCCTATTTCCTTATCTTCTTTTTCTTCCCTTCATATCACTTTCTACTCCTTTCCTCTTCTTCCATGCCTACATTTTTCCATTTCTTCTCCCACTCTTCCTTATTTTTCCCGCTCATTTTCATTTAATCATTCAACTTCCTCTCATCTGTCTTTTTTCCTTGTCCCGTCTTTCTACTGATTTAACTTCCTAGCTCCTTTTGTTCCTATCCGTTCCTCATCTTCATTTCTACTAATTAACTCTACTCCTATTTTCCTTTCTCTGCACATTATAATCCAACTCCTTTAACTGCAAATTTATACTGAATTTAATTGAAAACTGATGTCTACCCCAAGTATTAGACATCTTATAAATGGTATTTTAACTTTGTTAAGGTTGATAATTGATTATTTGAATTTTTGGGTATCTTTTACTCTTGACAATACTTTTGAATTCACAGTATAATCGGAAATTTGTAAAAGGATTAAGATCTGATTAATAAATGATTAAATTTAGATTTCGAAATTTTCGACTCTAATTGTAATTAATTTGTGAGAGTGAATACCTTTTACTTCGCAAGTGCATTCCTTGAAACGCAATGGATTAAAACCCAACAATATTTATTCAAACTGTTTAATTTTGTATTTACTTTTTAAAGTTCTTTACTCTAAACCTTTGTATTTATATTTAAAACTATGGAGAAACCAGAGCAGAATTTAATTATTAGAAGAGGCTGCACTTATTGTCTACATCTTCTCTTAGGACGATCAGTACCTCCAGATCCATGAGGGTCTCAGTTTGTGAGCGGATGAAAAACCCCAAAGTAATAACTAAATTTAAATAAACATTTAGAAGGCTGCTTTTGTCTCATCTTCCTAGACAGTATACACAGTTCAGAGTGCATTCCAGCTTGGAATGTAAACAACCAATTAGAAGAGTACTTTAATTTATTAAAGGCTGATATATTCCAATCTTCCTCTAGGACATATCCTCCGATCCCTGAGAGGACCAGACGTTGTGAGTTGAAAAACCCGAGCTGAAGTACCAGTTTTTAGAATTATATACACTGCACTTATTGCATCTCCTTCTTAGAGATATACATCCTCAGTCCATTGAGAAACTCACTAGTGAGCATGTTAATGTCTCAGCTTTCATAGTTAATCATACTCATAAGAAGCTGCCATTGTCTCCATCTTCATAGACGATCCAATCTCCTAGATCCCTGAAGGCTTCTCACGTAGTGCATTTGTCAACACCAGTCTAGAAGAAAGTTAAATCCTATACCTAAGAAGAGCTCACTATTGTCCCATTTTTACTACACGTCAGTACCTCCAGATCCTTGTAGAGGCATCTAGCGTTATATTAATACCCAAAATAATAAATACTTATATCATAAGCTTGACTTATTGTTAACTCCTAGGAAACAGTAACCTCATTCAGAAGGCTTCAGTTTGTTCATTTTAAACCCGATCCTGATAAAGAAGCTAAGTACATTTAGAGTGCATGATCACACCATTAGAAGAATTAATACCTTCAGAACGAGGACTTTTCCATTTACTGTGAAACACCTAACTAGAATCTAGTATTAATTTTGAAACGAGCAATAATTTTCCATTTTTAAGAATCGTATTCCAATCGAGAGGCATCTCAACATGTGAGATCAACACCCAGAAGGTAATCACATTTGAAGATGGACACTATTGTTTAAGTTTCTAAAACATTAGTACCAGTCCCTATGCTCTCATGCTTGTAGGACGATAAATCCCAGAGCTAGAAAGATAATACTTATATTAGAGAACAGCCCGTATTGTCAAGATAATCTTTGAGATGCGATCCTGCCAATCTGAAGGACGATCTACTTAGACCTGCGAACTAGTTAAGTAAGGAACAATCAACTAGAAAGGGCATTATTCACTTTTTGAAGGACATCTATTATCCTCCAATACTGAGAGCATCTGCATTGATGTGAAACATCCAGGGGAGTAAAGTAAATAACTGAATTAAAGGGATACTTATTGCATTCTCTAAAGCGTTATACTCCAATCCCTGAAGGCATTCCCTATGTGACTGAACCCAACAGAAATTAAATACTTGAAACACCCAGGCTGACTAATGTTAAATAACTTATCTTAGGAGTCATATTCAGATCCCTATAGGCATCTAGTGTCCATCCCAAGGCACCAGAGTTGAGATTAAACCCAGAGGCTGACTATGTTATAATTCTTTAGGAAGAGCATATTCCTCCATCCCTAGAGGAACAGCGTGATCCTTGAAGACTAGGAGTGAGTATTGAAATCAATAGAGGAAGAAAGCTTAATATCTTATTTTAAGGCGCTTATTCCCCAGA
The DNA here is from genome assembly GCA_024449915.1 of Sweltsa coloradensis. NCBI lineage: Eukaryota > Metazoa > Arthropoda > Insecta > Plecoptera > Chloroperlidae > Sweltsa > Sweltsa coloradensis. The sequence goes on along the minus strand of JAMZAV010001546.1, from coordinate 13,048 downwards.
TTCCTAGGAGTCAGTTCTCAGATTGAAAGGCAACCAGGTTGAAGTAATTAAAAACTTATATAGAAGAGGCTGTATATTACTCATTCTTTAAAGGACGATGTATCCTCAGATCCTGAGGGCATCTACGTGAGATCATGAGAGGCACCGAGCAGAAGTAAGTAAATAACCCAAGAGCTGACTATTGTACACTTTTAAAGAGGCGATTTCCCATCCTTAGGACGACATCTTCAGAACCCTAGAGCATTCACAGTAAGTAAGAATAATAAAAGAAGTTAAATAATTATGCTCACTTATTGTCATCTTTCTAGGACGATCAGTACCCCAATCCCTGAAGGCATCTCAGCTTTGAGCATGTGAAAACACCCAGGCTAGAATAAATAAATAACTTATTAAGAGGGTGACTATTGTCTCCATCTTCTCTAAGGACATATACCTCCAGATCCCTGAAGGCATCTCAGTGCTTTGACCATGTGAAACAACCTAGATTATTAGATAAAACTTATATTAGAAGCTCACTTAGTGTCTCCATCTTCCTAGATCCATAGTATCCTCATCCTGAGAGGCATGTACCTTGACATGTGAACAACAGACAGAATTAAGTTAAATACTTATATTTAAGAGTCATATTCCTCCACCCTCTCTAGTCATTTACCATCCAGAGCCACCTGAGAGATCTAGCGTTGTAGCATGTGAACACCAGGCTCAGTTAATAGGAATACTTATATTAGAAGAGGCTGCCATTATTGTGTCCATGTCTAGACATCAGTATCCTAGAGTCATAGAGTTTATCAAAGCGTTGTACATTTTAAACACCCAGGCTAGAATCCTCTAAACTAGAGGCAGCTCACTTATGGCATTCACTCCTAGGAGTCAGTATCTCAAAACCCTAAGATAGGTTGCATATGTAAAACACCCCTAGAGTAAGTACCAATTATATAGAGAGGCTGCACTATGTCTCCCATCTAAGAAATAATAACTTCAATTCTGAAGATCAGCTTAGTCCATAATCTTAGATATCAGTATCCAATCCCTGAGAGAGTCAGCGTTTGGCATTTAAAACCCAGAGCTGAAGTAAAGTTAAATACGTATTAGAAGAGGCACACTTATAAGTTAAGATCTTCTCAGGAGATAGACCAGTCCCTTAGTATCTCAGCTTGTAAGGAAGACTCCAAGTCCTAAGTAAAGTTCATATTTTGAGTTAAAAACCCAGAGCTAAAGAAGTCATACTTTCTAGAGACCCTCACTTATGTTACTATCTTAGAGACATTCTCCAGTCCCACACGGCAACATAGTTATACTTAAACAAGAACCCATGCTAACATCTAAAGTTTAATAACTTATATTAAAAGAGCTGACAATTCTCATCTTCTAGGACATCAGTATCCCCAATCCCTGAGAGCAACTCACGTTTGACTTGAAACCCAAGCTAGAGTAAATATAATTTATTAAAGAGGCTGCCATTTGACCATCTTCACTTGAATGAACACCGCAGCCTGGAGGCATCTCAGCTTTTGTAGCATGTGAAACAAGCCAGAGCTAGAAGTAATAATACTTAAGTTGAAGTAGGCTGCAATTTCCGTGCCACTCCTAAAGATATAGTTCACAGACCCGAGGCATAGTTGTAACTTATAAAACTAGATATAAGTTAACTACTTGTTTAGAAGTGCATTTCCCATCTAAGAGAACTATCCTCCAGCTGGAAGCACTCAGACATTATGTAGATTAAAAACTAGATAAAGAAGGTATATAATTTAAGTCCTTATGTCACCTTCTTCCTTAGGATCAAGTATCTCAGCCTGAGAGGCATCTCAGCGTGACATGAGAACCCATAGAAGAAAGTTAAATAACTTATATTAGAAGAGGCTGCACTTATTGTCTCATCTTCTAGACGATCAGTATCCTCCAATCCCTATGGCATCAGCTTTCGCTGTAGCATTAAACCAGAGCTGAAACTAAATAAGTAGAAGAATTACTTATTTAGTTCACTTCCTAAGGCGATCAACTCGTTCCTTGCGATCTCCGTTTGACATGTGAAACACCGCAGAGAATTAATAAGCTTATATTAGAAAAACTGACTTAGATGTATTAAGAATTTCTCAGATCCTGAGCCTCTCTGAGCATTCAAGCAACCGACATTTAAGCTAAAGTAAATATTATAGAAGAGGCTGCACTTAATGTACCCACCTTAGACGATCATTTCCTCAGATCTTTAGGCACCCAGTCATATGAAACACCTAGCTAAGGTAAGTAAAAACTCATATAGAAAGCTGCATATCCACTTTATAGGACACCAGTATCCTCAATCCTTAGAGGCATTCAGTTGAGCATTGAAGATCCAGCTAATAAGTTACAATACTATATAAGAAGCTGACTTATGTTCCAGCTCTCTTGGACATCTATCCTCCAGACCTAAGAGTTATCTCAGCGTTGTGAGCTGTTAAAAACCCAGATCTAGAAATAGTAATCAAGAGCTGCACTTATTTCTCAGCTTCTCTTAGACTAGTTATCATCCAGATCTTAGAGAGCTCTCAACTTTATGTGAAACAACCCAGTAGAGTAATTAAATAACTTAATTAGATCTGACCCTATGTTCCATCTTCTGTTAGGACATCTAGTATCCTCCAGATCCCTAGAGTTATCTACTTTGTAAGTAAAGACCCGATTAATTAAAGTTACTACTTCATAGGAAGAGCTTCATTTGAGCGCATCTCTCGTTGTAGAGTAACACCCAGATCTGAGAGGCATCTAATATGAGATTGAAAACCAGAGATGAAGTAAAGTTAAATAACTTTTATTAAAAGGGTCATTATTCGTCTCCATCTTTGTTGGACGATCATACCTCCAGATACTCTGAGAGGCATCTCAAGGTTGGAGCATTGAAACAACCAATAGAAGAAGTTAAATAACTTATCTATAGAAGTCCTATCCTCTTTAGGACGATCCGATCCTCCAATCCCTAGTGAGAGGAATCTAGCGTTGTAGCTGAAGTAAACAAGTAGAATTAAGTAAAATAACTTATTGACTGCACTTATTTCCATCTATCTTACAGATCCGTATCCTCGATCCTGAGAGCATCTTCGCGTTGGACAGTGAAACAACCAGAGCTAGAAGAAAGTTAAATAATTTATTAGAAGAGTCACTTATTGTCTCCATACTCTTAAGGACGATCAGCCCCAGATCCGAGGGCATTCCGCGTTGTGAGCATGTGAAACAACCCAGAGCTAGAAGTAAAGTTTAATAACTTATATAGAAAGGCTGACTTTTTTCTCGCTCAAATCTGCCATCCCTGAGAGCATCTCAGCGTGGGATATGTGAAAACCATGAAAAGTAAAGTAAATAACTACTTAGAAAGGGCTCATTTCTTTTCTCTTAGGACGTCATCCCATCCTGAAGGCTTAGCTGTAGCTTACAACCCAGAGGCCTAAGTATTGAATATTTAGACAAGCAGGCTAATAGTTCATCTTTCTAAGGGACGTCATTCCTCCCAATCCTATGAGATCTCAGTTTAGCATGGAAGCACCCAGAGCTGAGAAATTTAAAACTTATCTAGAGCCAAGAACTATTTCCACTTTTAAGGAGACGCCTCAGTCCCAATCTTTCAGGTTGCATTGTACAACCCGAGAGGCATCAGTTAATAGTATGTTAAAAGCCGCAAAGTACTCAATAATTAATTAAAGGATCTCAATCTGTCGCCTCTCGTTTAGACGATCAGTACCCCAAACCCCGAGATAGTAATCTCAGCTTGTGAGAATGTGACACTAAGCTCATTAATTAAAAACTTATATTAGAAAGCTCCCTTATGTCATCTCACGTTCTAGTAACAACCACGCGCAGATCAAGGTTAGAAATGTATATAGAAGAGGCTGAACTTATAGTCCATCTTATTAAGGAGACATATCCTCCATTATCCGTGATAGTATCTCGGTTGTCGCATTGTGAAACGACAGAAACTAGAAAACCTATATAGAAAGTGAAGCTATGTCAATCTTCCTTAGGACGATTAATACTTCAGACCCTGAGAGGCATCTTCGCTTGTGAGCATGTGAAACAACAGAGATAGGTAGTTAATAACTATATTAGTAGAGGCTCCTTTTGTCTACATTTCCAGGACGATCAGTATCCTCCAGATCCTAGATTAGCATGGGCATTAATCTACCAGCTCATAAGTTAAATAGTTCATATACGAGGGGCCATTTCCCTCTTGATAGGACGATGTAGTCCAATCCCTGAGCAGGTCAGTTCAGTATTAGAAGAGAACCGACTGTTTATTAAAACTTATCAAAGAGCCTGGATTATGCATCTTCTCGTGGACGTGGGAAACCCAGCCAAGAAGTTATTATTATGAATTAAACAACCTGACTAAAGTAATCTAAAAAACAATAGAATCTCCTTCTGTCCCATCTCCTAGGACGATCAGTATCACCAGATCCCAGAGAGGCTTAGTTGAATTGAAACTATATAGAAAAAGTTAAAACTTATATTAGAGACTCCTTATGTACATCCATCTTATCTTAGAAGACTCCTGACCCGTCTCAGCTGTGGGGAATGTACAACCCAGAGCTAGAAGTAAAGTTAAATAACTTTATTAGAAGAGGCTGCACTTATTGTCTCCATCTTCTCTAAGAACGATCGTCCGATCCGTAAGCCATTCCTGAGAGCATGTAAACAGGCCTTGAGCTAAGTAAATTAAAAACTTAATTAGAAGAGTGAGTTATTTCTCCATCTTTAAGAGGCTCATATCCTCCAGATCCTGGCATCAGCGTTGTAATGTGAAAACCCAGAGCTAGAAGTGTAAGTTAACATACTTATAGAAGAGTTCTCACTTTTCTTGATATCTCCTTGAGATCTCAATCCTCAAGCTGAAGCATCTACTGGAGTTAAACACCCAGTAGCTAAAGTAATTAAATCAACTTATCATGAAGGACTGATTATTTCTCATCTTCTCAAGGCGATCAGTATCTCCACCCTGAAGCAAGCTTTAGATGTAAAACAACCCAGAGCTAAAGTAAAGTTAGTACATTAAAGCCCACTATATATCCATCATTTCTAAGGAACCAGTTCATCAGTCCTATGGCATCTTAGGGTGAGCATGTGAATCAACCAGAGCTAGAAGTAAGTTATGAGATTATTAGAAGGCCAGTTATCTCCAGTCATTAAGGTACATATATCCCCAGATCCCTGAAGGCATCTCATTATGAGATGACTCCCAGATCCGAGAGGCTATAAGCGTTGTGAGCATTGAAACAGTGCATTTCATTGAAGTAACTTAGATTAGAGGCCTTATTCTCAGCATGTGACCCAGAGTAGAAGATGTTAAAAGCAAATTAGAAGAGCTCAACTTGTGGCCATTGAACTTAGCCCGACTCCAAAAGTAATCACTTGATAGTAACACCGGCTATTATTTACCAACCTCTTAGGATAAGATCCTCCAGATCCCTGTGAGGCATCTCCTTTTTGAGGAATCAGAAACCTCCAGAGTATTTAAGTTAAATAATTAAAACCGATAGTTATTAATATCTTATCTTAGAAGCTAGTCCCCCTCTCCTGCTTAACGGGTTGCACTGAACAACGCCTTGGGAAGCAAGTAAATAATAATATTAGAAAGGCTCTTATTGTCTCAATCTTCTCTTAGGTCATCATTACCTCCAGATCCTTGAAAGGTATCTCAGCGTTGTGAGCATGTAAAACAACCCAGAGCTAGAAGTTAAGTAAAAATTTAAAAGGGTTGAACTTATTGCTCATCGTTCTTTAGACACAGTTCCTCCAAATCCCTGAGAGGGCATCTCAGCTTTTTGTGAGCATGTAAACACCTAAGCTAGAAGTAGAGAAAAATAACGTATATTAGAAAAGGCCACTAATTATTTGTCTCCATCTTCTCTTAGGACGATCAGTATCCTCCAGATCCCTGAGAGGCATCTCAGCGTTGTGAGCATGTGAAACAACCCAGAGCTAGAAGTAAAGTTAAATAACTTATATTTATTAAGCGAGCGAAGCGAGCCTTTCCATTTGACTCTGCCGGAAAAATTTGTCACTGTTTTTTTTTTTTTTTTTTTGTTTGTTTGTTTGTTTGTTTGTTTGTTTGTTTGTTTGTTTGTTTTTTTTTTTTTTTGTATGTCTCGCCATAACGTTCGAACGGAGGCTCGGATCGAGTTGAAATTTTCACCATCCGCAAGCTTCGTTCTCTATTGAATGCCATTAGTTTTGTGGCAAAATCGTTCAAAAAGTTAAAAAGTTACATTAAAGTTAATCGAAAGTTTTTTTTTCAAACTAAACGGCGACAAAATCTGAGATAGCCAAATTATTTAGAATGTCCGTCCGGTCACGAATATGTTAATTTTATTTTGATCCGCTAAGTAGTGTAGATGGAAATTGCATTATAACAAAAGTAACGTTGCCATGGCAACGAAAAGACGCGTGAAGTTTCTAATGCACTGCCACCTAGAAGTAATCAAAATACTTTCGAGGAAGCAGTCTATTATTTGTCAACAAAGAGTTTGAATAGTTTTCCTAAGGAGTCAAGGTCCTCTAGATGGCGGTGGATTTTATCCACAATGTAAAGGGTTACACACGGGTTTACCCAAATACCTTGGCAATAATAAATAATATTGGAAACATGGCCCTGTGGACAGCGAACGTCGCAAATTTTTAAATTTAAAAAAATGAGCAATGTGGGTGCAAAGCTATAGCACGTGCTCGCTTATCAACGCGTCCAACTGAGCGTTTCCTATTTTTATTTTTATTACAAGTCATTTTATGTCACTTTTAGAATCAAACCTTAATTTATCTTATTAAATGTCAAGGTGAATGTGACATGAATGATGAAGGATTAAGAAATGGAAAGGTGAAAGTGTCATGTGGGATGATACACAGCAGAAGATATAGGTATATAGATAGGTATGATGGTGAATGATGAACAAATTAACAAATTTATCTTAATAAATGACAAGGTGAAAGTGACATGATGGATGATTAACAATGGATAAATTTATCAAAAATAAAAATACAATAAAAATGATATATATCAAAATACGTGGAGAAAACATTTACTACTGTTGGAATACGTTTTTCACGCAAGTGCCAGTATACTTGCAGTTATGCTTATTGCTTACACACACTATTCTATAACGCAACTGTGGTGGTTACTCGTCTGCAGGGAGGGTGATCGCCTCCACTGGATCCTCCTCTATATGTCTGGAAGTAGGTTCAATTCAGTATGTCTGAGGCACTCACGTTTAACATCTTTCAGATCTCATTTCATGTCCCGTAAAATACAATCGATTCAATTTTGGGCCATATAAATAAATTTTCCGACAGAAGATGCTCGTTTTCGGCATCGATTGTTTGTAATGGGCGTTAGCCTACTCTAAGAAATCGACGACGATGATAATAAAACGGCGCTTAAAGTCCCACAAGGGAGGAAGGTTTAACCCAGCCTCTACGAGCCCGGAGAATCATTTCCGCGCCGAGGAGAGCCAGGAAACTCGCAAATAACAATTACGCTGAAATGTAGACGAGGGATTTTAATTTGTAAATTGAACACGGATATACGAATTCTAAGCCAGCAATGTCCAAATTAAACCTCCATCAAACAAAACAAATCGAATGTCAGATTACCCCGTAGTCACGTTTTCGCGGGCGAGATCAACTATTAATTTGATATCCAAAATTAAAATAAGATTAAATATTCAATTCGATATGGAACGCTGATGAATCGATTGGATAGTAGTTGAAGGTGCCAGTTTAGATGTATGATACTGATATGACGTGATTGGTGGATGTGAACCACGCTCACATAACAAGCCCCTTCGTATGTCGAGACTAAACCACGCAGACTGGTCTTCTGTTTGTTAGGCATCTGGGGCAAAAGACCCAGACCTTTTCTCGACTGTTCGCTTACTAATCACGTTACGTACGCTACCGTACGTTTTTGGTTTTCCATTTTATATGGTGAATATTACTGAACAGTAGGTCCAACAACATCTGACAGAATACGTACAGAATGTATCGGGGAATTCTAGAGAGCATTTCTCTTTCCAGCAAACAGACAAGACGAAGTTCCCCCTTTTCATCCCTATCCCAAAACTCCGCAACCCGGTCAGGGATGCTGACGTACATTCCGATCCCTCGGGTGGCCCCGGGGTGGGTGGGGGTGAAACTTGAAAGTAGTGCTTTATGTGCACGACACGATGCCAACACAGCGGTGAATACAGGGGGTGGGGGATTTTTAGGCCTTTCACAATTGCAAATTTGCAACAATTTCCGACTTCGGCAATAGGAGGGGCATAGGATCAGCTTTGATCGAGAATTATGATCTCCAATTAAAAGCATAGCATACTGTCAGCCTTCACAGCTTCACTATTTCCTTTTAGTAAATTTAGATTTTTAAACGTATACAAATTTGTAAAAATAAATTCCTTCGGCGATAAGGGCATCTGCCAGTGGCGCAGCCAGGTTTTGGATCTAGGGGGGCAGGACCTTTTAATGGGGGACGTCGACTCATATTAAGCAGTTTACAAAACATTACAAATTTACTAAAGTTTGATAGGTATATACAACACAATAGTACATACATTATTTAGCTCTCGATCCAATGCAGTAACTCTTACTGGTCATTGCAGCTCGGAGAAGTGCCTGATTTGAGTGCGATCGATCGTTTTTAATACATAAGGGTTTTTTCTTCTTGGTTTCATGTTTACAAATTAAGTTTGTTACCACGTTTTCAATATCAAGTGATTCGGCCAAGTTTCTCTCAATATTTAGCAATGGTATTGGATAAACGACCTTCTGACATGGTTGACCGTGAGTTTGTTTTTAATACCTTGAGTCTGCTGATACTTCTCTCAGCCGTCGCACTGCTCGGTAAAAGTTTATTTGGATAAACACTTGAAAGAATTCTAATAAGACGAGTGAGCGAAGCGATTGAGGAAATAACGCCACTTGATCGCGGCTTCGACGTGACTAATCTGTCTGTCTGTTCAGTCCCATACGGCCGAACGACCAAACAGATTGTGCTGAAACAACATAATAATCAAATTCCGTTACGATGTAAACCTACCAGAAACCATATCTTTTTAAAATAGGCTTAACATGTGTAGGTTTCATTTTTACGACAATGCTTTTTTCTTGAAGAAGTCATTTTAATCGAATAATTTTTGTCAGGCTGTGATTACATGCTGACCAAGGTGTATCGAATCTTGCACGCTCAAGGTTCCCTTAAATTCCGCTGGGATATTGAGTAAACCTTGCAATCTTTACTCGTATTTCGTACTGGCTATGTTTTCCTTAGAAGTGTATACATTTCAAAAATCAAAACATGTTTTATAATGTTTTTAATACAATTATACAATCCAGAAATTAAACAATCTTTCCCGACCGGGGGTTTCAACCTATGGCTTTCACATTTCGGATATAATGGCGCTTTAGACAACTAGACTATAGGAAAACGCCAAAGTCGAGTGAGCGAGTCATGTGTTGAGTACCCGGGAACACTTGCATTTAATTAGTATATATTTATTATTATTTATTTATAAGTTTGATAATAACTATATATATATATATATGATAAAAAACAAGGATCTTGGGTAAAACCGCGTCGAAAATAAGATGAACCAGGGCAGAACCTGGGCGTCCACCGACGTTTCGTCTGTACTACGTCCACACCATGGGGCCAAGTTGAATGATTTTCTTGACTGTGTGTCCCAAACTGCCATCAACATTCTTTATTATCAAGACATCGAGAAAAGCAAGTGAGTCGTTGGATTCTACTTCCATGGTGAACTGAATGTTCGAATGGATACCATTTAGATAGTCAAGAAAATCATTCAACTTGTCCACACCATGGGGCCAAGATGAATGATTTTCTTGACTATCTAAATGGTATCCATTCGAACATTCAGTTCACCATGGAAGTAGAATCCAACGACTCACTTGCTTTTCTCGATGTCTTGATAATAAAGAATGTTGATGGCAGTTTGGGACACACAGTCCATAGAAAACCCACCCACACCAACCGGTATCTGAATGCTGCTTCCCACCACCGTCCTTCACAGTTATTTTCAGTGGTTAACACTCTAGTCACCCGGTCCAGGAACCTTACTGACAAATCTCACTCAAGAGAGGAATTTGACAAGCTCCGTGAAGCTCTCTCACTCAATGGTTACTTGGACCGAGACATAACCAGAGCGTTTAAACGTGAACTGAAGAAATCTGAGGATGATACTGAGGACAAGGAGAAACCACGGTCTAAAGCTTTTCTTCCATATGTCAAGGGTACCACAGACGTCATAGGTAGAATCCTCAATCGTAAGAACATCGAAACCATTTTCTCCACTGACAGAAAAATCAGCTCCTTTTTGAGAAGTGCTAAGGACTCTGTTCATCTGGAAGAAAGAGGGGTTTATGAGGTTCCCTGTGGCGACTGCGATCAAACGTACATAGGCCAAACAGGCAGACGCATAGCAGTGAGGATAAATGAACACTCTAATGCTGTGAAAGCAGGTGACAAGAAATCAGCCCTGGCTCAACATGCTTAAGCTTACTCGCATGTGATAGATTTTGACAAAACAAAAACTATTTGTCCTGTACAACAGCTCAAGCCACGTATTATCCGTGAATCTGTGGAAATTGAGAAACGGCCGAATAACATGAACAAAAGAATGATAGCCCGAGCCTCCCTCTTGCTTGGAAACCTGCACTCATGCCTCGAAATGTAGTCCGTAGACCTATTCAGCCAAATCCCTCAGAGGTGGTGCAAATTTCAGATTCCATAATTCTAAGCACGAACAACATTTCAAGAGACAACCAATCAGGCCCTATGACAAGAAGCCGGACTAAAAAGGTTTCACTACAGTAAGCTGTGCTATTTTGTTTCTCAATTGCCACCATCCGTATATATTTTTTCGATATGACATCGCCACCCCGCACCTTTTCACGATATGACCTCGCCGCCCCGCACCTATTTTCTATATAACCTCGCCGCCCCGCACCTTCAGCCGAGGCTATATAAGGCGGGCGCTGCGTGCTTGCCAACCACTGTGACTCCAACCTCCGTAGAGTCACAGTCAACCTTGAAAATGTCTGACGTAGTACAGACGAAACGTCGGTGGACGCCCAGGTTCTGCCCTGGTTCATCTTATTTTCGACGCGGTTTTACCCAAGATCCTTGTTTTTATCCTATGACGGGCCGCGAAAACCTACAACAATCCATATATATATATGAAAATATATGTTTTGAGGTAAAACTGCGTGTGATGATTTATAATAAAATAATATTTTATTACCGACGTTTCACTTGGGTTTCACCTAGCTTTATCAAGGTTATAAAACAAAAACAAAATGGAATAACAAAGTAAGTGAAACAAGTGTTCGTATAACGAGAAGTGGACATTCTAGACTATTGCAGGCTGATGCTCCACCACCATCTGAAAATGAAACTCGTCCATTAGACCAACTCCGGGAAGGTCCCTTGACAAGAAGTAGGAGATAACATACACCGCTTACATCTGGAGGCTCTCACTCAACTCTCTGTCTAGTCATCTAGATCTGTTTTCCTAGATGGCTGTGTTTTAATTATTGTCATCTTGTACTTTGTTATTCCATTTTGTTTTTGTTTTATAACCTTGATAAAGCTAGGTGAAACCTTAGTGAAACGTCGGTAATAAAATATTATTTTATTATAAATCATCACACGCAGTTTTACCTTAAAACATATATTTTCATATCATGTACTGCGAAAGCCTCAAATCTAATATATATATATATATATATAAATAATAATGTTTTGAGTTCAGTTTGTATTAGGGCGCGTCAACTGTAAGGCCATAATGCGCCACTCTAGCCTATGATAGGCTAGGGAGGAAAGACCCATGCTGACTTGATCCAGTAGTCCCGTTAGGTAGGGGGAAGAAAGGGAATGTTACCGGGTACTCAACACATGGCTCACTCACTCGTCTAACAACAACTTTGGTTTTCCTAGTACTGTGTCACTCAACATTAGGTTTTTCACCTTTTGCAGAAAGATTGTAGTAAAAAGCCCGGAATGAGAAAATATTCGTCCGTCGTCGCCAATAATTGAATAAGAAATGTAATTTTTGTAGAAAAAAAGTGGGGGTGCAAAATTTTGGAGATCTAGAATATTTAATTGGATGGTTCTAAACAGGAAAAATATGAAGCAATATTATTAAAATCTTAAAAGTGATCTTCCAGCTGCGTGGTAAAAATATCAAGAACTTCAAGTAAACATGACTCCTGAATTGGTCTTTTGGAGATGCAATGGGAGAATCTTTGGCAAGCTCATCATGAATTTGTTAATTTTTCTCACCCTCTTTTGTACAAAACTGTTCGACGATTCACATGAGTCTGCAAACCACTCTGCTTTTTTATTAATATCAAGGAACGCTTCATCAGAGCGCATTGCTGATATTTCTGCTTCGAATGACTTTATTAATCTACTTGCCGTTTGAAGATTTATTTTTTAATTCTGAAAGTAGTTTGACAGAACATATACTTTCAAATTACTTTGTGCCAAAAACAGAGGATGAACGTATTTATTTTTCAATACCACATGGTATTTTTTGGGACTTTGAAGTGGAACAATTCAAAGGCTTAGGGGGCGGGGGGGGAGCATGCGTCCCCCCTTCCCCCCTTCCCCCCAACCCCCTACTGGCTACGCTACTGGGATCTGCCACCTCTAGCTTTACCCGCGAATAGTTGCACTAGAATTTTGCAATACTAACCTGAGTAACTTCCCCCCCCCCCTACACATCTCCATTGACAATTCCTTACTTATTTTAGAATTACTAAAAACTATTGACAGTCGAAGAAGCCGACCAAAAATCACATCACAAACAAAAACTCGCCCCTCTCCCCTTCGCCCCACGAGACAAGGCTAGATCCGCTCCTGTACCAACAAGGTCTTCGAGATTTTAGGGTTCGTCTGTAATCGACCGTTTTGAGCGAGTCTGCTTGGCTAGTCGACTCGTTAGTCGGAAGTGACGTCATGAAGTTGGCGTCGAAATGTCACAGCAGCCTAGCAGACATCTGTTGTAGT
>JAMZAV010001545.1:0-146596 GCA_024449915.1 Sweltsa coloradensis | reverse complement strand
TTCCCGCCTCCCCACTTAAAAAGCAGTGAAGCAACTTCTTCTCAATGAATGTTTTTATTCTGTTCAAGATTTCCTAAATCATAAATTATAAGTAATACAACAACGTTAGAAATAGTTACTAATTGATTTCATATGTGTATTATTTATTAAACCATGTATTCTAATTCTGGTTGATTGATTGTATGAAGGCAGAGGCTTATGGACTAGTCGCATATAAAGAATGTCAACAGTAATTTCATGTATGTTTATGTTTATAATAATGATATTATGTTTTTATGTATTGACAAGTCCCACAGTGGTAATTGTACAATTTTCTTCTTACAATGTACTGCTCAGATGGACGCAAAATAAAATACAGTACAATACAATACTGTTTGGGTTGGGTTATCTTTCACATATTGCCATTAAGTGCACCTATCTCATAAAAAAATCATGTTAAACAAATCATACCAAATTGCCAAGAGGCCAATAATGCACCGGTGCGCACGGGCATCATAATATACAGCAAGCAGCAATTTCTGGCATTTTTATTTTTTGTACATCTTCTTGTATTAAAAAAATACTTCATCCAAAGTGATTACTGATTGATTATTGAATGTGAATTACAAAAATGGATCCTTGAAAAAGGCAGAGAGTTTTGTCCTAATGTAATAAACAACATGATTACTAAAAAAGAATAAAGAATATACAGTGTTTTCTTCTCATATGCCTATAGACCTACTTATGATAAATCACCTCTTGATGTAAAAGCATATCACATGGGTCTAGAATTTTAGTTTAAATTACTACAAATATCATCTTATTCTATATTTTTAGTACTGTATTTCAATCAACATATATTTAACATTATACTTTACTTATAATTTGTCTACAAAAAATAATTCTACGTAGTAAGGAACTGAAATAGAAAACACTTCTAGTATGTCCAAAATACTATTAAATCGCCTGTCGATTATATATTGTAGAATCTATGTCAAATATTTGTTACCTTATATTCTGTTTCCTTTCTTTTTTTCTTTCTATTGAAATAAAATAAATAAATAAATTGTATTTAGAGTCTACTCACTCAGTTATATAACTGATTTTCAGTGGGGAACAGTAAATCTAAGCGACCAAGCCAACCCTGTAGGCCCCGACGCAATCGACGAGTGAGCGACAACCAACCATAGATCAATATTTTTTAATAGGAAATATAATCATACTCAATCATACTAATCTTGTGTACATTAAGAATTTAATTCATCTTTTTCACTAGGTATCTGTACATACAATTTATTGCAACTTTGATATGTTATTTTAATATTTATTATTATTCTTACACATAAATTGTATTTTTAACTGTATTCTAGGTCTCTAGATTAAGAAATGTTTACTTACATACATCTGTGTATGTCTCTCTAATTACACATTACACATAAATAGTATCTTTAACTGTATTCTAGGTCTCTAGATAAAGAAATGTTTACTTATAACATATATGTGTGTGTCTCTCTAGGCCGAAGCACCATCTTTCATATAAATTATAGCTAATTACATTTGAATACTCCCACACACAGGGCTACGGCTCTAGGTGGGTGTTCTTTCTTCTACTTAGGCCCTAACTGGCTAAACATGTCTGCAACTGTTTTGTACTCAAACTGAAGAAAAATAAAATGAAATAGATAGATAGATACTTTTATTTATCTACCTTCATCAAATATTAAGTCTATTAAGAATCTGCTCCACTTCAAAAAAGCAGTGAAGCAACTTCTTCTCAATGAATGTTTTTACTCTGTTCAAGATTTCCTAAATCACAAATTTAAAGTAATTCAACAATGTTAGAAAAAGTTTATTGTCTTCATATTTTTATTATTTATTAAACCATATATTTTAATTCTGGTTGTATGAAGGCTGAGGCTTATGTATGTATTGATTCCATTGATTTGATTGACTTAATCGGGATTTTTTACTAAATTTAATTTATGTAGAAATTTCTGATCGATTGTTGGTTGGTTTTGGTTGTATGAAGGCAAGGTTATGGATAGTCTCATATAATGTCAACAATAATTTCATGTCCCTATTTTTATTTTTAAGGTTTTTTGGTTTATGATAATAAATTTTTGTTATTTTTTTAGTATTGACAAGCCCACGTGGAATTGGGGCGATTTTTCTCTTACAAGTACGGCTTTTAAATTTTCGAATTATAATAATAAGTCTTTTTTTAGCGTCATGCCTTTTGGGACAAACACATTACATATTATTTTTTACACACTACAAGTAGGAGGTGGGCCCTACTACAAAATATTAAGTAATTTTCAATCATACCTTTCTTGAGTAATTAATTACTCAAATCAAAATTATATTTTATTAAACAAAATAGTAAAAACTTCTCCCCCCCACTTATCAAATACCGGTTACTTTATTTCAAAATTTCCCTTTTTATAGGGGCATTCTAAAGTTTTTGGCAATCTTTAAAAAACTTAACCCCCTTGTAAAACTGACTTACAATTTGTTTTTTTTCTTTTTACCTGTAAAACAGCTGACTTGCTTTCTGGTTTCATAATTTGCATCTCATCAATTCTAACCCCTTTTATTTTGATTACTCCCCCTTAAAAACCTTTTTTCTAATTTATTAAAAAGGTAAGTCATACCCACAAATCATTTTTTGTTCAATATTCAACCATTCCAAAAAAATTTAGCATTTTTTTTATGGAAAAATATCTAGCATTTGAGAAATTACCCATCCTCATTTTGGAGGATCTCAGTCTCCTTAATCATAACATACCTTGATAAAGTACGATTTAAAAGTAAATAAAATGAGGTTTAATGATAGTATTTTATATCTCGGGTTAAAAAAAGACAAATGGCAGCTAGTTCTGCTTAAAAACCCTATCTTCTTCCTCCCCTTTCTTCAAAAATACAATACAGTTCCTTTAAGTTTAAGTTTTTGAATAACATTTCACCTAATATTTTTTACATCAACAAATTTAACACACTCGAGTCCCTATTTTCCCATTTTTACCAACCTTATAATTTCGAGATTTCCATACCTAGCAAATCATTTTGTTTGTTACATTTAATTTTTAGACATTAATTTTTAACCAGTCTCCAACATTTTTTTTAAATTTAGCGTTTTTTGTATAAAAAATTTTCCCTTAAAGGGTCACAGGCGTTTTAAGCAAATTTTGGGGAGAAACGGGGCAGGGTGAGGGGATGCGGGGAAGCGTGTTGGAGGGGGGCCTCAAAGTTCTGCTAAAAATTTTTAATTTGTCCCCCAATAGCGAGCCGTTTTTTTACGACGAGCAGGAAATCTTTTGTACTGCAGAAAGGTTTTAGAGGACGCGAGATGCGCTCAGTCGTCACACATTGCCCAAGGGCGCCCCTGAGTCAAAAATATCACCATTCACGAGCTGGGTAAAATGCGTGTCTCCTCAAGTTTGAAGTTTTACATTCTCACATTTTGTATTGAGTGTTAAAAGAAAACCCCCACAAAATAAAGGGGGAAAAACCCAAAATAATTCAATTAATTTTTTTGGTTTTTGTCTCTATGCAATGATCATTATTCTATGGAATGAGGGTTTTGCAAAAAAAAGAACATTCCGCAACATTTGAAAAAAAGTATAATGTTTTTAAATTTTTCGGGGAATACAGGTAACCATAAACATAAAAATTATTGTAAAGTAAAATGTGCCGCGATTTGGGTTCAAGTCCAGAAAAAAATCTGGTCCCGGATACACCCACTCAACGGGCTAAAACCCTTTGCCCAAGGCCGTCTAGATATTCGCTTCCCCCCCTAGCCCCGGGGTAAACCCCCGGGTTTTCCAGGACACAAGTTTTAAGCCTATTTTTGCTTCACTGCATTATTAAAATTTGGGCTAGCATACGATACTAAAATTTAATAATAAAGTACTACAGAAAATAAAATCAGGACGGGTTTTGTGGGGGTTTCGGGAACCCGAGACCTCCCGAATCAGTCAACCATTGGGGCCAACCTTGTCAGATATTACTTTACTTTGGCCCAAAAACCCTTCCCCTTTTTTTTCGCGGAGCAAAACATTGTTGTATCCCCCAAAAGACCAAGGGTCACACAACTATTAAAAGGGATATGTGGTACACGGGTACGTGTAGCAGTGGTATCATCCAAAAAAAATTTTTAGGGGGAAAAAACGCTCGGGGAAAAACGGGGCACTTTTGGGGAACAAGGGGGATTGGGGGGGGGTTTGGGCCCCCCAGTTATACGGGGCGAAAGCGCAAAACCCCCGGAAAAAAATTTCGATTCTAATTTTTTAGGATTTATTTTGAAATTTTGTTTTAAAAAAACCCTTTAAAAAAAAATATATAAAAAAATTGCAAATAAGAAAAAAGTTTTTCAACATTTATATAATTTTCAAAGAAAAAAAAAATTAATTCAAATAAAAGTTGCGTCCCCCCTCCCCCCCCTCTGCCCAAAATTTCGCCCCCCTTTAGTTACGCCACTGTTTTTTTAAAGTAGTGTATAAAGACAAATATTTTAGGCACTTCACAGTCACGCAGCCCAGCACATCAGTTTTATACTGCTTTCTTTACCGGGTTAAAAACCTTTTTTATTATGTGCATCGATGCTGGACGACAAAAACCCCCAAAAGTCCCCGGTTTACCCCAATTCCTAAGAACTAAAAGGGAAACTCAAATCCACATCAAACTCAAATAAATCTGCCTCAGCGAAATCAAAACCGGGCCCCTTCTGCTTGGGAAGCAGAGCCTCTAACCACCCCCGCCCAAAAGATTTTAACTTTTACGTATGCTAAAACCCCAAATTTCCCGAAGAACTTGTGATAAATTTAAAATTTTAAAAAAAATTTTTTAACTACAAATTTGGGGTTTTTAAATATGATAGGTTTATATAGCCCGCTTTGATGGATGCTCCCCGCTCTTTTTAGTTTATGAGAACGATTCTCAATGTTTTATTTTGGGGTTTTGGGAAG
The DNA here is from genome assembly GCA_024449915.1 of Sweltsa coloradensis. Taxonomy (NCBI): domain Eukaryota; kingdom Metazoa; phylum Arthropoda; class Insecta; order Plecoptera; family Chloroperlidae; genus Sweltsa; species Sweltsa coloradensis. Next base: position 141,653 of record JAMZAV010001545.1, on the reverse strand, counting down.
ACTTTTTGAAATGCGGGGTTTAGGATAAAATTTTAATGTTCACTTTTTCCCCAACCCAAACCCAATTTTACGGGATAGCGGGGGACCCTTTTGTGGGGGTGAGTGTGTCACAGGGTTTTCCCCCTCGTTTTTTGCTTTCCATGTGGCTTTTCCCTTTCGGGGGCCCAAAGACCAACTTTTGCAGGGCGTTTGTGTGTGTGGGGGGGGGGGGGGGGCGATGTGTTAGTAAAAAAGTGAAAAAGGGGTAAAAGCAAAACATTTTTTTCAGAAGTTTTTAGTATTTTTTTTGTTTTGAATTTCCCCCCCGTTGGGCCCCAAAATCGCGGGCCAAATTTTAAATTTGGGTGGTTTGTCGATTGCTTACTACCCACCCCTTTTTTACCAATATTTTCTCCCAGAAATTATTTTGGTACTCAAAAAAAATTTGAATGGGGCCGGGAAAAAACAGACCACCCCAAACTCAAAAACAACCAAAATTTGAGGGCCCCAAACATTCATTTTAAAAATTTAAAATTTGATATCAATAATTGTTAAAACTTTTTTTTAAATGATACACCATTGTAACAAATCAATTTCCCAAGGGGAAACTTTTACCCTCCCCTTCCCCAAAAACCTAGAGATTCCCGTGGCCCCCTTTCAAATAAAAAAATATAAACGGTTTATAATATCGAACTATTGTTTTGATATTATCACCTGGGAAAAATTAATGGGATTTCCCAGTTTTAAGTTGCAAACATTGTTTTAATTTTTTTGGAGGGAAAGGGCGCGTCAACCGTTTTGGGATAACTTTAAAACACATGATTTTGGGAAAATTTTTTTTTTTTTTTTGTAGTGGGTAGATAGTAGTGTTTTTTTTGGGGGGGTATACCAAGGGGGGGGGGGGGGGGTTTATGGGGTTTTTAAGCCCCCCCCCAAAAAAAAAAAAAAAAACGAGTGTAATCGATTGAAGAAAAATATAAAAGGGGGGAGCAAACCCAAAATATGATATTTTTCAAAAGGTAATTACAAATTTCTTACAAAGTCGGGCTTTGGGACAAAAAGAAATTTTATGATTGCATAGGGACTTTTTTGGTAGTATTGACTCTACCAAAGTGTTTAAGGCGTTGAAAAAAGTCAAAAACCCAGAAAAAAATTTGAAAAGGCCTCCGGGGCTGGGGCTTCGCCCCCAGGAAAAACCCTTTCCTTTTGGCATGTGACACCCCCCCCCCCCCCCTTGGACATTTTTTGGATACACCATAGTGTTCTTTTTTCATTAGCACTTTGTTGCTATTTCATAGTCAATTTCAAAAAATGGTAGGGCCACATCAAGATATATGGAGGGGAAAAGCAAGCTGCAAAAATTAATTAAAAAGCCCAAATAATTTTAAAGTTTTCCCAAAACCCCAACCCCGCACACAAGTCACGACATTTTTAAAAACTTTTGAAATTTGGATTTAATTTTTTAAAAGGTTTTAAATTTTTTTAGTATTCGAAAACCAAAATTTTAAATTTTTCCCAAAATTTTTTCCTTTGTAGGTATCATTTTTTTATAAAGTTTAAATAAGTTAAATTTTTTGTTAATAGATTTTTCCCAATTTTTTTGCAGATAGGACAAATTTTGGAAAATAAGTAAAAAGTTCCCGCTGAACTGGGGAAGACAGCATTAAAGCAGATATAATATATTATTATTTTATAAAACACCTTTTGTAACCGTTTTTTTCCATATTTTTTTTCATTGTCTGTCTGTTCCAGATCCCCGGGATATCTCTTTTTTTGTAACTTTCTTTCTTTACTGCACACTAAGTTTTCGTTTTAAAAGTAAAAAGATTTCCCTCGTTTTGGGAAATAGTAAACCTTTAAAAAAATTTGCTTTTGGAAAATTTTATGAATCTTTTCCGCCAAAAGGTAACTCAGGTCATTTAACACCCAAAAAATAATTATCAAAAACATGTCCAAAAAACAAAGAAAATAGCTAAGGGTAGAGCAAGTTTTAAAAGACAAAATTTTCATTTTAAGTTGATAAAGTTTAAACTTTAAAAAATTTTCTAATGACGATGACGTGGAAAAACTTTCAGAATGTGTCCCTCGATTTTCCCCTATTTATGTCATCCGTTTTTGCTGGTTTTGGTACTTGCATGGCAAAAAAAACAAAAATTTACAAAAAAAACAATGATGGTGATTGGATAAAAACCCTAAAAAAAATAAATAAATTTTTCAGGCTACAGGGCGGAGCCCCCGCTTTTTCACACGATGCAGGGGCCCTTTAGGGAAAAATATCTTACTATTGCAAAAGAAATGCTTGTGCTGGAGGGGGGGGGGGGGAAAACTGTGGACTAATTTTTGCTTTAAAACGTCGTTTTTTGAAAGGCACAAAAAAAACCCAAAATTTATATTTTCATGTGTAATGAGGGGTTTCCCCTGCCCAAACAGGGTTTTTACAATGACGGCTTTAAAATTTTTTTCACGTGAAAAACCTTTAAAAGTTCTTTATTTTTTTTTTTGTAGTGCCCCCCAAAGTTCCCATTTGTATTTTATTATATCGACACTTAATATCACCCCCAGTAAAAAATTTTAACTACCAATAGACTGAATTCATGACGCCGTCTCCAATGCTCATTTGGTAAGAGCATCCGCCCCGACCGCCCGGACAGCGGGATACCGGCCGGGTTCTATTCCCAGTGGAGACAATTTTAATGCAATATATTTAAAGATATTTCGTATTGACGTCGTGTAAATTAAACACAAAAACGACTCCAAACTGGAACACTATTTACTTTCCATTTTTAAATGGCCTTGCGCAATTGAGTCCGAGTACTTTGTGACGTGATACTCCAGCTCGCGCAAAAAGAAAACGCGCGGATAGAACCGAATGATCCGGGTTCGACTCCAAACGAGAAATTTTTTTAAATTTAATTTTTTGTCTGTTATAATTTGACACGTATCATATACTAGGCTACAAAGATTGCGTTCCGTTACATGCTATAAAGTAAATATGTTTTCACATCATGTCGAGGCTAATCCAAATATGAACTGATGACCATTGCAGGTCATACTATAATTAGCATTTTCCATCGAATTTATATCGTATGCACGATTATGATTATGCTGTGTACGTTTCTTATTGGGCTCAGCGTGAAAAATAAATGGTTGATTCAAGCTTAACAGCTTACACAAAAAACATAATGTCTTACTGTTGCCGGGGGTTCATAGCAAACAGTAAACATGTAAATTTTGCATTGAGTGGTGTTCTGCATTAGCTGAACAGTTTTACTCTGTGGCCAATGAAATTGTTTTTTCGACATAAAACCATCCTGTCAAATCAAAAGTCGTATCGCCAGAGTGCGCCACTTGCTGGGGGTGAAAAGGCCTAAAAAAGCGGCAAACATGCATTCTTAGTTCAGTAGTTTTTTGCGATAACACTCACACGATTTTGGTAATTTTTTTTTTTATTTTTAAATAAATGTTGAAATTAGGACTTGTGTGATGTACATTTTCAATAAAAAGTTTTGTAATTTTTTTTATAAAGCTCTAAAGTGAAAGGTAAATTTTCAAAATTTGTCCAGTTTCCGCATTTTTTTATAAGCCCATTTTATATACAATTTCGAAAATCGACATCAAAATGAACAAGTTCTTGTAAATTTTATCCGTGAAAAGATTAAAAAAAAATTATGCCGAATTGGACAATTGTGGGCCGAGTTCCAACTGAAATGCGGGGACACTGCGATCGCGCCGTGATATTAGTGCTACTCCTGTGCAGCCTAAGAACTTACCCTATAAAGAAAATCTACTGTATCATCATCATGCGTATAATTAGATTGACACTTGTTAACGGCTGCAAACAATGTCATAATATATACAAGGAAAAGAAATGGCCCCCAAACCGACCCCTGTGGTACCCCTACATACAATATTTATATATCAGAAATCGTCATTGTTATATTTTGTTCTTTTTCTTTCTACCTGTTAGGTAGTCCTTTTCGCCCCCCAATCCACTTCATACAGTCTTTCAAACTCCTAACATATATTTCCGTTTATTAAGTAATCTGTTTTTCTATTTATAGTTTCAAAAACGCTCTTTTGAAGTCAAGGAATACTGCCAGGGATTGTTTTCCCCTCATTCCCATAGCACTAGTCCATTCAGACAATAACCACTTGAATAGCGTTCTCACAAGAGTGCCGATTCTAAAAACCAGATTGATTTGTGACTATGAGTTTGTTGTCGTTAAATATCTCTCTAGTTGTTTTTGCTGGCTAAAAGTTCTAATATTTTTTTTCAAAAATTGGTAACATATTTATTGGTCTATGATCTTCTACCTTAGTAGCGTTAGGAAACTTTAGAACGGTATCACTAATGATTCTTTCCATTTAGGTCAGGGAATACTCCTTCTTCAAAGATATATTAGCATATATCTAATAACTTAAAATCTTATAACTGGGTAATGGCATCTTTTTAATAATTGGGCCAAAATTTCATCATAATGCTACACCCATTACTTTCTTAATATTAGGTAATAATAACTAAAATTATGTTTAAAATGCCATAACCTACTTTACTGGACTAATGACATTTATGTTTTAAAATTTTTGTGCCACTCTTTCACATAATTGCGCTATTTTCAGTCACAAGCGTTATGTTCTACCAGCCATATGTAATTCGGTTAACACTTCCATGTCAATAATTCTGTTACCGACTGATTACAAATGCACTAAAATTATGTTTCAACATGTGCCGATACCTATTGTCTGACCATAGAGATTAATCCTATTTATTAATACCTCTTAATCTCTATGGTCTGACTATCAAATTGTTTTTCACATTTTTTATTATTTCACTCCCATCACCTTATACAGCTAATTTTAGAATCACCAGCGTAAATTATGTATCATCCCATAATGTATTCTGTTATCACAATACAATTAAGTAATAGTAAACTAGGAAAACGCTCAAGTCCGCCGCGTTGATGGATTGAGCTTTTTTGTAAGTTTTTAGTTTGCGTCGGACCACTTTTCACTTTACAATGCTTGTTCTGAATGCATTGTGGTGATTGTTTGTCAAGTTTCTATTGTTACATGTTCATTGTTATTATAACCTAAAAAAACTCATATTTAAACCTTTATTTCTATGGATTCCTGGCTAACTTTTTCACACTTTTTTCTTTCAAAAAGCAAATACATCCCGATAACCTTAATGTCCTGTGAAATTGAAAACGTTCACTGACCCCCACCCGTTTGGTCAGAATCGGTGCCCAAATGTCACAAAATATTGGCACTAAAATAAAAATAATCGTAAAAGTACGATATTCTGAGAATTAATTTTCTTCTATTGGACCCCAAAACAATACACCTCTAAGTTCAGAGATTTCGAAGGTCCCTCCAATTTTCATCCAGATCGGATATGCCCGTTTGCCGGTTAGAGCAGAACAAACAGACAAAAAAAAAAAAAAAAAAAAAAAACGAGCTAATTTTTTTGGGGGATCAGTGAAATTGAAGTCTTCCCATTGCTTATCCAATAAATATACAAACATATCCTTACAGATTTCAACACTATTATTTGTATCTAACTTTTGTTGTAAGTGTACAATCAATACAATTATTCCAATTTAACTCAATTCACAGGAATTTCTGATTGATTGAACCAACTTTTTTACCAGGCTTTTTCACGTAATTCTGTTACAACGGTACATACTTTAGCTTTAGGGTCTATATCAATTCCAATATAATATTTTTAAAGAAACTTTTATTGCTAACTAAGAGTCAACCTTCTAGTTGTTTATTTGCAATTATAAGATGTGCAAAAACTACTTACAATTTTAAAAAGTTTTTTTTTCATAAATAATAACAAATGTGGTAATAGGGAATAGTCCACTTCCGCCAAATACTGTTCGAATAGATTATTTTAGAAGAAGTATTTCGTCCCGATTACAAATATGTACTTTGTTTTTCGTGAAATAATAATCCACTAGAGTTATAGCCGTTTTACAAGCAGCACTTTTTTAAAGCGCAAAACTACTGTGACGTCAGAACTGTGTTTGGATCCAACCGTCTGGATAAACATAGCATCCAGACCAAAGATGTTGGAATAGTTTATAGTAGGAATCGACGATATACATCAAGACGGTCCGGTGTTTTACACAAAGCAGCGCCTAGCGTAGCCTACAGTAAATGTAAACAATGGGCGGACATTTACATTTAACGCCTAGCCAGAAAACGAGAAAGTTGACATGCAATCAAAAAAACAAAACTGAAACAGTCTAGGTCTAGGCCCTAGACGTAAGAAAATTATTTATATTACAACAGTCCCTAGGCAATCGTTCCTGTAGGATATAGCATTGGTATGTGAACTACTAAATTACTCCTTGACATGCCCTAGGCTTAACTTGCCAACCTAGCCCTGCACTTCATGTTCTGACACAGCAGCCGCCACAAAACCTTACTTGATGACTAATTAAAGCCTATTGTAGATAAGAATACCATGATAGTCTTAGGCTATCAAAACTCAAGACAAAATGCTCGTTATTCTTTATCACAATGATCTCGCGAAATCTCCTGTCACATTACGAAAAAAGAAAAACAAAAGACTGGTGAACCTGTTACATTTCCCTGTGTGAGTTGTTTGTGTTAAGCGGATGGGCGAGCACCGCCGTCTGTATGTAAATATGTACAAATTGTTACATTTATTTGTGTTTTATAACCTACTTGTCTTTTTGAATTTTGCCGGTATATATTCCCCCGCCACCTTGATGTATATTTCTTTGTTTGTAACTTCCCATTTCCGTTGTATCCCCCCCTCTCTTCCTGTTTTCTGCGAGCACACTTGACGTGCAGAAACGTTGTAACCTTTTTTCATACAATAAACCACAATTCATCTATATAAATGTGCAAATTTCTTTTTTACTCCTGCCTAACAGGTTATGGGCCCGTGACAACGCAAATACTAACGTAAGATATAATGAAAAGAATTTCTACATTGTTTTATCTTCGTAAATTGTGATTGTTTGTGATTCTAATGAGGTTGAGTTTTCGTATCGAACTCGACCGTAAACCATTTCGTTTCCAGCGTTTTCTTCGCATGTCCTACCATCGAGAACTAGGGGTCAAATAAATTACTCAACATGGAATTTGCTATGAAAATGAAGCCAATGCTCGAGAGCCTATGGATCTCGTGGATGGCATGAACCTATAACGGACAAAACAAGGATAGAGACGCACAGGCACTAGCAAAATTGCCTGAACTGTCCTCCACTTGTTATGTTCTGTCCAAACTGCGCTCAGCCAAGATGGATGGGATAGCCTACAATCCTGCCTTATGAAGGGTCAAGTATGAGTCACGTTTTTGACCTGACTAGACGGTTATTTAAAAGTCGTCAGTCCCATTTTTTTGTTTTTTTTTTTTCCCCCCCCCGGCGAATGGAAGAATTTGTTAACAGTCATCACAATTCATCGAAAATTAATTATAGGGGTGAGACCCATCGAGGACAAATATCTTTCATTTGTGCTCATGAACGTTGTTTGACGGATCCTATGAAACGCTCATCATGATGTTGACACGGGACAAAAAGAAGACTCCCGCCTTCCGAAGAAGTCAGAATCGCTCTTCTGAGAAAGTTCCCGCCGAGTACTAAAGGGTCACGATGAAATTCGCCTGCATTGATGTCTCATGGTGCTACTACGAAGAAAAAACCTTGGAGGAAAAATGTGAATAGTGGGCCTAGGCCTAATCCTACAGGTACTGTTACTAAAAGTAGTAGGGCCTACTATGTTATGAATGCAATGAAAGAAGGACATAAACGTCCTGATTGTCCTAAAGAAAGAAAAATCAAACATTCTAATTCTAAGCCTAATGATCTAAGTAATGGAATAAAATAATTTCCGGTGAGTGATCGCAATTATTGGTGGTGCGTTCAAAATAGCCTACTACTATGCTATCAGATCTCAGCATTTTCTGACTCTCCGTGTCAAAGAATCTTGGGATATTAGATTCGTGGAGCAACAATGTCCCATGTCTCTCACTAAAAATGGATGACTGCTTTTAACTTCTCGCAATCAGGATATACTGTTGCCGATTAACAGTAAAATATCGTCATGGTGTTGGGTCAGACATACTCACGGAACTTCAAGTGTTCCGATTCAGAGGAAATAGTTCTCTAAGATTTTAAAAATGTTTTATTCATGTACTAACTTGGCAACAATCTTTTATCTGTTTTCAAACAAATAACTGCAAAAGGATATGTTTTGACATTTGATAAACATGGGTGTAAGGTGTATGATGAACATCTCCTATCGTTAGATGTTGCACACCTGAACTCACTGAACTCTCAAAGGAGGTATCTATACATTAATCAAAAGTGACCACATACATAGCCAGTGAGGGCGTTTGGGGGGGGGGAGGGTACGTAAGCCTATTTCTGATCATGAATTATGTGCTGCGGTCTTCAAACTTCTCACGAGTCCCAATTATAATCAATCAAATCGCCGCGTCCCTAACACTCCTTCGGTGTACAACCCCCTCCCCCCCCCCCCAAGCCGTCAGGTCCGTTTATTACTGTCACTTTAACATTTAGCTCAATTTTTGGGGGGGCAGGCTTGGGTCCTATAAGGCCACGGTACATCTTCCACTAACCACATCTACAAAAATATTCAACCCGGTAAAATGTTGCCTACTACAGACTACAAAAAAAAAGCTTTTTTTTATTTTTTTTTTTTTTTTCATCGCTTTGAAGTGGTCTCTGTACGGGGGCTATGAGCAACTGAAAACCTCAGAACTGACGAACCAAATGGTATTCTACTGTCCACCCTTGTAATTAAGGCCGGCAATAGGGACCGAAAGCAGCAAGGACATATTTTATTAGCAGTCACACACGACTCCAGTAATGTGGCCGTTGCAGTTCTGGATTTTCATGGTGGAGCGTCATTTTCACACATGTGCATCCTTCATATCTTCAAAGGTGAATGACCTCGTTTTTCGACTTCAAAAGATCACAGTCAAAAGAATCACAACAGGAGTTGTGCTATAATGGGACAGATGCAGTGAGTCACTATATTATCTTTTCAAATTACTATTTTAATTTGTGAAACCAATTATTTTTTATTATTTATTGACTACTAACTACTCTTCCATTACCAATTTTCCTTGGTGTCCCAAGAGCCAATCTCACTGTCCAAAGTTTGGAACGCGACCAGACTTGAAAACCCGCTGAGATTATGCATCGAGCGATTAGCCACTTCATGTAAGGATTAAACTCACTCAAGCAAGGCCTTTAAAAGGGATAATGTAAGTAAGTAAACTCAGATAAGTATTTTATTCATTGTCACAAATACATGGTATCTGTATGACATCAATTATTCTTCTGTCGAGAGGAATGAGTGCAATGAATACTTCTAATGTACAGTTGTGTAGAAGGTAAGCAGGACTGTGACCAAGTTCCCAAAGTCTGGGGGTAAAAGCAAAATATTTGCTTGAACAATTCACTGGTGACTAATGGTCCCCATGGAAGAACTCCTCTTGGTCTCGGCTCTAGATTGTCTAATATTTGTAGAACGACACAGTCGTAAAACTTTTGTTGATATGCTAAAGGAAAAAAGTGAAGCTTTTCTCCAAATTTGTAGAGTTTAAAGCATGACCGAGAATCATACGGTAAGTCTATAAAGGTGATTCGTACCGAGAGATAACGGTGGGGAATTTTACCATGTAATTGTTTGAAATTACTTAAAAAATATGGTATTGTCCATCAAAAACTATCCCTCATACTCCCCAACACATGGAGTAGTGGGCACGGCACAATATCGTCTCTTCTGGAGCGTGTTAAGGCATGCAGCTATTTTGATTCAGGTTAGAAAGAAGTTTTGGGCTGAGGCCATGAACACTCTATTTACATTAAGAATAGATGTCCAACTGCGGCAATAGTGCTGTTCCTGAGGAAGTTTGGACTGGTGAAAAAATAGAATGTGTTCGCCCTTGCGCATTTTTTGGTAGTAAAGGCGCAAGTTTCATATTCCGCAGAAAAGCGTATAACTCGACAAAAAAAATCGGTTGATGCATCCTTTTATGGATGGCGAAACTACTAAAGGGTTATCGTCTGGTACGCGCCGACCTCCTAAACCTTGATTTTTTGCTCGTGATATTGTAATCATAGATTCAGCTGCCAGGAATGTAATAATCAAAATCAGACAGTAAGCATAACTCTGAAGTTTGAACCTGTTACCAACATACAGATCCGACAGCAGGTGCAATCCCATCGACTGATGATGATAATGCAAATGACTTGAAAGGATTATCTTACTGATAATTCTAGTGATGTTTTCAAATGATAGTCATGAAGGAAAATTGTGCATGTCGAGAATTGAGAGGTTTTGATTTGGAACCTGTTGCAGGCCATTTATTGGAATAGATACCCGACTAGACATAGAACAACCTTTAAAGGACGAGAAACTATGACTATCAGGTTTTTTCTTTCTTAATTTCAAAATGATAGACCATAATCTTGTTGTAATAAAACAACAGAGATCCTCAATTTGGTAAATGATCTCTAGAGCGTACTGATAAGATCTATGGTGAAAACAAGCTATGAGATGAGGCAATGCATGCTTTAAACCAATAATGAAAACCTGGGAATTAGTTGAACGTCCAACTACATAAAATGTTGTCATGTAAATGTTTTTTTAAAAGAAGGTTAGCACAATGGCTCTTACGCCATAAGGCAAGGCTTGTTGCCAGGGGCTTTTCTCAGAAATTATGGTGAAGATTTCTTGATACCTTTGCACCTGTAATTCGATAACATCGATACGTATTTTGTTCGGACCTAGCTGCAAATTATATCTTAAAATGGAATCATGTTAGATACACCACAGCTTTTTGAATGGTGAGGTTGAATGAGGAAATCTATAGGGAATCAGCCAGAAGAAAATTCTTAAGCTAGGCTATGAAAATAAAGTGTGTAAGCTACAAAGAAGGCTTATATAGGCCTTAAACAGGCGGCACGTTTCATGAATGCTAAAATTAATCTTTTCTTGTAGAATCTTTATTTTTGTGCAAATCAAAATATGATCATGTGTGTATGTTAGGAAGCAGGATTCCCATCTCCTTGTAATAGGCTTCATGTTTGATGGATTTTATTCATGGGAGAGTAACAAGTTCAGAACACTGAGGCCCTAAAAACACTCAGCCACAGCTTCAAAAATGAAGACTAGGAGAATTTGCAGGAATGTTTGGGGATGAAGTTATCAGAGATAGAAATCTGGTACTTCAAACTAAATCAACAAAGTATGGCAGAAGAAGTTCTTTCTAGATTTGGTATGGAGGGTTGTAAGGCTGTAGGATCCCCATGGAGCGCAAACTTAAAACTTGAGAAAGAAGTTGACGGTAAATAGAATGGTGAATGACCAACAAATAATTGGTGCGTTAATGTATCTTTCTGTGTGCACAGGACCTGACAGAATTTTTTTCAATTAGTTATTTAGTTCAATTTTGAATAACTGGGTCATGGAACGAAGCTTTTCAGCAGTGAAAGCGTGTTCTAAGATCTTAAAGGCGAACACTAGATTATTGTTTATGTTTTACTAAAGGAGAAGGTAAACTTGTTGCATACGCAATGCAGGTCGTGAAACTGCTGTAATTGATGGCACTCATGATTCTGGTTGTATTTTAAACATACATGCTGGACCAGTTAAGACTGGTTAGCTAAGAAACAAAAATCTGTAGCACTTAGTTCAAACCGAAGCTGAATTATATTGCACATTTTTGAAGCTGTAAAGATATTGCTCATAAAAGGATTAATATCAGAATTGCAAAAGTGATTTAGGGACGTAACATTTTTAATGATAACGAGTGGGCTGGGTAAACTTGTTGAAAACCTGTTTTTCATAATAGAACTAAACATGTTGCAGCAATATCACTATTTTAGAGTTGGCTGAACAGGGTGAAAGTAATTGTGTAAAGTACATGGCCAGGGGAAAAAATGCCAGCAGACATACTTTACAAATCTCTGTGTGTCAAAAGATAAGACACTCGTAGCGTTAAAGGAATAGTCTAAAATGCCTCAACTTGTGTTGTCACTTAAATGTTTAAAAGTCATTAGATAAGTGAGGGTGTTACATTTATTTGTGTTTTATATAACCTATGTCTTTTTGAATTTTGCCGTATATATTCCAACCCTTCGCCACCATTGATGTATATATTCTTTGTTTGTAACATTCCATTTCCGTTGTATCCCCCTCCTCTGTTTTCTGCGAGCACACTTGACGTGCAGAAACGTTGTAACATTTTCATACATAAACACCACAATTTAATCTATACTAAATGTGCATTCTTTACTTTATGCCTAACACAAATACTACGTAACATTTTAGTTTCCGATTGGCCTTTGACTCAACCACAGTTATGACGTAGTACCGTCCAAAGATGGCGCACGCTCGTTTTTGGAGGGGCGAGGAGAGCGCAAACCTGGGACCCACATTTAATTCTTGTTTAAATTACACAAAAAACTTTTTTTTTATAAAAAAAGTGCAGTGACTATTAAAGACATGAATGAGAATTACAATAAAATATTTTTTACAAATTTTTTTTAAAATTATAAAGGTTTGGAATATTCCTATTCTGTTACCGTGTGTCAATTGCCGCACCACAGCGTAATTTGAGCTATGAGGAAGTAATGCTGTTCCACATAGGTACTACGAAACAACGCAGATGTCCACTGTCGTCCAGCAAATACACAAGGAAGATTGCACGGTTTAATGACACATCGAATATTATATATATCAAAATACCCTTTTTCCAACATTCGTCGTCGGGTCGGCGGGGTGACGAGTCTCGAGTTTTCTCGGCTATCTTCTAGGCTTCTAGCCAGGCCTCAGCCACCCCTCTCTTCTTCCTCGTTTTCGCATTCCATAACCGGCCATTTTAATAATTCTCTCCACTTCTTCTCCTGTCCTCCCAGAGTTCTTTCTCATTACCCTATCCCATGTTCTCCCTCCTTTCTTCGACCTTCGCGTTATTTGTGTCGCCATCTATCTCTTGGCCGTCCAACTCTTCGTACTCCCCCACATGTCGTTCAAATTCTCGTCTTTGGGATTCTGTCTTGCTTCAATTCTTCTTATACATGTTCCATTACCACCCAATGAGTCTTTCTCTTCCTATTTTTATCTCGTAGACTTTCCACTCATAATTTCGTTTCTTTCTTGTTGTTATGCTTCGTACCTTGTCTAGTTTTTGTTATGTGCCCACCGCACTTCTTAGGGAATTTCATCTCTGCTGCTTGCAGTCTGCTCTCTTCCTTTCCTCCGATTGTCCATGTCAACTGATGCATATGAACACAATTGGAGTAAAGTACATTTTGTATAATATCATTTTTACATCTGTTTTAATATTTCCTCTTTCCATAGGTAAGTTTTTTGTACGGCTTTGGTAGAATTTGTGTGCTAGGTATTGATTCTCTTGAGATTTTCTGCTGTTATTTTGGCATCCTTTGTCAGAATACTTCCCAAGGTATTTGAATTCTTCTGCAATGACAGCTCTTCCCACGTAGTGTTACTTTTTTCTGGTTCGTTTAATTTTCCTGGTTACTAAATAACATCTCACTCTTTTCAATACTTATTTTCATGTTAATTTCCTGTGTTTCCTCATTCCACTTATCTATACTTTCTGACTTCTTCAATGGAATCTCCCATCTCACTATATCGTCGTCTAAATATCATCGGTCTATTGAACATTTTGCTTTTCGTTGGTTCTAATTTTCTTATTATGGCATCCATTACATGGCGAACAGTGTAAGTAGTACATCACACTGCCTTGTCGTAGACCACTGTTTAGTTCGAACCAGGTCGTTCTACCCAGTGGTGTTTGTTACGCACCTCTTGCTTTATGGCCTATGTACTTTGGATTCTTGCCACTAGACTCTTTTCCACTCACACCTGTAGCTTTTAGGCATTCCCATACCCAAAGCTCTTGGGGCCTGTCTATCCCTTTTTTCTAGGTCCAGGAAGCCCATATACCTTCTTCTCCTTGTTCCCATTTTTTTTTTCCATGATTTGTCTGAGTGCAAATATAAGGTCAATGGTTGAGGGGGCCACTCTAACCCCATATTTTTCCTCTCTCTTTTTGGGCTAAACTTTTTGTCGAGTCTCCGACCCAGTATTTTCTCGTATTTTTTTGCACACGGCTCATCAGGGTATTCCTCGTATTTTCCACATTTTTTTTATCCCCTTCTTAAGGTTGGTAGTACTATGATTCCCTTTTCCCCCAGTCCCGGGCACCTTTCTTATTTTCCATGCGCCTGAAACTCCCACATCCAGTCTATGCCCGTCTCCCCCTGCCTTTAATCTCTTTTAACTATTTCGTCTTCTCTGATGCTTTTCCTTTTTTCATGTATTTTACTGCTTTGGTATTTCCCTTCTAGAATTGATTTTTGTTTTTTCTTCAATTTTTTCCTCTTTGGGTATTGTGTCTTTTTCCCTTCTGTGGATCCATTTCTTGGTTTTTGGTTGGATTATTATCGTAGGCTTAGTCATTTTTTTAACTTTTGAAAGTAGATTTTCCACATGTTTTTTCCCTTTTTTTTGGTCATAACAAGTGTTCCCTGTTTTCGGGCAAATTCGTCTGAATCGAATGGGAAACTGAATACCGAAAAAAAAAAGAATAGACTCCTTAAAAAAAAACTAGTCCATCATAATAAGTACTCCCCTCCACCTTGACCTTGATTCACTGAGAAAAACAACTCGCGGATTTAAGTCCCCACTAAAAAACATTGTATAACTGAGGGGCAGCTCTAAATACAATTTATTTATTTTTTTATTTATTTATTTTTTAGGCTGAAAAGGGCTCCCCAATAAAAATAGATTTCAAATTTGACCTATATCAGTGCGTGGGCTCTCCTACAGATGCCTAGCAAGTACATCGCCAACCAAATTTCAATTTTTTTAGGAAGATCAATTCATAGTTAAAAAAATTTTACACATTTTATGAATTTCTAAATGTTGGGGCGGTGCAGATTTATGCAATTCAATTTAAAAAATCTACACATTTATAGAATTTTTAAAAAAATGGGGGTTCAACCTGGTGATCTTCTAGTAAGCTTCGATGTAGTTTTCTTATTTACAACAGTCCCTGTGCAAGAAGCACTAGCTATTATTGCAGATAGCCAGACATGATTTGTAATATATCTTACTGTTACTCGGTACTGCCAAGTAAGCAGTACAGTAAACGTCAGAAGAACATCAGCCTTGATGCAACAGATGGGAGATGTGTTGCATTCAAGTGATTGTTTTGACGTAAAACTGTACACCTATGATTTAGCACTATGAGAATAATCACTAAGGCCAGGGAAAGAGGGGAACTCTCTTCTCCTCCCACCATTGTTATCCAGTGTGATTAGCAATTATTGACTCTCTCTATCTTCACCACCATGTAGAATGGAAGTGTTTGCAGAATAAAGCAATAAGTGTGCGGACTTAAATTCATGTTATGTAGTGTTCTATGTGAATCTTATTAAACAGTGTTAGTTTTAATCATTGAGTTATGATTGTAACGTAGAACCTTCATAACCCTCCCAAAACAGTACTCCCTCAGGATAAATAGTCCCGATATTATTTATTGATCAGTATTGATCGACTGATTGGTAACTATCACCGGCATTACATGAAAAAATGCAATACTTGCGTGATTTAAGACTCAAACTGGAGTTGAACCAGAATCTCACCTTTGCACCTAGTATAAAACCCAAAACAACAGAAATAGATGTTGATTCTATGCACAATTAAGAGTTTGAACAATTGCAAAAATATAATGTAAATGATAGTATAATCATAATGGCTTGTATTAGGGATGACTTCGGGTCGAAAAATCCGGAACCGGATCCACCCTCGCCGGATCCGGTTCGTAACCGGACCACCCTCGCCGGGTCCGTTCGTAACCGGTTCCTACACATATTTTTCTTCTCAATTTTCGTAAATTCGAATCTGCGCGGGCTAATTTCGATTGAAAAAATGGGCGGGGCGATAATCGATTTTGACTTTCGTAGGGGGCGGGCCGTGGTCCCAGACATTGTGGAACTGCTAGTGTGGAAATTGAACAGCCAAGAACAAACAATGGCCTACAAGATTGTTTGCTTTTGTTTTTGGTTCATAAAGTTTGGGTTATTTTATCTTAAATGTGAAAAATAGAATTAGAAATATGATTAAAATTTAAGTTAACAAGTTCTGCAATATTATTACCACACAACATATGGGCCTAGGCGATGCAACATTCATAGGGCCAAGGCCTGGGCCCTAAAATTTTTGCAACCACGGGTGTTTCGGGACCTCATTTATTCTCATCTGTGCCTAGGCCCTTGGCAATTTTTAGGTTAAAAATAGAACCGGTTCCGAAAATGGGGAACCGGATCGTAAAAGAACCGGTTCCGAACCGGTTTCCGGGTACCCGAAGTCATCCCTAGCTTGTATACAACTTCAATTGTGATATCTTCTATAATAAACATATTATTATTATCTATCCCCCCCCCCCCCCCTCCAACCATTCTATCTTGTTCCGAAAAGAGTCGAGGGACTTGATATCAACAAAGATTCATTCAGATTATGCAATTTTCAAGAACACGTAAATTAAAATTTTAAAGAACTCAATAACTATGTTCATTCTGATTGCAATATACCAGTGAAGTAATGGTATTACATTTGGGTGAACGCAATCGGTCTGTAATGGCCAATGGTACACCTATCCTCACTTTTAAAGAAAGCTTGTGGAAATAAATATGATAATCCCAAACATAAAACCTCCTTATATAGTAATTCATTTCCTGTTTCTGCTGCCCGAGCATGGAACCTAATTCCTGCAAACATTTGGATTACTAATTCTAAATCAGCTTTCAAAAACAAATGTCATTTGTATTTACTTGATCCTTCTTTGTAATCCAACAAATTATTTAAAAAACAATGTTCATTTTTTTGAAAGATTAAATCACTGTAGGTTTTAATTAGTATTTCATTAATGACTAGGAAAACGCTTTAGTCCCGCCGCGTTGTTGGATGAGCGTAATTGGTGCATTGAGCTGCCATGTGTTATGCGGATTTTCCGTTGTTCTGTGAAAAAATCATTACTAAGTCGAAGATTTTTTTAAAATTAATTTAAATTAAATAAAAAATTAACTTAAATTTTTTAATTATTCGTAATTTTTAAAAAAGAAAAAATTGTAAAATTGATATTTTCATAAGAAATAATTATTCGATTGCGCTCAAATTTAACACGAATATATTAATTCATAAAATAAGGGTTCTGTGAAAAAATCATTACAATAGGATAAAGCATGTAGGTGTTATAAGTCAAAGAACTGTTTTAAAAAAAAAAAAAAAAACGTAAAATTTTGATATTCATGAGAAATAATTTTTCGATTGCGCACAAATTTCACACGAATATCTTAATTCATAAAATTAAGGTTCTGTGAAAAAATCATTGAAATCGGATAAAGCATATAGTAGGTGTTAAGTCGAAGAAATTTTTTAAAAATCGAAATTAATCGTAAAATTGCGATTTTCATGAGAAATAATTTTCCGATTGCGCTCAAAAACGTGGCAGTTCTAAGTTCAGAGATTTTGAAGGCCTCCAGAAAATTTCATCGCAATTGCAGTATCGGTTTAGCCGGAATCGTGTTAACAGACACACAAAAATACAAAAAGAAAAAAAAACATTCGGATTTTTTTCTCCAGTGTAGTGAAATGGAACCTTCGCTTCGCTCGCTACGCTCATCCAATTAATTGATTGTATTTTGTGTTCTTTTATTGCTGTAATTGATGGTTTAAAGTATTAATTGGATGAGCGTAGCGAGCAAAGCAAAGATTCCATTTCACTACACTGGAGAAAAAAATCCGGAATGTCTTTTTTTCTTTTTGTCTGTCTGTTAGCACGATTCCGGCTAAACCGATACTCCAATTGCGATGAAATTTTCTGGAGACCTTCGAAATCTCTGAACTTAGAACTGCCACGTTTTTGAGCGCAATCACAAAATTATTTCCTATGAAAATCGCAATTTTACGATTTTTTCGATTTTTAAAAAAATTCTTCGACTCATAACACCAACAGAATATTATATCCGAATGCAATGATTTTTTTACAGAGCCTTAATTTTATGAATTAATATATTCGTGTGAAATTTGAGCGCAAACAAAAAATTATATCTCATGATAATGGCAATTTTACGATTTTATTTTTATTTTTAAATTTTCATCGACTTATAACATCTACTTGCTTTATCCGATTGTAATAATTTTGTTACAGAACCATAATGTTATCTTCTTCTCTTATGCCCACTTTGACATATCTATGTCATCATGTGTCTTGACAACCAGTAAAGATAGGACTCCTGTTCCCTCCTGTCCATACCCCCTGGCATTTCCCCATAATGTCCTTTCAATGTAGCGCATCTAAATAGATGTTGTCTGTCCTGTGTTCCATCACCACAGAGTTTACACATGCTGCTCTCCATCACACCTATTCTATGTAAGTGCTTTGCTAGCAAGTCATGGACGGTATCTGGTCTAAACTGTGCTGTTGTAGTTCTTCTCCTATAATGGTTTGTCCTATCATTTCTTCCTTTCCTTGTGTTAACTAGCTCACTCCACATTTTATTCTTGCCTTTCTCCTTCCACGCCTTTTTTACCTCCGAGTTGCTGGCTGATTTCAGATGTGATTTAGCTGATCTGTATGAAATGTTGTTTATGAATTGCTTGGTTTTACTTCCCATTTTAGCGAGGAAATCAGCCTTCTCGTTTCCGTTTATGCCGCAGTGTGCCGGTATCCACTGTAGCATTACTGTGTTACCCGCATTCATCAACCTCAGGATTCTTATCTTGCAGTTTCTTATTTCTGCTTCTGTTTCTTCTCTACTCACTATAGCCTGGATAGATGCTCTTGAGTCTGTTAGTATCACCACCTTCCTTTCTCTAAAGTATTCAATCTTCTCCAATGCTTTGCTTATTGCTCTCATCTCCCCATCAAAGTTACTCCCATTTGATCCTGCTGGGAATGATTCCTCAAACTCTCTACTGTGTATTCCTGCACCTGCATTCCCTTCTCCTGGTGTTGCTGATCCCATCCGTGTATATATGCAGCCACTCCTTCTCTGGGTATTCTTTGTGAATAAATCTTAGTGCCAGACTTCTCATATGCTCCTCTTGATAGTTCTTCTTTTTCTCTTGTATTCCTTCAATATTTAGTTGATGGTTTACTTCCAATGATGACATATTATGAATGTTTGGTTTTCCTATTTCTTGTCTGTTTTCAGTTATCACTTCCCCCATTAACTTTCCCACTACATTTCTAGCTTCAGTTATGAATGTTTTTTGTGTTTTAAGGCTTTCTTGGGGATCTCTGTCCAAATAATCTACATCCAAGCGAACCATTTTTTCGTACAGGCTTCCAGCTGCTACATTTCTCCTTGCTTCCAGTGGTGGGACTTCAGCTACTGTTTCCATTGCGGTGATAGGTGTGGTTTTCACTCCTCCTGTTATGATCCTCAGGGCTTTATTTTGGATAATGTTGAGCTTGTCCAAGTGTGTTTTTGAAGTGTTAATCAACATGGCATTTCCATATTCCAACACTGGACGTATGTATGTTTTGTATGTCGTAGATAGTGTATTGACATTGGCTCCCCAAGTTACCCCTGATACTCTTTTCAGTAAGCCTAGTCTTTTATTACTTTATTGGCACATTCTGTCGATATGGCTATAGACATCGTCATTTTCTTATCCATCATTACGCCAAGATAGATTGGGTCTTCTTCGTATTTTAAGCTTACTCCTTTGTATTTTAGGCTAAACTGGGGCATTGTTCTTCTTGTTGTACAATAATTGTATACTGTTTTTGTTTCATTCACTACCATCCCATTTTCCCTGGTCCATTCTTCTAATGCTTGCAATGCCTTGTTCATTTCTAACTCCATTTTCTGTACGTCTCTGTCACTACACCAAAGCACCACATCATCCGCAAATAACTTGATCTTTACCTCGCTTCTTTCCTGTATATATTGCGCAAAGTCGTTTATATATATCAGGAAGTAAGTAGGGCTTGTTACTGCCCCTTGTGGTACTCCTGCCTTGGTTTTTCTATACCGTGATCGTTTGTTGTTGCATCTTACTCTTATATATCTCTGACTTATATATCTCTGACGGCTAAAACCGATACTCCATTTGCGATGAAATTTTCTGGAGACCTTCGAAATCTCTGAACTTAGAACTGCCACGTTTTTGAGCGCAATCACAAAACTATTTCCTATGAAAATCGCAATTTTACGATTTTTTTTATTTTTAAAAAAAATTCGGCTCATAACACCAACAGAATATTATATCCGAATGCAATGATTTTTTTACAGAACCTTAATTTTATGAATTAATATATTCGTGTGAAATTTGAGCGCAAACAAAAAATTATTTCTCATGATAATGGCAATTTTACGATTTTATTTTTATTTTTAAATTTTCATCGACTTATAACATCTACTTGCTTTATCCGATTGTAATAATTTTGTTACAGAACCATAATGTTATGAATTAATATATTTGTGTGAAATTTTAGCGTAATCGAATAATTATTTCTTATGAAAAACGCAATTTTACGCTTTTTTCGTTTTTAAATAATTACGCTCATTACCAAAACCACTCTAAAAAAAAATGATTTTCAAAATTTTCGCCTGCGGCGCTGTAGTTGGGGGGAGTCCCCCAAAACCCCCCGTGCTTGTTCCCCCTGCGCACCTGGGGTGGTGGGTGGTACGGAAAATATCTGGCACCGGTCATATTGGAACCTTCAAGCCGCCACTGTTCTAAAACGTGTTTAGAGGCGTGCAAAATGTCAACTTTGTCGAAATGGCCTCCGGTGCCAAAACTGTGGGGCTCCCCTACTCCTACCTATTTGGCATATCGCCCCCCCCCCCCCCACACACATTGTATAGGCCTACTTTTCTAGATAAGCCACTAACTTGTAACTTTGGGTTTAGCGACGTTCTGGACCAACTTCAAGAGTATTATAAAGTCCATACAAGGAATAGGGTAGGCTAGACGGTAGTTGGTGTGACCCAACTTTTCAAAAAATTTTTTTTTTTTACTCAACCTACAAAACCTTTAACGTCGCTATTTAAAACAGAAAATGACTTTTAATGGAAAAGTACTTTCGTTTAAAATAGCGACGTTAAAGGTTTTGAAGTTTTTTTTGTTACTGTTACACCAAAAACGTTATGATTCTATTTTAGATTTTTGGTGCTGGAATGTAATAAAATAGTACACAATGAGTTATTCTTGACTTATTTCATCAATGGTGAGTGTTTATGTTGATTTTAGTTGAAAAAAACGGTATTGAAAAGTTGGGTCACACCAACTACGTAAGTACCGGCTAGACCAGGGGTGCCCAACGTACGGCCCGCGGGCCACATGCGGCCCGCCAAGCCATTTGGTCTGGCCCTCACTCTTATACATGGACCCACAAAAAAAAATCTAATATTTTTTTTGTCTGATTTAAAGTGCAACAAAAACGATCTTGGCAATCCCTGTGTATCCCACAATGATAATAATATGAGACTGAGTGTACTAAGGGTAGGCTAGTTTTGTTTTTGGCACTTGCTTTTAGCTTAGTTCCAAGTGTATCATTTATTTCTTGTTTAAAAAAAAGTTTGTATTGTTCTTTATTGAATATTAAAATTCACATTTTACAATTATTGGTCAAGCCCCCAATGAGCCTAGCGGCTCGCTATAGGGGGCTTTCAGCAATGGATTACAAACGGTGAGAGGTGAAGCAAGCCAAGATACATGAAATATGAAATTTAAGGATTTGCAACATTTTTTAAGACACTATAAAGTATGAACTAAATTGAGCTACTCTAATATATGTTAAGAAAAATCTGAAATGAGTATATATGTGAATTTAGTCCAGTTGGCCTAGGCATGACATAAAGCATTTTTTTTTTTTTTTTTTTTTAGGCCTATGGAGACATAAATTATTCCTAAGTTATAATATCCTATGTAGTTATTGGTAGTGAGTAATGAGTATTATTCTCATTGTTTCCAGTTACCTATGTGCTGTATTTAAGAAAGAAAAAAAAAAACTTATAACTTACAGCTACCTATTTACATGCATGGTAGTTACATATAAGTCTATGCATATGCATTTTGATGTCGACTGTTCACATATTTATATTTATATATATTACCAATGGATTAATTATTGGAAACAAATCTGAAGCTAGGAGAGTGTTCAGTTTAGTCCCCTAGGAGCCAGTCTTTTAATCTTTTTTTGAAGCTACCAAGACCATGTGTGGAAGACAAGGATTTGATAGCATTCGGCAAGGTATTGTATATTTGGTAGCCATGGAAATAGATAGAATTTTTACCGTGGTTCGAGTTTACTGAAGTAAGGTATAGGTTATTTCTATTTTGTGTGTGGTGACCATGAGAAGGTGTTTGCAGGGTGTGTGTTGTATAGATCAATTTATTGACATATTTATGGATAATTTAGCAAGTTTCATATTTATTAATTGAGTTGATGTTTAGAATGTTACGCTGTTTGTAAAGTGAGTTTGTAGGAGTTAAGAAGGGTAGGTTGTATATATATTTAATGGCTCTATTCTGAAGGACTTTAAGGGGATGCAAGTGGGTTTCATAAGTATGTCCCCAAAAACAATTTAAATACTGTAGCTGAGAATGTATGAGAGAGAAATAAATACTTCTCCTGACGGATGGTGGAACACAGTATGACATTTTATACAGAATTCCAATGATAGGAGAGATTTTTTTTTGATAATCTGGTTATATGAGCATCCCATTTTAGGTGTTTATCAAAAAATATTCCCAAGTACTTTATTATGTTAGCTTCAGATAATGGAATGTTATCCAGAGTGGGAGTTACCATATCACTGGTATATTTCCATACTGTTCTAAATCCATTTTTTGAAAAAATCGAGTTAGGCATTCCAGCTTGTTCTATGTACATTTATCTAACATTTTAGCCAAAAAAAAAAGTAAAAAAACTTATTTATAGGGTCATACTGACGATTCCATTTTGTTCTAATTACACAAAAGCACTATTCCTCCGATCCATAGTGTTCCATATCCGTTTATACCGCAAAACGCTAACATAATCAATTCCAGGTTGTTCTATATCCACGAACCAATAAAATGTTAGCTTTGTCACTCGCCGCCCAATAAGCGGTGCGTTTGTATCACCTGTTGCAATACTATACCCGCGGAAGTATTTCAAACTTACGTGCGTTGATCATATTAAATTTGAGATTGTGATTTGTGAAATGACGTGTGAAGTGAGTGGGACGTCAAAATGTTTGAAGCAGGTGCGGATACATCTGCAGAGGGTGATGCTGAAGAAGATGTATTATCATTATTTGATGGTGGCAGCTCAGATGAGGATTTTATTGACCCCACTCCAACAAAAAATATGCCGCAAAAAGTGTGTCAAATACCTCAAACTGATTGAGTTGCTCCTCTATGATAGAAACTCTAGAACAAAGTTTTGGACAAGAAGGTCTAGGCCAAGGAAAATGCAATGATGTAATGTTTTATTTAATTAAACCTGCAGACTGGCACTCACTTCATTAAATGAATATGTGAAGGCATTTTAAATGTCATTGTCAAATAATAGACCTAAAGTACTAGAAACCATTGCCTACTTGTAAACCTATAGATTAGCTTAGACTTAGGGTACTATAGAAACCAATGCCTTCCCACAGAGCAAATGGTGGAAACAGGAATCAATGTTATTTGCTGGCGTGTCGCATATTGGGTACAGCCAAGATGAACAGGCACGCACACCTGCATGCGCTCGACTGGGTCGCGTTGTGTTCGAAACAGGCGGCGACTGATTGCAACATTGTGGGCAATTTACAAAGCTGTTACAAATCAAACAATACCGATTCACTGCTTACTAAAATTTAATGATCACTGTTTTAAAGCAATTGTGCTGTGTTTTATTGGGGCGCGGCTATCGCGGCCTTATAGGTTTGGGCGAAAGTTTATATATGTATGTATCCGTGCACATTTGGAGCGCGTCAAGACCTATGCATTTATTTGAGGTAGAAGAATTAAACCAATGTAAACGAAACTTTACAGAATGATCCCAAAAGAACACTGAATAAACTCTTTAAAATTTTTCATACCTTTTGTGACGGGCGTAAGTGTTCCTAAATGCAAGTTTAGTAAGCCGTAAAATTTTGACTTTTTACACTTTGCGATGTTTTTCATCAAACGTCCGTTATCATTTTGCGTTATCACAATGAAACTTACATACCTGAAGTTTGTTTGTTTGTTAATAGAATACTACCAAAAACAAATTCATGACGTCATTAGTTGCGAACCCACGTGTGACAGAAATTAGTCAGATCCGTGAACATTTAGCCGCGTCAAGATTTATGCATTTATTTGAGGTAGAAGATTTTAATTGATGTAAACGAAACTTCACAAACCTGATCCCAAAAGAACCCTGCATCAACTCCTTAAATTTCATACATTTGTGTGGGGCGTAAGTATTCTTAAATGCAAGTTATATTTGCATAATTTTTTTCAGATCCGTGTACATTTGGAGCGCGTCAAGGTCTATGCATTTATTTGAGCGTAGAAAGATATTATCCAAAGTAAACGAAACTTTACAGGCATGATTCCAAAAAAAAAAATGCATCACACCTTAAAATTTCATACTTTTGTGAGGGGCGTAAGTGTTCTTAAATGCAAGTTTAATCTACTTATTTTTTTTTGTATCCGTGTAGGTACTTTAAGCACACGTCAAGACATACGCATTTATTTGAGGTAGAAGATATTAACCGATGTAAACGAAACTTTACATGCATAAACCCAAAAGAACCTGCATCACTCCTTAAATGTCAAAACCTTTGTGAGGGTCGTAAGTGTTACTTAAATGCAAGTTTGATTTACGGAGTGCTTTGAGATTTTCAGCGGGGAAAAAGACAAATGTTTTTTTTTTAAGTACATGGTTGAAACATTAAACAACGAGATTTAGCATGGAGGTTTTCACTACTGTAATGAATCTGTGTGTAAATTTGCAATGTTATTGGTTGAAAAGAAAACTCATATTATTATTCCGAGTATGATTTTTGCGGCGCTCCTTTTAAAGGGTATGTCATGATAAATGTATATATTATATATTTTTTAAATTTAAAATGTATATTATTTGATATAATAGCCTGTAATTTTGCAATGTTATGGTTTTGAAAACGTTGAGGCGTAATTTTACTTGTGACAAACAGTAAATTTATTTTTAAAGTTCATGGTTGGCTTTTTCTACACCATCTTCTTCCAATGTGTTTTTATCACATTAGGAGTCAAAACATATAAAATTATAACCTTAAACTATACAAATATGTCGGAATTGATTAAACGTGATATTGTTTTTGGAAGAATACGAATGTAGGGGTGACCAAACAGTACGCGTCGATTCAAGTTACCTTCCTAATAAGAGAAGAGCATATTATTCTATGGGTTTCAACAACGAAAAGTAAAATCGAAGAGATTTCCATTGAATATTATTGCCAAGTGAAACGGTGATGTTGATGATGGGGTGGGGGGGGGGGGGTGGGAAGAGTGTCGGCCTTTGGGGTGTGGCGACTGCACATGGGATCACATCTGCCATTTATCTCTAAACAAATCAATTCCGAAGTGTTTTATAAAACAAATTGAAAGGCCTTCATTTTTCTTAGTCCCGAGTGCAGTCATTTCCATAGTATATAGTGAGTGCAAGACTGTGTGTTGGAGTTTTCGTGTGATTTCTAGCTAACTTCTGGTTTGAATTCTACTTCAAATTGATTGGTTAAATAAGTGAAACCATTTGCAAATATTTCGGGATTGTCGTCGTTCGTGAAGTGAATGGCCAGCGGCCACTTAATTTAATGTATTTCTAGTTATTCGGTTTGCAGTTGATTTTTATATAGTTGGGCAAGGCTGCAGGCTCATGTCAGTTTGGGCATAAGGTCGCGGGGCTTTTAACCTTGCCTAGTGTCCCTAAAGTGCGTGGGCGAAGTTCACCCTTGGAATTGTATAAATGATGAGCTATATGTCCTAAATTTTACCGACAGTGTTGTCTCGAGCGTAAGCGCTGGACTTGATTCAGGAGGTCCCGGTTTCGGATCCCGTCGAGACCGGCAATCTGACTGTAGGTTTTTCCGGGGGTTTTCCTCAGTGTTAATGCGAATGCAAGGGGTTTAGGGCCCCTAAAATAGCCCTCGAACCATCCCTTCACAATTGTCCTATCCGCAATACCTATAGCTAGTTACCTGAAAGATGGTCACCACCCGGGTTAAATCTGATGTGTATAACCCTACAGCCTGGCGGGCATCCTCCAAAATGTATTTATATAAAGTTGAGACTTGTCAAAATTGTGAATGCATACTTTATTATTCCACTGTTTGTTCGCATTTTAGCAACCCAGGTCAAAACCCCAAAACAATGTCGTTTTCACCCAAAAAGGGCTACCGGTTTGCCTATCAATGGTTTACCCCTGGTTTGGGTTCATGGGCTATATCGTTGGATTGAATCGATTTACATGTATATTTTTATCTCTCTCGAGTAAAATATTTTGGTAACCGAGAAGATTTAATAAAATTTATGTTCTATAACTTGCGTGTGTTGTATAACTTGTGTAAGTCTGGTGTGTTAGAGCAGTCACAATTCAAAAAAGCAATTATTGTTGTTGCTTTCACAATGTTTAATGGGGTATATGACATTTTCCTAGAAATGTTTCATTAATTTTTAATAAATTATTTTCACAAAGTTTTTTTTTTAGTAGGCCTCCAGAAAAACAAAAGTTAAATGTCGGGAAATGTTCAAAGTTCATTATAATATGTATGTATTGATCGCGCCCTACAGTAAACGGCAGGAGGCCCCTTTACCCGAGACAAATCTTAACCAAGGATGTGTTAACCGTGTTATGAAAAAAATTCCATTATGTTTATTTGGGTAATCGTATCGGCTTAGCATCATACTTTTGTTGTGTTGTGTTGTGTGTTGTAAAGTTGTTATATTTTAAAAGCACTGATATTTTGAGGGTGTACAGTTTTTGTTTCATTCGTATTTTGTTCAAGTTCATTTGAGAAAAATTAAATTTAATTACTTCGCTTTTTATTTGAAACAAAAAAGCGTTAGTAAGTATTATACAAGATAGGTAAATGACGCGGAAAGGGACCGGCGTGGAAAGGCACTGCCCAAAAGGTCGCGCCCGCGACCTCTTGTTTACAAAAGTATGTTTGTGTAAAAATTGAGAACTGCAAATAAAATTCGGTGAATTTCTGTCTCAATAAAACTTGGCATCGCTGTTCTAGGCATAGCCGTATAATCATTTTTTTTAAACTAGGAAAACCTTAAGTCCCCCCGCGTTGTTGGATGAGCGTATATGGTGCATGAGAAAGCCATGTGTTACGCGGTTTTCTGTTGTTCTGTGAAAAAATCCATTACTAAGTCGAAGATTTTTTTAAATTAAATTAAATTATATAAAAAATTAAATTAATTTTTATAATTAAATTAAATAAAATAAAAAATTAACTTAATTGTTTTAATTATCGTAATTTTTTAAAAAAGAAAAAATCGTAAAATTGCAATTTGCATAAAAAAAAATTATTCGTTGCGCTCAAATTTAACACGAATATTTAATTCATAAAATTTAAGGTTCTGTAAAAAAAATCATTACAATAGGATAAAGCATGTAGGTGTTATAAGTCAAAGAATTGTTTTAAAAAGAAAAAAAACATAAAATTTTTGAATTTCATGAGAAATAATTTTCGATTACGCTCAAATTTCACACGAATACTTAATTTATAAAATTAAGGTTCTGTGAAAAAATCATTAAAATTCGGATAAAGCATGTAGGGTTATAAGTCGAAGAAATTTTTTTAAATCGAAAAAATCGTAAAATTGCGTTTTTTATGTGAAAAAATTTCCCGATTGCGCTCAAAAACGTGGCATTCTAAGTTCAGAGATTTCAAAGGTCTCCGTAAATTTCATTGCAATCGGAGTATCGGTTAGCCGGAAATCGTGTTAACAAACACAAAAAAAATACAGAAAGAAAGGGGAAAAAAAAAAAAAAAAAAAAACATTCGGGATTTTTTTTTCTCCTGTGTAGTTAAATGGGAATCTTCGCTTCGCTCGCTACGTCATCCAATAAAAAATAAAAAATGGATTGCCATAATATAAATCTCAATTGCCTACCTGCCGGTATAATCTACCTATCCTAAATAGGAAAGTCATTAATTAAGTCTGGTATACTAAAACATAAATTCATTATGGAACTATAAATGGCTAGGACATAAGCGCCACAGATGAGATTTTAGATTAAAATTGTACGGGATGTCACTCCAAGCTATTATTATTATTCTTTCTTTAACGTAATAATAAAAATGTGGACATAGAACACAGCACCTTCATTGAACAGTTCCAACCGCTGTTCATTGTTCCATATCAATGCGAAAAAACTTTTTAAAACTTTTTGTATTAAACTGTAGGCCTACAATTTTTTCTACTTTTTAAGTGGGTTATCATAACTGCATGTCAAAAGGTGTCTTCTGTGAAAATTTCGGACTCTAATTTTAGGGGCATGGGAAACAACTGGACCTTTAGACGCCTTTATCTCCGAATAACACCGAACGGATATAGAACAGTCTGGAAATAAATGTGGATATAGAACAAAGCGCGTTCACTGAACAGTCCCAGCCGCTGTCCATTTGTTCCATATCCAATGCGAAAAAACTTTAAAAAATTCCTGTATTAAAACTGTGTCATTTTTTCTACTTTTTAAAGTGGGTTACCATAACTGCATGTCGAAAGGTGTCTTCTGTAAAATTTTCAGCCACTAATCTTTGATAGGGGCATGGGAAAAAAATACTGAACCTTTAGACGCCTTTATCTCCGAATGACACGGAACGGATATAGAACAGTCTGGAAATATGCCAGCGATATATGTGCTCGATTTTTATGTGTAGATGAAATGATTATATAGTTTGTTTTTTTGATATTAAGTGTAAGTTTGTATGATTTAAGTAATTCTGAGATGAGGTTAAGATCATGTTGCATGTCATTTAGAAGAGAATCTAGATCTGGACCGAAGTAGAAGATAGAAGAGTCGTCAGCAAAAAGTTGTAGTCTTCCTTTGAGCTTTAACTTTCCTAGACTGTTAGGCCTAATGTAAATTAGGAAAAGGATTGGTCCCAGTGTAGATCCCTGGGGAACTCCAAGGGGGTTATGTTCATGATTACTTTGAGTGTCACATATATTAACGAACTGGTGCCTGTTTGAGAGAAAACCTCGGAACCAGTCATTGGCAACTCCGCGTATGCCTGCCCTTTGAAGTTTATTAAGCAAAATGTTGTGATCAACAGTATCGAAGGCTTTAGTTAGATTGTAAAATAGATAGCGAGGGCCGCGTATTTGACGAAAAGTGGACCGATCTTTACTTTTGTGTGCCACATAACGATAAAATTAGATTAGTAGGCAGAGAAAAATGTCATGCAGTGTTCAAAGAGTACAATTGAAAATGGCATTACTACTCGAAACACAAAAGTGAGAATGAGAAATAGGCCTACAAAGGGTCAAACTGAAGCAAAACCTTGTATCTCTGCAATGTATGTTCAAAATGTAGACAACTGAGAACCAAGCATCTGTCCGTGCTAGTTGCCCCCCTTATGGTCAGTTCACATAAAGTCGTAGTCGTAGTCGTAGTCGTAGTCCTAGTCCTAGTCGTAAGAAGCAGATGAAACATATGAAACACATGTTATTGTGCATTGCAGCATCAGGAGGAAGACCATTCTCTGATGGAAAATTTTAGTAAAGAAAAGTATGCAAGCTGTTTTTGAAGTATCATTGATGCTATTAGTTTGTCACAAAATACAATGACAAGAATAGGGTAGGATAGCATTATTATTCCA
Source organism: Sweltsa coloradensis (assembly GCA_024449915.1). Taxonomy (NCBI): domain Eukaryota; kingdom Metazoa; phylum Arthropoda; class Insecta; order Plecoptera; family Chloroperlidae; genus Sweltsa; species Sweltsa coloradensis. The sequence goes on along the minus strand of JAMZAV010001545.1, from coordinate 111,777 downwards.
TAATACTACTTCTTTAATTCAGGCACCGTCTAGGGATGAATTAATAATAAAAGCAACAGAGAAGACAACGACATGCATAAACTGGTTTACGAGTAATAAATTAATCCCAAAATCTTCTAAAACTAAATTAATTCACTTTCACTCAATACAAAAATCAAGACACTTAGGCCTAGGCCTACAACCGATTAATGAAATAACAATTCAACCACATAAAAATATCACCCACACAATCTCAAGGGTGCAGGACATTAAATTTTTAGGCATTTTTATGGATGAATCCTTAACATGGAATAAACATATAACCGTTCTGACAGGCAAATTAAACTCAGCCTGCTATTCTATTAGACAAATAAGAAATTCAACAAATGTAAGTACATCAAAACTAGTTTATTTTGCACTTTTTGAAAGTCTAATAAGATACGGGACTGAATTCTGGGACATTCATCACACCAGGGACAAAGTATTCAAAATTAAAAAACGTGCAATTAGAAATATTACAAAGGCGAAACCGAGAACACATGCACAACCTTTGTTTCACAATCTAAAACTACTTACACTTATACTGCATATACATTCTTAAATCAGTCCTATTTGTTAAAAAAAACTTTCAATCACTAGAAAAAAATTATGAAACTCATTCACACAAAACACGGCAACAAAATGACATCCATATAGACCACCATAATAGTAAACTAGCTCAACTTAATTCTAACTATATACTAATTAAATTTATTTAATAAACTCCCGAAAAAAATTTAAAAATAATTACATCCATAAATAGTTTCAAAAAAAAAAGTAGGTAGTGAATCTCCTACTAGACAAAGCATACTATTCTCTAGGCGCATATTTGGAAGATAATAGTACTAAACACTTGTGAACACAAATCAAATCACAATAAATGTGATTATGACCTGTTTTATATTACCCAATACTATAATTGTGTACCTATTCATCATATTATCATTATTATTGTATATAGGCATAGGCCTATATTCTAATGAGTAATGACTACTTATCACTATTATTGTATAGGCTTGTTTTATATTACTTCATACTATAATTTTGTGTAATAACACATCATTATTATTGCACACATATTCTACTACTTTGTACTATAATTATTTAATAATTAATCTATATTCTATCTTAGTCTACGGTACCTGACTGTTACAGGTTAAAATTGAGTCTAATTAAATATATGTATTAGGCCTATGTATTTATCTATGCAAAATCAATAAAACTATCTATCTATCTATAGCCCATTCAAATTACGTTAAATTTTAGGTGATATTCGGGCATTTTATGATGTGGCCCGCCAACATTTAAATTTTATGACATGTGGCCCAACTTTAAAGTTGGGCACCCCTGGGCACCCCTGGCACCCTGTGCAGGGCACACGCCTGCCCTTGCGTATCGATCACTCTGTGATGATAATCCTATCTTTGTCAACACATTCACATTCCGCCTCACCGGTTGTTTTCCAAGGAATGCACAGAAGACGTCCGTACACTGTCGCGCATTTCAAGTTCCTAATCAGTAAAAGTACAAAGAACAGCCCTGCCTAGCCACTTCCCACACGGGTCCCAGCAACGCTGCTCAACTGACAAAATACTAAACCCTTTAGGCCTAATTGTCTTACATGGTACCGTTGCTAAAACTGGAATGAATAACTTGTGAATATTGTTACCTTCACTGTCTAGCTTCTTGGCTCCGGTGGGACCAAGGATACTAATATATTTACGGGTGGGACCTCCTAACCGCACGCAATCTTATCTTACAAACTTACATCGTGCTGTTCGCACCAGCCAGACAGTAGCTGAGTAGCGTGCAGACTGCCACCGCGCTACGCAGTTACACGCACACGTGCACACAGAGGAGACAGTGATATAAATTATATTATATTATATAATATTGTTACCTTCACCCGTCTGTCTAGCTTCGTGGGTCATCATAACCAGAAGGCTATCGATTGGTATAACTAAGCGCACTAAGTGTTTTGACTCGATCGCACCACGCACTAGCTACTGGGCACTGCCACAGCGTCGACAGTCGACACCCCTCCCACCCACACCACTCGCAGTCTCGCACACGGCACATGCCAGCGCTCACCGGACAAGACGCACACTGCACTCAACCAGTGGCGTAAAGGGGGGAATGGGTGCTAACGCCCCCTCAAAGGGGGGGGGGAGGCACAATTTACATTTGATATGAGGTATTTTTATTGAGATATAATTGAGTTATTTTTCAAATTTGCATTTTTTTCATCCATCTTTTATGAGGTTTTTACTCCAATCACAAAGATCGAAAACATTTCCGGGCCTGTGCGCTCCGGACCCCTCATTTTACACACTCGTCTACTTTGCCCCTGGAAAGTTCAAGTTCAAGTTTTTATTGATCCGTGGATTATACAAGGTACAAATACCCGCAAAGAGCGTTATATACCCATAAATTATTTATGGATGACACTACTGACTAAATCCGCATACCCATTTCACTAGTCATGCTGACCATTGATGTTCTGAGGTTACAAAAATGTCCGTCCCCCTAAAAAACAATAGCTTGTTATGCCACTGGGTCGACGGATCGAGCCAACCACACGGCCACCTAACGTCCCGGTTTTCCCAGGACAGTCTGGTTTTTACTTATTTTCAGACGCCTCGGGGTGTCCCGAGACACCACTCGGGTAATCAAAATGTCCCGGTTTTCGATTTCATTATAAAACATTTTTATTACCTAATTTAATCGTGCTTTTTCTTTCCGGGTTGTTCACCCATGGAACGACCTGCCGCCCGCCCTCAAAGACTGCCCACTGCCCAGAAAGTCATTTCCCTTCCCTGCTGTGCAAGGACACTTGTGGGAAAAACAACTACATGTGCCGTGTTAGTTTTACGTGCTTCAACAAGGCTCTTCCTCTTCGAGGCACAAGATTCCTTCATAGATTTTAAGTGTTTTAGTAAAATATTTGCTAGAGTCGACGCCGTTTCTTGTTGATGGTTGAATTGCGGATATGACAATTGTGAAGGGATGTCCGAGTACTCAATCCCTTATTGCCGGTCTCGACGGGATTTGGAGCCGGGACCTCCCGAATCAGAGAACACTATAGACAAGACAGTAGGTAATAGGTATACGAAGACGCCAATGACAGGTGCACCGTGAGCGTGAGAACACAACCTACGGACGGGTCGCACCAACATATGTCACTGCTGAACTTATCCAACTCGCAACCTTCTCGTGGTTTGGCCCGTGATTAGGGGAGTTTTTCTCCCTGAAACTAATGGCGAGCTCTGGGTCGTCGTCGGGGAACTTTCCCCTTCCCTTTGACTACCTCTCCGACGGCGACGACAATGACAACACGGACGGATGATGACACATACGGAGACGACCACGACGTGGGGAACCCCTGCCCTCCCCATACGCTTGTGGCTGGTTCTGACCAGCACAGGCCTGTCCACCCCTTGTCCCCCCGCGTCATCCCGTACGTCCCTCCCTTCGTCTCGATTAGCCAAGTTGCATAAATATGAGACGTTAAGCAATATACAATCAATCAATCAATCAATCAATCAATCATAAGGCAAAAAAAGTTTCTTTTTTCTTTTTTGATGATTTTTTTCTTTCTCCCCCCCCCCCCCTTTATATTTGGTTCATTGAATCCTTTTTTTAATTTGTTACCAAAATGATTGTGTTAGGCCTATTAATACATTGTTGTGTAATGTTACTATTTCAAATATTTTTGTGTATGCACTTATATGTAATTAGATTTATTTAGTTGTTCTCCTTTGTAAAGCGATAAATATATAAAAAATAAATATAAATAATATATAATAAATAGGATAGACGTTAAATAAATAAATAAATAATTAAATAAAAGTCGCATCATTTAGGAAAATATTAATTGATAATTGAAAAGTAAAACAGCTGCATGTTTAATTTTATAATTATTAAAGAACATGCAAAAACGAAGGATAGGCCTCCTTCCTTATCAAGAAGCACGTTTGTTGACAAGGCAATCATAGCGATAATATGACACCATTTGCGCGGGAAAGAAGACGAAGCATAACACATGTGCCCGAAGTTGCAAACATGATGTTTCATTTTACTGCGTGGTGTCGTTTTATAATCTCCGGTACACATTCGCTTGCTGCATCGGCACTCGGCAAACGAAACAAATTTAATTATAAACAAAACAAAATTCATATTATTAAACTACGCAAATAAAGGCAAACTGTTTACGCTAAAAGTAAAGAACTAACGTCCTTAGCTATAGTCCTAGTAAAACAGATTTTAGAATAAAATGTGAGAACCTACACTCGAGTCAGTGTAGTGTAGGGAAGCATTCTAGGTAGAGAGTAAAGAAAGGTTTGGAATGAGACCTCCCGTCCCAATTGCTTTACACCCTATAGAGATAGTTATTGGATAGCGTAGCGAGCGTAGCGAGCGAGCGAAAATTCAATTTCACTGACCAAAAAATTAGCTCCAATGTTCTTTGTTTGTTTTTTTTGTTGTTTTTTCTTCCTTCTTGTTCGCACGATTCCGGGCAAACGATAGCGATCTTGATGAAATTTGACTAGGACCTTCGAATCTCTGACTTAGACTGCCACGTTTTTGGGTACAATCGAAGAAATATGTCATTACATATCACGTTTATCGATTTTTGAATTTTTGAGTGCGTATTTTCGTGACATTTGGGCCGATTTGACCAATTGGTGGCTACAAGCATATTTTACAGGACTAGGTTAGTGAGTAGTACCTTTAAAAATAATAAGTACCAGACCAAAAAAGTACTTACGATTTGTTCGATTTTAGTGCGATATTCGTGACATGGCGATTCTGACCAAACGGTCGGCTACAGGTCATTCACATGAACATAAGGTTAGGTGATGTAGTACATGAAGAAAAGTTGAAAAGTTAGCAGAATCTAGAATAAAGGTTATAGAGTTTTTTTTTAGGTTATAATACAATTAAGTAACATTTGAATCGACACAATCCACAATGAATACAAAGCACTGCAAAGAAATGGTCCACGCAAACTAAAACTTACAAAACGCTCACCATCAACGCGGGGACTAGCGTTCAGTCAAATCACATGAAGCGGGATGATTAAATTACTTGGCAAAAACTGTTATCCTATTGTGTTTGTATTATCATCCTTCTTAGAGCCCGAAAGTATTTGTTCTGTCTGACGTATCAGCGTTCGCTCTAGTCCCAGAGATAAGTAAACGCATTGTGATCGGGCAACCTGAGCAGCTGGTTACGGCCAGGATGTTTCCCACCCACTTAACCACACTGCCGCATATCGATGAGTTGCGGGCGACTGGGTGTGACAGCGAAGACACAAGCCTGGGGGGGGGGGGGGGAGTGTTGCACAAATGTCGGTGCAATTTGAACTTGGGCACTGGCACGGAACAAGCATCATGGCTTTAGGAACCGGGGGGAAGGAAGGGGGCAATCACCCCCCAGTTTGGCCCAGGAGAAGGGGCAGGGGGGCAAAACTAAAGCGAGTTAAATCGTCCGTCTATTTTGGGGAATGGTCGTGGGGCTCGAAGCCTCTCCCCTGGTATTTTTAGTGCCTGGTGCGAAGCACCTATCATTACATAAAAAATTAAGTTGAAATTTACTAAAATGGGCCACTTCAGTTCAGGTTAATTTTTTGAGTTTTCAGATCGCAGATAGTTGAGCTGTATACCAGAATCGGAGTGCAGAACATTAAAACATGACGAAATAACTGTAGTATGGTGAATTTTTTTTCGAAGGGCCTCCGGCGGCTGGGGCTTTGCCCCAGACCCCAGCCCAGCTGCCGCCCACAAAATCTGCTAATGGATTTGTCCCCTCCACCCCGAACTTTCAAAATATTCCTACGAGCCTTCAAGCTCTACCAGCGAGGAGGGAGTCATCGCCTGGCCTACCTACACTGATAATATTCGTACTAGGCCTACACAAAAGATCAATTGATATAGCGGAAAGGTTCTTAAAATAATATAACCGACAGTGAGGCTCGAGATACTCTGTTTGGGGAGGGTCCCGGGTTCGAATCCCGTCGAGAACTGGCAATCCTCACAAAAACTTTTTACCGAGATTTTTTCAGACGATTGAGTGAATCCTCGGATATTCGCTTCACAACTCCGAACAGACACCTGCCCTGGCCAGCAGTCACGTTGCAAGGAGACTCTCTAGAGGGGGAGGTCACGGGTTCGATACCCGCGGCGGGTACTCAGCTTAGCCCCAACCCTTAGAGTTGGACTGGACAACGGACAACCACAACCTCGACCAAACTCTACCGTAACCAAACAAAAGACACAACCCTTTCGTACTTTCTCTAACCAAACCAAAGGGCCTAACCCTTCTAACCAACCTTGACAAAACCAAAAGGCCTAATCCTTTCGAACCTGAAGGCCGCTGAAGGCTAAAAAATGACAATTCTCACGTTCCTCTCCTACTTGGATCAACGCATGATCGACGTTCAATACGAAACTCACAGATTCAGTTATCTTTTCAGAACCGGTAGGCCTATTCAGAACACTGAGTGATGAGAGATTTCAATGTGGGTATGCGACGTAGCATTTAGTAGATGCTGACCGTGCATGTGACACAATCCAACGTTTTCTATGATAGTGGTAGCAAATTTGACATGGAAAAAGTGTTCTCGAGTTTTTAGCTAGGTGAAATAGTTTTAGGATGGTTGTGAAAGGCTAGGCCTATACATGACCTGTTTAGGACCAACTCAAATCTAAACAAATCTTTCGGTCAGGATTGCCGGTGAAGTCGTATCGAACTGAGAACTGACGATCAGTGTAGCCCAATTATTATCAATCACTGTATTGTTTTTAAATAATTAAGAATCAATATTTGTTACAAATAGGCCTAGGCCTAGGCCGGTCTAGAACCAAATTAATCGTTTTGTTAAACTGAGACTGATCACCGCTGTTCACGTACGCTAGGGGCCATACTAGGGGCTACCTAGTTTCACACTCCCTACACCGCACACACACAAGTCTAATTCACACTTATAAAAGTACAAATATATACAATAAGGCCTAAATACAAAGTATGTGCCACCTTACCAAGGCTCAAGGGGAAGGATCGGTGTCCGTAGGCCATGGCTAGGGGGTCGGTTGGAGCTAGCCTAGGGCCCAAGGCCAAAGTTCAAATTGCAATTTGTTTTTCACGTCACTTGGTCTAAAAAACGACTACTGGCTTCGAACTTCTGAAAGTTCAATTACCGATAAACATTATGCACGCATTTATTACAGAGTTATTATTGAGTACTTTATAGTAGGTCTAAGCTACACCTACCTACCGACCGCGGGTCTAGGGCTCCGGCTTTGGCTCCGGGTCGCCATTTTAATGAGTCCAAGGTTCAAATTGCAAATTTGTTTCCCACTTCACTTGATTTAAAAAACGACCACTGGCTTCAAACTATTACTCATTCTGAAAGTTCTACTACCGATAAATAGTATTTACTCAATCTTAACACTCGTTTCGCGTTTATTCCGGAGTTACGAGCACTTTAAGTCGGAGAATCTTAACAGTTGCCGCGGATGTCACAATTTTCGCACTAGAGACTAGATCTGATCAAGCGCTGTGATTGGTCGATGCAAAGTTTATACGTTGTAACCTCGACTGGCATTGGTTGAACTGACTTTCCTCATCCAATAGAAATGTTCGTTAATTCGTTCATCCAATAGAAATGTTCGTTAATTCGTTTCATTTCAGCTGCAACTATCATTTTAGTGCAGGGTATCCTATATTCAGTTAAAAAACTAATTTACAAAGGTTGTATGTAGACCTCCTAGAGTCCTATTGTATGGTTCTTTATTTACAGTTGCATACAAATACGTACAAATATGATAAATACAGCACGAGATTAATTCTACAAAGATTTCAAGTGTTTTAGCAAAATATTTGCTAGCGTCGACGCCGTTTGATAAGCAACAAAATAGCCAAAATAAATAAATAATTAAAATAAATAAAAAAACATAAATAATATGCATGTATAAAAAATAAAAATATATTATATAATAATAATTGGATGAGCGAAGAGAAGACTTCAATTTCACTGACCCCCCCAAAAAAATTTAGCTCGGGTGTTTATTTGGTTTGTTTGTGTTTCTGTATGTTTGTTCGCGGCATACGCGATCTTGATGAAAATTGGAGGGGACCTTCGAAATCTCTAAACTTGCACTTGCCACGTTTTTGGGTACAATCGAAGAAATATTTCTCGTGAATATCGTACTTTTACGATTTTTTCGATTTTTATTGCGATATTTTCGTGACATTTCCGGAACGGGTTCGATCCCTGGTGAAGTCACTTTTTTAATTTCTGTCTAAATTACTAACATATATATAATAATACATATAATAATAATTGATAATTGAGAGATTGACATTTCCAAGAGAACAAGGAGGACGAGGCCTTATTGATCTGAACAACTTATGAACCGTTTTTTACCGTTTTTTACTTTTAATAATCGAGACGGGGACAATAATCGGCGACCCCTCCCTCAACCACCCTCACTTCGTCCCGCGGTAGCGAGCGTTGAGGATGCAGACAAGGTCGCACCCAAAACATGTCTTTCCCCCCCCCCCCCCCCCCCGACCAACAACTTCAAAACGTTCCTATAAAAAAAAAAAGGGGAGAGCTCAGGCAGCCCGCTGTACACATAGCACGTGCTCGGTAGTTAGAACATACTCCGTGAGCGCTAGTGTACGGGACGGTGTAGCACATGGACGAGATTATTGATCCGTGGAAGTACACACGTGGTCCGTAGTTTCAACATACTCCGTGAGCGCCACCTTACGGTACTCCTGCCGCCGAGCAAACGGGCAACCCGCGTTACACCTCTGCAGCCACAAGGTCACTCGGAAGACTGACAAGACAGTCACTGGACATATCACACCCTCTGTCTAGATAGACACCTGGGCCCGGATCCACAAAGAGGAGTTAGACGTCTAAAACCTGATTGATTTTCATTTATAAGATTATTTGATTCAAAATAATAATAATAATAATAATAATAATAATAATAATAATAATAATAATAATAATAATAATAATAATAATAATAATAATAAGTCTTTATTTAGCGTCAGTGCGCTATTGGTACAAACACATTACATATTATAATTTTACACTCTACAAGTAGGTACGTAGGCCCTACTACATAATAGTATAAGTATATTTTCAATCATACCTTATATCTTGAGTAATTAATTACTCAGAATCTAAAATTATATATTTATTAAACAAAATAGTCAAACTTCTCTCCCCCACTTTATCAAATACTCGGTTACTTTATTTCTAAATTCCTTTGTACTAGTTGCCATTCTAAAGTTATATGGCAACTCATTAAAACTTCTAACACCCTTGTAAAACAATGACTTACACATTAGTTGTTTATTACATGTACCTAAGTATAAACAGCTCCACTAATTGTCCATCCACTAATTGTTCATGCACAATACTTTCAAACAATTTATCATAAATTGATAACATGTTTACTGGTCTAAAATCAGAAATATTTTTAGACCAGTAAACATGTTATCAATTTTTGATAAATTGTTTGTGCATGAAAAATTAGTGGATTATTTTGAATCAAATAATCTTATAAATGAAAATCAATCAGGTTTTAGACGAAATTATTCATGTGAGACTGCAGTGCAGAATGTCATTAGTAGATGGCTTCAGAATAAGGACAAGAATATGTCTACTTTGATTGTTTTTCTGGATCTCAAGAGGGCTTTTGAAACGGTGAATGTCAATAGGTTGCTGAATAAATTAAGAATGATGTATGGAGTAGAGGGGTTGGCACTGGAATGGATTAAAGATTTTCTTTCTGATAGACGACAAAGGGTTAGGTATGGAAATAGTGTTTCCGAGTATAAAAACTGTTTAAATGGAGTACCCCAAGGGTCTATTCTGGGACCACTTTTGTTTATTATTTATATTAATGATGTAGATAAATATTGTAAAGTGGCTTTCATTAATATGTATGCTGATGATATGGTATTGGCTATAATGGGTAATGATATTATTGAAATGTTTAGATTAATGAATGAAGAATTATCAAGGATGACGAGGTGGCTAGGAATTAACAAACTAAAACTCAATGTGTCAAAATCAAAGGGTATGTTAATAAGAGGAGGCGGGTTATGTAATGTTAAGAGAGATGGAGAGATTTTAAATAAACTAAAAGTAGTAAATGAGGAGATTGAAATTTTGAAAGAGTTTAAATATTTGGGAATAATTATTGATGACAAACTAGAATTTAAATTACATGTCAATTATATAATTAAAAAAATTGGGAAGAAAATTGGTTATTTAAGAAGAATTGGAGGCAAACTTACTAGTTGGACAAGAAATATGGTATATAATAGTATAATAAAGCCTCATTTTGAATATTGCGTTACAGTGTTGTATCAATGTAATAAAAATGAGTTAGATAAATTGCAGATTCTACAAAATAAAGCCATGAGGTGTATTATAAAATGTGGAAGATTAATGCCAATAAAGAGTATGTTAAATATTTTGGAATGGTTAAGTGTTAAGGAGACTATAATGGTATTGGTATTAGTTTTCATTTATAAAATTAAAAATAATTATATGCCGAATTATTTAGTTGAAAAAATGACTGATGTGAAGAATATACATAATTTTAATACAAGAGGATCTGTTGTTGGAAATTCTTTTCGAATCAGGTGTAATTAAAAAAAAATGCAAAATTCTATTTTTATCTCTGGTGTAAAAGAGTTTGATAAACTTCCAATTGAAATTAAAAGTGTAAAAAGTGTAGGACTGTTCTAATCCAAATGTATTAAATGGGTACAACACCAACTTTTATAGAAATGTTAGTAAAAAGAAACAAAAATGTTATTAATTAATTATTAAGATAGGTTATAATATGAAATGTCAAAATGTTGTGATGAATATTATTGTGTGAAATATTATTGTATGTAATGTAAATTGGCTACTTTGCCAGAAAAAATAAACTGAAACTGAAACTGTAAAATAACGTTTCGGAAATCATAATATAAACAAACACTTGTGGACGCGAATCCCGCACGTGGCGTCATAGACGCAACGCAGTGATTGGTCAATGGTCTTGTGGTTAGCGTATCTGCTTCCAATGCAGAAGGTCCAGGGTTCGATTCCCGTTAAAGCCAGAAGTTTTTTAACTTCTGATTTGGACTTAAGTCCATCAGTTCTTGTCTTAGGAGTCTGTAAACGGTGACTTTGGAGCCGTCCTAGCAACGAAGCACATAATAAATTTCAGAGTTGTTCTGAATCGGCCTTGTTGATTCTGGCTTTGATTCGCGGGTGTTCGCACTGTCCATACCACTGATTGCTATATTTCCTATTAAAAATATCGATCTTTGGTTGGTTATCGCTCACTCGTCGATTGCGTCTGGGCCTGCAGGGTTGGCTTGGTCGCTTTGATTTAAAGTCCCCCACTGAAAATCAGTTATATAACTGAGTGGGTAGACTCTAAATAAAATTTATTTTATTTTATTTATTTTATTTAAACGGGTTCACCAACATGGATAAAAACATTATTATATTTTTTATTTTATTTATTGGCATTATTGTTAATTACATACATCACATAAAAACATTTTTGAACGAGTGAGCGTAGCGAACGTAGTGATTTCCATTCGACTTATTGTTTTTCTGCGTGCGTGTGTGTGTGTGTGTGTGTGTGTGTGTGTGTGTGTGTGTGTGTGTGTGTATTTATTTATTTATTTATTTATTTATTTATTTATTTATTTATTTATTTATTTATTTATAATTGAACCGATAGGGGAGAGAAAACAGATTCCAAAAGGATATATTTTCTCAAAAACGAGAAACAAAAAGAACATAAATGTGACGGAACATCAAAATGACTTTAAAATATATGAGAGACAAAGAATAAAATAAACTAGGAAGAGCCTGATGGGCTTCTTCCTTTCCGTCTTGATACAAAAAACCAAGGAGAAAAATACAATAAACAATGTTAGGGTTTGGGGGTACAAACCCTATCGGTGTGTGTGTGTACGTTGAAAATCAGCCGAATCGCTGAACAGATTGCGCTGAAATTTTAAACAGACATCCGGTACGAGTTTATTGAGAACTGCTAACAAAATCAGCAAGATTCATTGCGATTTAAACCTACAAGAAATGATAAACTGAAAAATAGACTTCCCATGTTTAGAAATTATTGTTTGAGATTTTGAAAAGATATTTTTTGTTTGTTTTTCGCCTGGCCGTGAAATGCCGTGCCCATGCAAGGTCAGTCGAATGTTGGACGTCAAGGTACCCCCAAATTCCGCTCGTAGATTGAGTAAACCTTGCAATATTTTCACGTATTTCGTACTGGCTATGTTTACCATAGTAGGCCCTATTGCCACAGATGATGGACTACACTGCATTATATGCATTTCAAAACATGTTTAATAATTTTTGAAACACAATCTAGAAATTACAAAATCTTTCCCGACCAGGGGATTGAACCCACGTCTCCCACATTTCGGCTACAAGGGCGCTTTAGCCAACTAGACTAGGGAAACGCCAAAGTCGTAGTTAGACGAGTGAGCGAGTCATGTGGTGAGTACCCGGGAACATTTTGCATTTTTTAGGCCAAAATGCTCCACTGCAGCCTATGATAGGCTAGGGAGGCCTAAGGTAAGGGGAAGAAAAGAAATGTTACCGGGTACTCAACACATGGCTCACTCACTCGTCTAACAACGACTTTCGCGTTTCCCTAGTTATATGGAATATAGGTTCATAACTTACGTTATAAACTTTACAGATATGAATACATTTTAACAATTAATTGATTCCCAATAACATTATTATTAATTCTACATTTCACTTAATTATTCGCGAAATTTAAATTATTAGTGGGTTGGTGACACCTATTTTATAAATGGTTTGCTTGGCGCTCGTCAACTTCTTTTTAATGCGAAACTAGGGAGAAAGAATGAAATAATTGGCTCAACTTCTATATCTCACAGCATTCACAGCCGAAGACTTTTGAAGGAGAGCTTGGCTGCCGTTTTTTTTTTTTTTTTTTACAATTTTTTGTATTTGGGCGATAGCCTTCTTTAATCAATGATTTGGGGGATCTATCTGTGCCGTGATATATCGATTAAAACTTTTCGACCTATCGATGTAAGTAACAGAAGATCGACGCTAAAAATGGCCGCCTTCCGAGACAACGTGTTGACATACAAAGGTTGTAATTTCCTTCGTCAACGTTTAATTTTATCTACTTTGAGTGGAAAACCTGTGCGAATCAATAGTATTCGATCTCAAGATGAAGATCCGGGACTCAGGGAGTTTGAGGTAAACTTAATTAGGCTGTTAGACAAGATTACGAATGGCACACGGATTGAGGTTAGTGAGACGGGAACTTCTCTGTATTATCAACCTGGACTTCTTTCGGGAGGAACGCTAGATCACGAGTGCTGCAAGTTAAGAGGCATAGGTTATTATCTAGAAGTGTTATTAGCCGTGGGACCGTTCTGTAAAAAGCCACTTCAAATTACGTTAAAAGGTGTCACAAACAACAAGGAAGACCCATCTGTTGATGTCATTTTAAATGGTGCAATGCCTCTTCTGAAAAAGTTTCTGGTTGTTGACGAAGGGCTCGAGTTAAAAGTACGTAGGCGTGGCATGGCTCCAGAAGGAGGAGGTGAAGTTATCTTCAAGTGCCCTAGCAGACGGCAGCTGAAACCGATACAGTTTACCGACCCAGGAAAAGTGAAGCGCATTCGGGGAACATCGTACGCAGTCCGTGTCTCCCCGGCGATAAGCAACCGTCTTGTTGACTCTGCAAAAGGGGTCTTACTTCAGTTCATCCCGGACATTTACATCTACACAGACCAACATCGTGGTGCAAATTCAGGCAAGTCTCCGGGTTTTGGAATAAGCCTTGTCGCAGAAACAACTACTGGTGTATTTTATACCGCCGAACTAATGTCAAATCCTTCTGGTCAATCTCCGTCTGTCCCCGAAGACATTGGCAAAGATGCAGCGTTCAAATTGCTTGAGGAAATTTATAGAGGTGGGTGTGTCGATTCGACGTTCCAAAGTCACACAGCCTTGTTTATGGGGTTGGCTCCAAAAGACATTTCAAAATACAAGACCGGCCCACTGTCACAGTACACAATCCATTTCTTGAGGAACATGCGAGACTTCTTTGGAATAACCTTCAAGTTAGAAACGTACCAATGGACAGAGGAGGAGGAAGAACTTTGCCTAGGAGCTAACAAAGTTGTGATGACATGTATGGGCGCTGGGTATGTTAATCTGAGCAAACGAGTTACATAATAAGCCAGAGTAAATTATAACGATATGATTGGACCAAATAAATGTAGGCCTATGTAACTTGTCTTTTTAAATGTTTTACTCCTTATTAAGCGGGCCTAGCCTTTATTGGAGGTACCGTAACCTAACCTTACCTAGTACCCAATTACGCCCACAGCCTACGTCACGGTAACACCTACCAATGGCAGCAATCCTAGGCTCAAAGATAATACAAAATTTAAGGCCAGGTTCCCAGTTCCCACTCGCACTCGTAAGAAATTGTTTTAGTTAGGGCCTAAGTATAATTTGATATCCCGATTAAAATTAATCTTATATTGTTTATTGGCTTGTCGTAATGAAGTTACTCCTTTTGACTGGTCGGTCGTAAGCCCTAAGGATTAATGACGTCTGATTGGTCCGTCGTAAGAATTTTGTTGTTTTTATTTCTCTTATAGCCCTAGGGCCTAGGCCTTACAATTTTCTTATGACTAAAACAAACACTAAACATCCACTTATAACAATAACAAATCCTTACGTTCAGTGGTGTGGGAATTGGGCCTACCTGTCGGTTCCTAGACCTCCTGCTGCACATGAGATGACAGGACTCGACTGTCAGGCTATTAAATTTGAGATGTAGGGCCTAAATAAGTATGGAACTAAGTTTGTAAGCCTAGGCATGGCAATGATATTTATTATCCTGATTCTGAGAGTTCTAGGCCCATGCTATCTAGTTCTTACAACAAATTTTCCTGATTCATAGGCCTAGACAGTGTAAATAGCGGTACTTCTGTCATCATCATCATAATAATAATACGCTGAGGCTATTCGACCGTAGCTACGGGAAAATTACGTTTCTCAATTCGTCCGTAGCATGAACGAACATCGGCGGAAATCACCGAATGTACTCGAACTGTGGATACGGAAAAATTAGGCCTGCTAATTTAACCGTAGGAACGGGAAGTAAATTACGTTAATTCAATAATAACCACTCTGAAAATATACGAATTTTGTTATAATTAATAAAGATTGAACACAAACACTACCATTTCACTGTTGCCGGCGCGCCATGTTTATTATGACATTACTTAGTAGGCCTACCAACCTTTTCAATAAAATACTCTACTTACCAAACCTTTAACGTTGCTATTTTAAATCTTAACTCGTTTTTTTAATAAAATACTCTACTTACCAAACCTTTAACGTTGCTATTTTAAATCTTAACTCGTTTTTAACGGAAAGGATTTCGGGTGCGCTCTTATCGATTGTATCCTATAGAACTAGCGCGGCGCAGCACTTTTTAAACGCTTTTATCATTTAGAATTGTGTTAGCGACGGGGCCGAATGTTGTGAAATCATTTGTAGAAAAAACATGGACCCAAATAGAATGGTAAAAAAAAACGACCAAACGAAAATTTGAACCGCCGACCTCTCGCATAGAATTCGGACGCGCTACCACTCTGCCACAATGCACTGTGATATTTGAAGCTATTGGCCTAGTTAGGTGGTATCCCGCGGACGATTCGGATACCTTCGATTATTTCCGCTATCTTCGTTCATGCTACGGACGAATTGAGAATCATAATTTTCCCGTAGCTACGGTTAAATAGCCACTTCCATAATAATAATCATAATAGTAATAATAATAATAATAATAATAATAATAATATTAATAATAAAGCCTAGGCATGGCAATGATATTTATTATCCTGATTCTGAGAGTTCTAGGCCCATGCTATCTAGTTCTTACAACAAATTTTCCTGATTCATAGGCCTAGACAGTGTAAATAGCGGTACTTCTGTCATCATCATCATAATAATAATAATCATAATAGTAATAATAATAATAATAATAATATGTCTTTATTTAGCGATGCACACTATTCAAATTCATGTCATACATACACGATATTGACTAAATACTAATTTTACAAAAGAACTTGAGCGGTTGAGCCTAATACACATATGCATAGTAGTTATCATAGTTCTTGACATTTAAATTAAAAGAAAAGACAAATATAGGAACAGAAACCACAGTCACAATTTCTCTCTCCAGCTTTTCAAATAGGCCCCTACCGGTAACCAATTAATTTATGTTTGAACATCCTAACACTTGTTGCTAGTCTAATTTCCTGAGGTAACCTATTAAAACTCCTAATTCCCCGATAAAATAAAGATTTACTCATAACTTCTTTCTTGCACGAGCCTAAATAAATACCGTTCATTGCACTCCTGGTCCCATATTCATGCACTTCCTGTATTTTAACAACTTTATCACTCATGTATTCAGGCAATACACCTCGTTCTAGTTTATATAGGGCCTAAATATACCATACCACTCAATTCAATTTCCTGTTCAATGCTTAACCACTCCAAACAATTTAACATACTGTTAAATATCTACTACATTTAAGAATAATTCTCATGGCTCTATTTTGGAGAATCTGTAGTCTCTTCACATCCGTTACATATGGCTGATATAACACAGTTATGCAATACGTGAAATGTGGCTTTATAATTGTGTTATAAATCAGGATCCTAGTAAAAAATGATACATGGCAACTAATTCTACTCAGAAATCCAATTTTCTTTCTTACCTTCTGTTCTATATAGGCTATATGATACATGTGCCTTAAAACTAAGTTTAGCAATTGGTGTGGGCCAGTTTTTTAACACTGTTTTTCTTCAATAAAAACAATGAAAAACAACCTAAAATGAGTAGTATTGTAAAAATAATCATTCATATTATAAAAAAAATACACATTTTTCATTTCATTATGTTAGGTAATTGTAAGCTATAAGTAGCGAGGAGTGACGCAGCCTAGGCCTACGAGGCATTAGTTCTGGGCATTTGTCATCGTAAAATGCAACATGGCGAACAGTAGGCCTACCAACCTTTTTCACTAAAATATTCTGCCTACTAAACCTTTAACGTCGCTATTTTAAATATAGGCTAAAGGACTTCCAATGGAAAAGTACTTTCGCTTGAAATAGCGATGTTACAGGTTTTAAAGCTTTTTTTTGTTACTAGGCCTATACGCGTTTCCAAGCAAAGATAGATGGCAGCACTAAAACGCAACATGTCGGACCGATCGGTGATAGAGGCGAGCTGCTTACGGCGAGCGCTGTAAATTCAGTTGTCTTCAACTTGATTTTTGTTACATTTCTGATCATTTGCGAAAACATTGTTGATTATGTCATATCGTCCGCGTATTTTATTAGTAAAATTTGTAAGTTTTGGGGATCGGCTTTATTAAAAACGGGAATTTAATGGCATTTTAAATTACAACAAATAATTGAGATTATTTGATGATATTAGCTCGAAAAGAACAAACCACACTGTTAAACTATTAAATACAGAAACAAGTGTATCAAATAATGATGGATGATGAAGATCGATGACATTTTGCCAAGAAAATGTTGTCCACCAATACTAACAATTTCAATAATTTACTTGATATCTAAAAATCAAAAGAGCTTCTAGCAAATTATAGCCCTACATGCACTTGTTTTGCACGTTTTCTACATCGTTTTACAATGTAAACACAATCGGAGTAGGCCTAGGCCTATATATATTTATCTACTATACACTTAGGACTACTGTTTTTTTTAAATACCGTATATACATTTTATTAAAAGTAGGCCTATTGAATAGCTGATAGCCTATTTTTATTAAATTGTTTTGTATGTCAATAATGGCATGACGCGTCATTCTGCAGACAGCTTTAAAATCTTGTAGGCCTAGATCATATCATTATACTTATTCTATTGTAATAATATAAATCGTGTTCATTATGATATTATGTATACTATTATGTAATAAATGAACAATAACGGTAAACGGTATGACTACATTAATTATATTAGGTAGAAAAGGAGGTGGGACAGTGCAAAGCCCTAATACAATTATTATTATTTTTGTTATTGTTATTGTTTTGTTACTATTAATATGACTTTATTTATATTAAATTATCATAATAAAACTAAAGAAGTATCTCAATTAAAAGTACCGTAAGAAGCGACCTATACTGTATGTGTGTGTTTACTATGAGTTGTGAACATTCTTGACGGATTGAATTTGATTTAGTATTTATCGTACCCTGTTACTGTTAGCCTTTATATTTAGTAATAACTTATAGTCTATAAATATCAATTATTTATTATGATATTACAATTAGAGAATTGTAATATGGATACAAATGCCATTCTCGGTGTCTCATGGGTGCATGGGGCGCAGGTCTGAATATAGTAATATTATTCTGGTGGACATGGTCTCGAATTCCGCATATTGGAGAGCGATTTTATCATTTTGGTGCATCCCCATGCTTTTGATTATCATCAATTAACAACATTTTGGGAGAGCAACGATTAAAAGTGCCGTAAGAAGCGACCTATACCTGTGATTGTACATATTTATAAGTGACAAACACGGAATGACATGTGTTCTGCTGGTAAGCACATAGCGCGCTCCTCCGACTATCACTGATCGGACAGTTGCATTTTTCGCCACCAGGTAGCAACCCCTTTGCCTGGAAACGCGTATAACAGCAAAAACGTGATGATTCTATTTTCTTATTTTTTAGGACCTATGTAACATATAGGCCCTAAATGTTCTTGTCGGGGTACTTCCAGTACGTACAACAACTCTGCAAGGCAGGCCCGAAAACAGTGAAATATGCTAGTGATTTATAAGAGTAATTAACCTAATAATTGTATATTTTCAGAGTAATTAGTGTTAATAAATAATTAATAATGAGTTATTCATTATTTATTTCTCATTTGAAGTTGCTTTTCATTGTTTTTATTGGAGAAAAACAGTGTTAAAAAAAGTGGCCCACACCAACGACAGAAGTGCCCTACCGTAGCTTTGTTATTGTTAAAGTTACAAACTGTTTAAATCCGGGTTTAGGCCTAGCTGGAACAGCTTTGTTTCTATATCACGGGTCTCAGCCCAGCTGCCTCAAGACTGTTTGAAAGACACCAATATGTAAGCCTAGGCTAAACTAGGCCAAGGTTCACTGGATCTACTCCTAGCGGAGATCGGCCTGTGCGCGGCAGCGAAGCCTAGCGGAAATCCAGTGGACCTTGGAACTAGGCCTACGTCTTACTCTTCACATCTAGAGGCTAAGCAATAATTTTATTTTGGGCTGTACTGAGTCCGGGGGGGGGGGGGGGAAGGGGGGCTATTTTTGCGTAGCCCCACTCTTCAGTGTTTGTTCTCCCTTGCTATTTAATACAATCCAGAAGTTAAAAAATCCATCCCAACCGGAGTTTGAACCCCGGTCTCCTACATTCCATTACCCACATTTTTTAAAACTTAGGGCCTATAGGCTATGGATTGTATTAAATATTAACAATTCCACCTGGGGGAGTGTTCCCCGATTAACAAATCGAGAAATTCCTTGCTGTTATTAATTTGTTAGGCTAGGACGATTGGTAGAAATGTGTTATTGAAGTATTTTGATATAGGCGGGGTTGTAAGCCAATTCTGCGATTTTATTGGCGACTACTATTGACAGTAGTGGGTAGACTACACTCTCGCAACGTACCTATTAAACATAATTTTTCTGTACGGCATGTTTAATTAAACCAGTAGGCCTAATTCTAAAAGAACCTGGTTCCATTTTTTGAGGAAATGAAACTTTCTAGAGGCAAATATAAATAAAGAAACTTGCATTTTTCTTTTTTTGAAAAAATTGATCATTTGCATTTTTTAATTTTATGTTCCATTTCAAAAATAACTTCACAATGTACATAGGTGAATTTGATTTCCAGTAGGCCTATAGGAACTTACATGTAGGTACCGGTATATGGCTCAATATTTAGTAAAATAAATTTATATTCTGTCTGTTGAATTATGCCTATAGGCCTACAATGTGTCAATGAAAAGCCAGTAAGTAGGGTAGCCTACTAGTAGTGCGTGGAATTGCACAACTTCAATTTGTAGTTGGGATTTTTTTAAATTAGTGCGTTTCCAATAGGCCTAGCTAAATACCTTTGTTAGGGCCAAATTATCAGAGTTGGGGAGTAACTTAACGAAAGTAACGCGTTAGCGCTAACGCGTTAGTTTTTTAGTAACTTTTAGGGTAACGCGTTATTTATTCAAAATGGGTAACTTTTTAAAGTAACTGATATTTATTTTTAGTAACTTTCAATAAACGTTAAGTTGAAAGTTACTTTTGTTTTGCAGCCTGTACTTCATAGAAATGACCATTGCATTCATGAGGATATATCTCGAATCCGGTTTGCCCAATAATGAAATGTTTTTATAAGAGGAATTCTTGTCAAAGCCTCGTTTCCGAGGAGAAGTTCTCGCATCAGCCATCCGGTAGGGATGGCAACCCTCTCCCCCCCCCCCCCCCCCCCCCACCGCCTCCCGCCTACTTATTGTGGTTGATATGTGCATATTTGTGGCATTCCAATTCCATTACGGTCATCCTAGCATCACGTGTGGCAGCAAGATTGCTTACTTTGGTGACATTTTTGTTTCAACTTTCAATCGCAAATTTGCAGCCCGTGTTTCCTCTAGGGCATAAAGTGTTGTGCGTTCCATTTAGTGTTCTTTTTTTCTTGTTATCTTATCATTAATTAATTATATTTTTATTCCCTTTCACTCATCACTGTTACTGTTAGTGTTAGTCTGCAGTCTGCTAGTGTGTAGTGTTCTGTTCTGTGTTAGATTGGATTTACGTACGTACCGAACGTACGTAATTACGTTACGCGTTTACTATGGCTGAAGGCGAAAGTGAAATTGAAAACGTTTTACCCTGGGCAAATTTTAATTTTAATTTATAGGTATTATAAGTTGCCTCAGGTTTTTTATTTTCTGTTAAATTAGCATTTCAACCGAAAATGCCGTAAAACTAACTTTTAAAAGTTACTTTTTATGGTAACTTAACTTTCAAGTTACTTTATTTTTGAACTAACTTTAACTTTAACTAATTACTTTTAAAGTCAACTAACTTAACTTTTAAAAAGTTACTATTTTTGGGTAACTTCCCCAACTCTGCAAATTATGATATTAGCACCTGCTGAAAAACAAACAATTAAAATCAATCAGTAATAGGAAATGGGCAGGTAAAAAATATTCAGTAAAATACAAGAATTAAGTGTTTTATACTGTTATTTTACAATACTATTACACATTGATTGTAATAGAAGCGTTTGATTATTCGTATTATTACGATAGGGCCTATGTTTCTCCAACTTTTTTTGCGATATTGCATCTTTTTACGTACATTGTAAATATAAAGCATCACATCACCTTATTATGTACCTACAATACACAACCAGTGATACAAATACTCAATGAAAAATAACAGTTTTATCTACTACAATGTTTTCAATATTGAAATGGCACCAAAATTTTTATTTTGTTTCAGTAAGAATACAATATAATAATGTATAACAATTAACAACCATGTACGGTTTGTACTGTTGTAAAGTCTTTACAGTTGGTACCTTGAACGCTAAACAAGCTATTTAATTTGTTTATATACCGGTATATAGGTATTGGTTGTTACACTTGTATGTTAACTTTGTGGTTAACGTAATATAATATACATAATGATATTGATAAACTATAACTTACTTTAATATTATACTTTGCTTAGGGCCTATATACATGAGCCTAGGCCTACATAATATACAAAGTTTACTCTTAAACTTATAATACAAGATTAAGAATTTCAGGGTAATGAAACAGATATAGCAGAATATTGCACGTAATATGTAGGGTATAACTATAAACTGCAGTGTTTGGTACATTCCTGTAAAAAAAATTTAAGTTACAATTCCTGAAATATTAAAATTTCATTTTGTGGGGAAATTATAACAGTACTATAACAGGATTTAGTCACAATTTTTTACCGCATAGGTTCAACAATTTACGTTACTCTTTCTAAAATTGATATGCTACTGCTTTTTGTAAACTAATTTTGATATCCATATTTGCTAAATACATTATCAAATGTGGAGGCAAGGTGAGTTTTAACTTTTAAGTGACTTTTCTGATATTTGCAACTTTGGTGTTTAAAATTCCACTAACTAAAGAGGAATCGTATTCCTTCGAAAGTTACCGAAGAGGGAACACATTACTAGAAACAGGTACCTAATTCATTATTTTTCTCAAGTTCCAAAAAGCTGTTTGAATAAGGCCAATAAGTTAAACTGGGCAATTGTCCAGGTTTGATAAGTTTTTCTCAAAACGGCTATGAAACAAACAGACACACAAACACAGTCTTATTAGTAGGCCTACCTAGCATTTAACATATTAAAATTGTATTATCTGTGCTTTTTGGATTCGGAAATTCTTATTTGTTTATTGTTTATAAACAACCAAGCAACGAGTAATTTGAGATGTATCGATTAAACAATAAACAGTCTTCCATTTCCAGACTTTTACAATTTCCAGTAATCCCTCTTCAACTCAAATTCTATGTGTTCCTAAAAAAAAAAAAAAAAAACAGTTTAAATTTTAAAGAAATTATTGGAAAAATGACATTATCCCCATCCTTACACTGTATTTTTATCAAAAGCTTCTAGGGACTTCATCACTAGTTTGAATTAATCATAAATCTGAATTAACCGAGTTTGAAATAAAGAAGGTTGACTATACTATGAACTAGTGAAGTGTCGGTACTAATTGTTTATTTCCAGCTTGTTATTATCATGTGCAACTCTACGTTGGGTGGGCATTGAAGATAGGCCGATCCATTTTTGTCTCTCCTATCCCCACTCTTCCATTTCCACCACATTTCAGTCTTCCCCTCAATGTACCTCACACAGTCCTGACATCGTTGTCATGTTCTGCTCTTGACTCTTTAACCTAGAATTTCCAATTCCATAATTGTTGAGCAATCTTGCTCTTCCCATCACTTTGACATGTCCAAACTACTTCAATCTTCTATTTTATTATCTTCTTACTAAATAGAGAAGAAATTAACTAATTGTTGTAGGTACATTTTTATGCTTACAAAATACATCAAATACTCATCATCAGAACGTAAAAGTAATTTGATTTTAAACCATTGAGTTGATTTCTCATTTGCTATTGGTTGCAATTAAGACTCCACCTATTTTATGTATTTTACACCAGTTTGTTAGCATTATGCCTTGTAATGCACTCCTTATTATTTATTAATATTGTCTCACAGTAGACTTATTATAGTGGTTATGCAATGGAGTAGAAGCTTATCAATGGTGCTATATTCATTCTCAATTAATGCTTAGATTATTTTGATAAGTTCCTGGCATATCACGATGCAGAGTTAATTACACCCTTAGTCAAAAGTACTTGTCGTTTGCTCCGCAAGTGGTTTAACTCGTACGTAGTGTCTTTTTCTCAACCCCATCCGTCACGACGCTAGCAAAACGCAACTGTCTTGTTTCGAGATGTCTCCGATGTTATCGCAGTCCGAGGTAGAGTCGGCGGGCAGTTTGTTGCCTGTAACAAGGATACGTCGTTAATGTACGCACAAGAAATATCTTAACCTCCATTCTGCCAAATTGTATGCCTTTCTAAAATAAATCTTACTAGGAAAACGCTTAAGTCCCGCCGCGTTGATGGATGAGCGTAATTGGTGCATTGAGGGAAATATAGATTTTTTCACAAAAAACATACATTTTCAAACAATGCAAAAATCATATTTATCAAACAAAACAAAAATGATAAAATCCGTCTTAGTAATGTTTAGATGTATTGTTTTATAATCTTAAACACCTTTCACTTTTAAAAGAAAATGAAAATTATTAAAGCTTTAGCATTATCTCAGCTTCATAGCAAAATCGTAAAATTGCAATTATTAATTAAGAGAAATAATTGTTCGGTTGTTCTTAAATTTCACACGAATACATTAATTTATAAAATTACGGTTCTGTGAAAAAATCATTACAATCGGATAAAGCATGTAGGTGTTATAAGTCGAAGAATGTTTAAAAAAAAATTAAAATCGTAAATTGCAATTTTCATAAGAAATAATTTTCCGATTGCATTCAAATTTCACAGGAATATATTAATTCATAAAATTAAGGGTCTGTAAAAAAATCATTACAATAGGGAATATTCCACTTCCGCCAAATACTGTACGAACTACGAATAGATTTTTTAGAAGAAGTATTTCGTCCCGATTACAAATATGTACTTTGTTTTTCCGTGAAATAATAATCCAGTGATTTATAGCCGTTTTAAAAGCAGCAGTTTTTTAAAGCGGCAAAAACGATTGTGACGTCAGAACTGTGTTGATCCAACGCCGTCTGGATAAACATACATCCAGACCAAAGATGTTGGAATAGTATTATAGTAGGATCGAGATATACATCAAGACGGCGGTGTTTTAAACAAAGCAGCGCCTAGCGTAGCCTACAGTAATGTAAACAGATGGCGGACATTTTACATTTAACGCCTAGCCAGAAAACGAGAAAAGTTGACATTGCAATCAAAAAACAAAACTGAAACAGTCCTGGGTCTAGGCCTAGACGTAGAAAATTATTTATAATACAACAGTCTAGGCCAATCGTTCCTGTAGGATATAGGCATTGGTATGTGAATACTAAAATTACTCACTTGACAAGCCCTAGGCTTAACTTGCCAACCCTAGGCCTGCACGTTCATGTTCTGACACACACCCCGCACAAAAACCTTACTTTGATGACTAATTAAAGCCTATTGTAGATAAAGAATACCATGATAGTCCTAGGCTATGCAAAAATTCAAGACAAAATGCTCGTTATTCTTTATCACAATGATCTCGCGAAATCTCCTGTCACACACGAAAAAAGAAAAACAAAAGACGGTGAAAATGTACATCCCTGTGGAGTTGTTTGTGTTGAGCGGATGGGCGAGCACCGCCGTCTGTATGTAAATATGTACAAATATACGTACATTTAGTTTCCAATTGGCCTTGACTCAACACAGTTATGACGTAGTACCGTCCAAAGATGGCGCACGCTCGTTTTTGGCGCGCAAACTGGGGGTCCAATTTACTTCTTGTTTAAATTACACAAAAAACATTTTTTTTAAATAAAAAAAAGTGCAGTGACTATTAAGACATGAATAAGAATTAAAATAAAATATAAAATATTAAGTGGAATATTCCCTATTGGAGAAAGCATGTAGGTGTTATAAGTTGATTTTTTTTTTTTAAATCGAAAAAAAGTAAAATTGCGATTTTCATGAGAAATAATTTTTTGATCGATATTTCGAATCGTGCAGTTCTAAGTTCAGAGATTTCGAAGGTCTCCTTAAAATTTCATTGCAATTGGATTATTGGTTTAGCCGGAATCGTGTTAACAAACACAAAAATACAAACAGAAACAAAAAGAAAAACGAAAAATAATCGTAAAATTGCTATTTTCATGAGAAATAATCTTTCGATTGCGCCCACAAACGTGGCAGTTCTAAACCCAAAGATTTCAAAGCCCTCCAGAAAATTTTATCGAAATTGGAGTATCGGTTTATCTGGAATCGTGTTAACAAACACACAAAAATACAAACTGAAAAAAACAAGAAAATCGAAAAAAATCGTAAAATTGCGATTTTCATGAGAAATAATTTTTCGATCGATTTTTTGAACCGTGCAGTTCTAAGTTCAGAGATTTCAAAGACCTCCACAAAATTTCATCGCAATTGGAGTATCGGTTTAGCCGGAATCGTGTGGACAAACACACAAAAATACAAAAAGAAAAAAAAAAAAAATCCGGATTTTTTTCTCCAGTGTAGTAGAATGGAATCTTTGCTTCGCTCGCTACGCTCATCCAATCATATCTCAATTTCATCAACTGGGAAAAACTCCGGTCAATCCAGAAATGAAAAAATCCATCCCAGCGGGATTAAATTTTTTTTTTTTTAAATTCTGGGTTGATTTCCATAAAATCTTATCATGTTATTATCACTAGGAAAACGCTTAAGTCCCGCCGCGTTGTTGGATGAGCGTAATTGGTGCATTGAGCTGCCATGTGTTATGCGGATTTTCTGTTGTTCTGTGAAAAAATTAGTACTAAGTTGAAGATTTTTTTTAAATTAAATTAAATTAGATAAAAAAAAACTTTAATTTTTAATTTTTTTAATTAATCGTATGAATTTTAAAAAATTGAAAAAACAAAAAATTGCGATTTTTATAAGAAATAATTATTTGATTGCGCTCAAATTTCACACGAATATAAACATTTATAAAATAAGGTTCTGTGAAAAAAGTATTACAATAAAATAAAGCATGTAGGTGTTATAAGTAAAAGAATTGTTTAAAAAAAGAAAAAACCCACAAAATTTATATTTTCATGAAAAATAATTTTTTGATTGCGCTCAAATTTCACACGGATATCTTAATTCATAAAATTAAGGTTCTGTGAAAAAATCATGAAAATCGGATTAAGCATGTAGGTGTTACAAGGAAAATAAATTTTCAAAAAATCGAAAAAAATCGTAAAATTTGGATTTTCATGAGAAATAATTTTTTGATTGCGCTCAAAAACGTGGCAGTTCTAAGTTCAGAGATTTCGAAGGCCTCCATAAAATTTCATCGCAAACGGAGTATCGGTTTAGCCGGAATCGTGCTGACAAACACAAAAATACAGAAAAAAAAGAAGGAAAGAAGGAAAGAAAAAAAAAAAACATTCCGGATTTTTTTCTCCAGTGTAGTGAAATGGAATCTTCGCTTCGCTCGCTACGCTCGCTACGCTCATCCAATAATCATTTCCTAAAGTAGGAAGCAGGACAGAGTTCATCTAAAGACTCAGTGAAAGAGAATACCTACCGGTACTTACTTTGCTGTTTTGAATCACCACAAGAATATAAAAACCCAACAAGTTTCCTTGTTCATATTCAAATATGTTTATGAAAAGATCGTGTAGAATAGAATAATGTAAAATAATATACTTAATTTTGTACATTTGATTCATTGTTAAATAATTTCAATTCAATTTTTAAATATTAGATAAATTAATATAGGCCTATATATATTTTAATTTAATTAATATTTTAGTCAAACAATACAAATGAACAGTAGGCATAAGACTTTTTTGCCACTGTGAAGGATATGTATGCATGCATACATGCATATGCATTTGCAAAGAAGAAGATTTGTTGGATGAGCGTAGCGAGCGAAGCGAAGATTCCATTTCACTACACTGGAGAAAAAAATCCGGAATGTTTTTTTTTTTCTTTTTTTTTCTTTTTTTTTCGTATTTTTGTGTGTTTGTTAACACGATTCGGGCTAAACCGATACTCCGATTGCGATGAAATTTTATGGAGGTCTTCGAAATCTCTGAACTTAGAACTGCCACGTTTTTGAGCGCAATCGGGAAATTTTTTCTTATAAAAAACGCAATTTTACGATTTTTTTCGATTTTTTAAAAATTTCTTCGACTTATAACACCTACACGCTTTATCCGATTGTAATGATTTTTTAACAGAACCTTAATTTTATGAATTAAGATATTCGTGTGAAATTTGAGCGTAATCGAAAAATTATTTTCTCATGAAAATCGAAATTTTACGGGATTTTTCTTTTTTAAAACAATTCTTTGACTTATAACACCTACATGCTTTATCCTATTGTAATGATTTTTTCACAGAACCTTAATTTCATCAATTTATATACTCGTGTTAAATTTGAGCGCAATCGAATAATTATTTCTTATGAAAATTGCAATTTTACGATTTTTTTTATTTTTTTAAAATTACGATTTATTAAAAAAATTAAGTAAATTTTTTATTTTATTTAATTTAATTTAAAAAAATCTTCGACTTAGCAATAATTTTTTCACAGAACAACAGAAAATCCGTGTTACACATGGCAGCTCAATGCACCAATTACGCTCATCCAACAACGCGGCGGGACTTAAGCGTTTTCCTAGTATATGATATTACAGTGCAATAAATATGGGCGTGACCAGATTAAAGCATGTTATATTAGTCGGAATGTTTAGAAGGCGCTCGGACCTGTTGACTCGGGGTCGCCGGTCACGTGATGACCACCGCCTTGTGAACGCAGGGTCCCCCCTGCCCCTCGAGCAGCGCCGGCCACAGGTAGGTCCGGATCAGGTCGGTATCCAGGCTGGAGGTGTGGAACCTGACGTGCACGTCCTGCCAGACAAAACAAGGGGGGTTCAGAAAACAAACTCAAAACCATATCTACTTTTCATTATTTAAAAATCAAATTCTAATTGAATTAAATAAATAAAAGAAATATTCACACTCCTGTGCCATTCACAAGGCTCCAATTTTTTTTTCTTCTATGAGAATACTTATTTATTATTATTATTATCATCATCAGTATAATAATATTTAATCGCCATTTAAAAGCTAATTTACGATTGGCGGTCAATCTGAAGTCGACTACAGGTTCCAACATTTAAGTTCTTATGGACTCTTTCAAGGTTGCGGTAACCGTCAACTTCAATGTTCAACAAGGTCTAACTTTTCAAGTTGGCGCTGATTGTAAACTAGGCTTTAGAGAAGTAGTGGCACATGTTTAATTTTGTGTCATCCCTGCTTTAACTACCAGTCCGATTGGTTTCAAAGTACCTTGCGTACTGTCCGCTGTTCGTACTCCAAGAAGAACGCAGGTGACTGGTTGACAAGCGCCCACGCTAAGCGCACAGACTCCTTGACATAATCTACCAGTCCTGGGCAAGACTTCAGACAGGGGTAGTCGTACAAAGTGGCCCATATCTGACTGCATACTTCCTGTAAACAACATGGGTATGTATTGCGGGAAAGAATCCACCCACTCAGTCACATAACTGATTTTCAGTGGGGTCTACCACGAGTGTTTGCCTCATTACTAAAAACCGCAGCTAGGTACGGTAGATACTGTAGGCCTATTTTGTTTTGAAATATATAATATGAAAAATATAAAAACAAAAATGGAGGGTATTAATCAATTAGGGGTTCTTCTTTTCATATGCCCACATTTCTAGCTTACTGGGCCATCATGCATTTTCTGGTTTTCCAGTAGAGACAGGCAGGTTTCTTTTTCCTCATAGTTAATGCCAAGTGAAAGGGCACCAATTTTGTCTTTAAGACTTGAAGATCTCATCAGCTTCTCTCTGTTCTGTTCTTCCCTACCACATAAACTGCAAGTAAAGCAAGTTGATTTTACTCCTAACCAATCCATTCTCTACATTTGGACTTAATCGTCAACAGCAGATAAACTATGCTAATGCTATAATATCTATCTTAAGAGTTTGCAATAGTAAGATTTTTTCTGGAACTCTTCCTGAAGCCAGTTTTTATCAGATTGTTATCAGACTTTGCACATAGCTTATGGTCATGTATATATACAGTCTTCTATAGTGGCACAGTTTTTTTTAAATAGTCACAAAAAATCTAAATAAATGAAATGTGTTTTTTAGGATTTTTGTAAAATCATCAAAATCAATCATTTTTTGAATTTATTTGTGCGTAATGCTTAACAATGTTGAGTAATCTTTTACTATAGAAGAGTGACCTTATCATTTCTTGACAATTATGCAAAATTGCATATCGATCGGATGACAACTGGAAGCAAAAAAGTTCCTAAAAAAGTTTCAAATAGGTAAAGTTGACTCTTAACATTCACTGCTAGCTGTATGTATACAGCCGGTGGTTGTAGTTTCGAATCTCAGTCGAGGCAAACTTTACAACAATTGCTACGAATCAATAGCGTAATATTGTGTAGTATGCACAGTGGGGACTCTTCAGTAAAACTAATAGCTTTCCAGTACAATGAAACTACTATTATATAACCAGTGATTGACAATTGTTTTTAAATAACTTACAATATAAATACAATTTTTACTTGTCTGGAAACAATTCAAAGTTGACAATTGTTTCATTTGTAATATTTCATTTCAATGTTTGATATTTGATGGGATATGTTTTCCTTAAATTGGTTGCTCGTATTTGCATACTTAGTTAGGTTCCGAGCTGAGCAACATGCAGTGGCGTAACTTCAAATCGGAGGCCCCCGGGGAAAAAAGTAAAGTGGCCTCACTTCAAAAAAATCCTAACTAGTTATACCCTACTTAAAAAAAAAAGTTTAAAAAAAATCACCTAAAATGTTTTTTGTCAAGCTTTTGTTTCCGCAAACACGTTGACGACGTCCTGGAGTTGTTTACGTAAGAGTTGAGCTTCCTCGTGCTCCACGGACGACACTCAATCCACGCAACGTTCTTGACCCATCGTACTTCTAAGCTAGTTTTTTTATTAATTTTAATTTTGAAAAAGATGTTTTAGCGGTGGCAACTGTAATGGGGATTGTTAAAAAAAAGTATCAATGCAGTACACACATCGGGAAAACTGGCAGAAAGAGCAAAATTTTCATTCATTCCATAAGGCAACAAGTTGGCTTGGTAGAGGTCTGAGTTTATTCGTTGTAAATTAATAAAAACAGCATCGGTAGATGTTTAAGATCTTCGACTGCAACACGACTTGGAGGAAGACAAATTCAAAGGATTCTAATTGTCTTTTCAAAGCAGCAGGCTTTTGCTTGTTCATATGGAAGTTTGCTTATTATCACAATTTTGGATAACAAACCCCACAAACCCAGGCCTCATATCTATTTGAGGATACACAAAGGGAAAGCTGTTGGTTGGTGCCTATTATCGCCAAAGGCGAGAAAATTTGCGAATTTACAACTTTAGATGGCCAAAAACACGTAAAAAAAGTCGGTAAGATATTGAAAAGTGAAATCCTATTACAACTCAAAAATGTGTATTCGTTATTTTTTTTTACGAAATTATAAGAAAATAACATAAAAATAGGTAATATCTCAAGGGGAATCTCTGGGACCCCCGGGCAGCCCGGGCGGTAGTTACGCCACTGGCAACATGGGCATAGACATTCTCTAGCCCTGATGGAAAAAGCAAACATGGAAAAGTAAAAGATAGTAAAGCTAAATAGGTTGTACAAAGTGAACAATATATTCCAAATTGAATAAGGAGCAGAAATTACAGAGACAAAACATACATTGACATGTTATTACTATTTTTTTTTAAACTCCATATTTGCCTTCAATCAATCTTAGATGTATGGTACGTTTGTAAATATAAATAATGAATGTGATGAGTGATGACGCATACAAATATGTAATTGAATTACTACCAACAATTATATATACATATTTTTGAAAATACTTTATTTACTAATACTGATTATGATAATGTAACTAAAATGACACTGGATGAAAGTAAATCCAATCAAATGAAAACCTTTAAAGGGAAATTTACAACAAAAACATACCTTGGTAGTACATTGGCATAATATAGGACACACTCTTTAGTGAAGTGAACTCAAAACTGGATCAGCTTCAAACCAAGGGAAATCTAACAGAAATATCTCAAGTTCACTGATTGAGAAACACTCCCATAGGTTGTATAGTTTATAAGGAAATCAATCTAGAAATCATAAAATCCATCTCAGTTGTGTATCGAACCCGGGTCTCCCAATTGCCGGTCGAATATCGGCCAGGGTTTCGTTTCGATACCTGGTTGAGATATATTTTGTAATTTCTGCATTTGTTTCCATATAAAATAACAGAAATCTTTCTTTTCCACTTTACCAAACAAACCCAAATGGGTGGGAAATGTCCTCGGTCTGATATTACCTCGCCGATCTTGTTCAAGTCAAAGTGTTCGACCGTCGAGCGCAGATACGTCTGAACGCTCTCCTCCATCAGCTCCATGGCGCGATCGGGGTGAGCCCCGGTGGGCGGCGGTAGCGGGATGTGGAGTATCCTCCTGACGTGGTCGCGCTTCAGAGCGAGGAGCGACTGGGCCGAGCGGAACGATAGCTGGGAGTGTACAAAACACACACAAGAAAGATGTCAGTGTAAGGATCGACCCGGTACCGTGTTACGTGTTGAAAGATAGGAGAAAGAAGGAAATATAAACATAGAATGAAGATAGATTTGCAAGTTAACTGTTGGTTTTGCAACAGTATGGTCAGTCAACAAAGTCCCTCATAATTAAAAGTAAACACAAAGTCATAGCAGGTTGTGTGTAAGGGTGGAATGTTTTAGAAACTGGTAGTTTCTATTTATATGGAATGTTGTGTGGCAGCAGTATTATTATGTTGACATTTCATGAGCCACTGGAGGAGTAAAAGGAAGCCAGTCAACCACTTGAGCGGTAATGTATGGTTCATCTGGGACCTCTGGGCCACAGCTTCCTTATATTGGTGTTCTTGCATGACGTTAGTATCATCCACTTATTGCACCAATGTATCAATTACCAATAATAATTTGAAATTGTTAGATTTATTATTTTGAAAGTTGTTCAAAATTTAGAAAATGTATTTAATTCATGTGGAATTCTTTTCACACAACATTAAATACATTATGTGTTAGGAATAATTATTCATTAGTTCCTTAATGTTAGGTTGCAATACCTACCAAACAACAAATAGGTATATACATAAGTGGTATATTTTCTTCCATTTGTTTCCACCCCCAACCTGCTATTTTTATGAGTAGTGTGTATTAGTAGTTTTGTTAATAAATAATCTTCTTATCCATCAGTGATGCAATCACTTTGTTTGGAGTGGGCGTTTCAGACAATACCTACCTTTATATTGTGTGTTTCATGATTAATTAGAAAAACAAAATATTAAATGTTGTTATAAATGTACAATTTCATCTGGGGTTAGTGACTTATGACGCTACTATTTTGTTTTGTCAATAGTGCTCGTAAATTTGTATGGCTATTAAACAGTTCTCATTCCTTGAGTTAATTTCAATCATTTATGTTCTATAGAAAGGAATAACGGCTGTGGAAACTTACCTGAAGATGGTCTTCCAGCTTACACAGAATGATAGCACAAGCAAAACATTATACAAAGCCAAAACAGAGTTTTATTTTGTTATCTTCCTACTTAAATCAGTATTGTAAAGTACAAACAAACATCACGTTTCTGTGATTGAATTCAGCTTAGTATAAGTAAGCAAGAAAACCATCTTAATTTCCCTATTCCTAGGTTCTAATAGTTACCATACTTACCCAGCTCAATAATCTCACGTCATCCATTAGAAATTTATTAGTAGACATATATTTGTAATGTGTATTAAATAAAGCAAGTTCATGTTACTTCAGTCTCTATTGTACAATTGCATTATTTGTTAAGGTTTAACGGATTAAAAAGCTGTTGTTAAATAAGCATTTTGTCACATTTTGCAGTTTTGAGGTCCTAATAAGAGCATCTATGAATCAAATATTGTTGTGTGTCATAGCTATGTATTTTTGATTGTGTAATATTGAGCAAATGTTTTGGTTACTTCTCAATTCTCATCCATTCTTATATGCATAGAAAAAAAGGCATTAATTTTAATCAGCTAAGCCATAATTAATTAAATAAATAAATTTGTATTTAGAGTGTACCCACTCAGTCATAACTGATTTTCAGTGGGGGACTTTAAATCAAAGCAACCAAGCCAACCCTGTAGGCCCTGACGCAATAAACAAGTGAGCGATAACCAACCAAAGATCGATATTTTTTAATAGAAAATATAGCAATCAGTGGTATGGACAGTGCGAACAACCGCGGATCAACGCCAGAATCAACAAGGCCGATTCAGAACAACTTTGAATTTATTATGTGCTTCGTTGCTAGGGCGGCTCCAAAGTCACTGTTTACAAATTTCTAGCCCAAGGACAAGGCCAAATCAGAAATTTAAAAAAAACTTCTGCCATTAGCGGGAATCGAACCCTGTACTTTCTGCATTGCAAGCAGAGACGCTAACCACAAGACCAATGAGCCACACAGTTTATTCCGTGCTAGTATTTAATAGATGTAAGACAGACACGAAATCTCAGTTTTACAATTTACATACATCATTTTTTAAATCTTTAATACAAATATTTACTTAAGCGCCTCAAATTTGTCCAAGACAATAGGACAGTTATTCACAACTTAAATTTCTTCACTATGCCACTTTTTTGTTCTGAAAGAGAAATTAAGTGTTTTCAATTTTGATTCATAGGACGGCTCTTATCGTTTAGTCAAAATGTCATCTTGTAAAGGGAAAGCCTGAAGACAAAATATAAAAGTCAAAGCCTAACGAATGTAGTAAAACCTCGATTTGACGGTTGTCAACATTTCAGTGAGAGTGGGTGGGTAGGTACATAATTACCAGGACAATAAAACATTTTTGTTAGGTTTATTATCTTGGCAAGGTCTGGGAATGCACATCAGGTGAAGATGCAAATGGGGATTTGACTAAGTATAGTTTCTTGAATAGCACAAATAACATTAGTCAGAAGAGTTTTTTTTTTCAAAGTTTTTAAGCATGAGAAACAGACCAACTACGAGCAATACGGTTTTAAGAGGAAAATAGGTCTATAAATCCAATTCCCAAAATTATTCAAAATAAGTGAAAAGTTACAAAATTAAAAATATTTTAAAATTTTAAATGTTTTCTCAAACTTTAAGGGATACTGAATGCCATCAAGGTTTTAACTACTCTGTAATATATCAAGTAAAGTTTTCATCAAGAAACTTAAATCAACCAGAAAAGAAAAGAGAGTGCCTGGAAGAATCGCTCTACAACTCACCACAATGACTGAAAACAATATTTTAGACTTAAGTTCGTGAGACTCTCTCAGCTGAGGTAGGTTATCTAGCGCGTCGAGCGTGTCGACCCTAGCTCGGTTGTAGAGGTCGGCGTAACGGTGGACCAGGATGCCGCGTCCGATCCCCGAGTCGTCGGTCGGGGGAGGCGGGCACGAGGCTAGTCTGCAACACCAACATTGTTAAACAAGTGATACAACTCGCCTCTCTCTCGTCAATACCTTCGGGAATTATTATTATTATGATTATTATTATTATTATCATCTAATAAACTTTTATTTTTAAGCGTCAAAAAAATATAACATTAGGGTTCTCCCACCAAAATTGCAACTAATTATTAATAAACCAATCAACTTTACCATTTTCATCAAAAAAAAAAAAAAGGTAAAATAAAGAGTGAAATAATGTTAAATGAAGTACTAGTGAATATAGCAATTTTTAATGTTACCATACTCAAAATGTAAGAAATTAAAATGAAAACGTACATTTAAAATTCTGTTCCAACTGGAATAGAGTTTTTTGTTGTTGTAATAATCTGTATTATCACAAGAATCTACGAAAACTTATATACAATACACAGAAGGCAACATTTTAAATTATTTTTATAGTTTGGTAGAGGTGCCGGGTCAAGAATAAAACGAAAATTTTCCTTTTCTATCAAAGTTTACATTAAGTTGTTTCAGGAAATAATTACCTGCAAAATCACCAAAATAACGAAAACTCATATACAATACCTAGAAGGAAACATTTAAAATTATTTTTATAGTATGTTTGGTGGAGGTGCCGGGTCTATACAAGTTACTACATTGTGCAGCATCCTTACATATTCAGCAGTAAGTGACGAAATTCGTTTAAACTATAGATAAAAATAACCTTACAAAAAACTAAAAGGGCCTTTTAATACAAAACCTACTGTGGGATATGGATTTGACGAAGGTCCAAATAAAGGATTATTTTGGATTACTATTATCATTTCAACAGGACCTAACGGTGTAATATTATTTAAGTGTATTCCTTCCTAGTTAATCTACAAACAATTATTATTTAATTATTACCTTATTCTGTTTTTTACAATAAAAAAAGTTTATAATTAATATTACATAAATTGGAAGTCTTGAATTCAGGAATGGGCAGAAGTAAATGCCTCTATCCTACAGAAACCAAAATAATTATGATTATGATTGTTGCCCAACGTGTCTATTATTGTAATAATGCTAATCGAGACGATGAAAGACCCAATCTTCATGTGAGATTAAAATCCACGTCCTCCTAGTGTCAAATGCTTTGCCCAAGCGCCCAAATCGTATGAGCCATCGCGGATTGCTGCACCAACCAAAATGGAGAGTGTCTCCACGTAGCCTACTCCGAATGAGTTTACCTCTCCTTGAGTTGCCTCTCGGACTCTTGCACTGCCTGCACTCTAGCGGTCGCTCTGCCAAGCTCGGCTCTGAGGGATTCCATCTCTGAGCGCAGTGCTGCCACTTCTCCGGTCCCGGTCGGCGGTAGCACCTGCAGAGAGGCGCGGGGCTCGCAGCTCTGGCAACATGGCACAGACGCGGCTACAAGAACAAGATGGAGGCATGGGTAGATAGGGTAGCTTCATTTCACTCACATACAGAATCTTTGTCAAAATTCTAGCCTCCAAAACAAACACTGTCCTCACGCATTCCAAATGAAAAACATATTGTCGGAAATTAAAATTTGTACTCTTTTGAGTTTTGAGCTAGTTTTTATTTGATTATTTGATAATTGATGACATTTTACCAAAAGCAAACTCTGTTTCTGAAGGAAGATTCTCCTCTGTTTATGAGCTTGTGAAGGCTCAGTTTGAATGTGTACTGCTTTATCTGTCAACCAAACCACATATATAAAGGCATAGCCTACCTTCACATTAAAATTATGACTTTAAACTAACTACAAGGATATTATAGTTCATATATTCATATTTCATATCTCATTCAGTTACGTAATTAATTTAGTTGGATAGGACGTGAATAACAACACAAAATGTAAACAACAGTTTTACCATTTCTTATCACAAAATACATGTCATTGTTCGTGAGTTGGTGTGAAATTATTTGATCATTGGGACATGACCAGACACTAAGCATCCGACTCGATTCCCTCGCAGGGGCTTACGTGCAACGTCTTCACGCAGGCGGACGAGAAGAGCTTTACGTCCTCCTCTCACGTCCACGCGCCTTGCGGCCTCGCCCCCTTCAAGTACCCTTACCCCCTTTTGCCCTTCCGGTTGACTAACTCGAAAATTGTATTTTCTTTTGGTGTGTTTACGTGTTTAACGATATGAATTTGAATATGTAACTGAATCTTTAACTCTGTGACCCTGTTATACTCTACAGAGGGCCACACGTGCCCTGTATTAACCTTTCTGCCCTATGGGCAGGTAAAATACATTAATTATTACCTATATGTATAATATCAGTTTTCTACTGAGAGTGTCGGCTCGAGAGTTAAGCGCCCGACTCTGATTCGGGAGGTCCCAGGTTCAAATCCCGTTGAGACCGGCAATCCTGACTGAAGGTTTTTCCGAGATTTTTCTCAGTCGTTAATGCGAATGCAAAGGATTGAGTCCTCTTAAACAGCCCTCGGACATCCCTTCACAATACGCTATCTGCAACATACCTAGTTAGACACCTGAAGAAGGGCATGAATTGCATCCTGAACGGGCTTTCCTACATAAATTACAAATCTACCGAGGTATATTAGCTCCAACGAAAGAATGCAGATGCTTTGTGGTGATGGGGGTAGAATGAATGCGCAGTAAAAGGAATCTCGCCTTGAAGTATGAAAGAGAAATATCTTTTACCAACACAAGCAAAAATTATCCGTGCTAGATCACAGAGTTCCTCCATGTGTTAGATCCACGCTGAGCTAGCGTGAATAGATTTGGCACAGTTGTTAGGTTGGGAAAACAATTTCGAGCTATCCGCATTCTTTCGTTGGAACCACTTTACCATGGTCTGTATACGTACGTGCCGAGTTGAGCTTCTGCAGGTGGTTCTTGTGCTTGCTGGGCCTGGCCCTGAGTGTGCTACTGTTGTTACTGGAGGTGGTGGAACTGTTGTCCCCTGGACCGACGGTGGGTCCTAGAAGGGAGCCGGGGGGACTCTCTGACGACGTGGACCCCAGACCAGAGGAGCTGAGCAGGAGCGGCGCGCGCACGCTGCACTTGCTCGTCGACCTCACTGGAAGCAAATATGAGCTCGGGAGTGTCATCTCATACATAGCCTAACCTTCACAAGTGTAGGGCATAGATATCTTAACACCTATAGTATGGGATGTCTATGGTGTAGGGGTGGGGATATAGATATTAAACACCTATAGTAGGCTATATCCACAGTCATTGGTCCACTTCCGTGACAATTTGAAGCCATCTTGAAATTACTGTTTGCATGTTAAGTAAATGGGAGCGATTTGTAGCCCAAATATTTTTAAAGATGGCCGTCAGTTTAACAAGTGAGCATATTAGCCTTTAACACCAAATGATTACTAAATTCCCTTATGCAATAACTTCTTATTGTTTCTGTTTGTGCATTCCCATGCTACACAAGCTAAAACCATATCAAACAATCCAGTAAAATACTTTATTGCATTAAAAAAGCATAAATTAAAACGCCAAATCGCCATTTTGAATTGGTTAGATTGACGCTTCAATTTGGTACGCTCGCGTCTGTGCGGACGTATTGGAGACTGCGGATCTAGCCTATACTATAGATGTTAAAAAATATCAATGGGTGGGGATTAGTAACATGCATCTATCCACAAATTCGTATATTTAGTGTCTACCCACTCAGTCACAGAACTGATTTTCAGTGGGGGACATTAAATTTAAAGTAGACCAAGCTAACCTTGTAGGCGCCTACATCATCGACGAGCGAGCAATGACCAACTAGAGACCGGCATATTTAAGTAGGAAACACCGATCAATCAAGCTGGACACGATTACACCCGCAGACAGCGCCAGAATCAACAAGGCTGATTCGGAACCACCTTAGAATTTATTATGTGTTTCGTTGCTATAAGACGACTCAAAAGTCACCGTTTAAAAGTTCCTAAAGTTAAGAACTGATGGACTTAAGTCCACATGAAAAGTTAAGAAACTTCTGCCTGCAGCGGGAATCGAATCCTGGATCTTTGCATTGGAAGCAGAGCCTCTAACCATAAGACTAACGAACCAATACACACTTTAATTTGCAACTGTCGATAAAAACATACATTTTTATCAAAAAATTACTATCGTAAAAAAAAAATGCTAAATTATTGTTTCGTTGTGATAAAACTAAAACTTAAATACACACATATACTTGCATGAGGTTTTGCAAAATATTAGTACGTAGATTTGTTTGTGAAAAATATCCAAAACACTATAGTTAAGCATTCTCAAAATTGAAGGTTATTATATATTATTAAACCAATGAAATCCTACACAAAACATCTAAAACATTTTTTTTTGCATATTTATCATAGTTTTAAACTATTTTAAGGGCAGTGACGCCTAATTTCAATCCTACGTACATTTATTGATTGACCGTATAGAGACAAAAATATTAAAACAGCATAAAACAATTTTTCGGAAACATTTAAGATAAATATAAATATGTACGTCATGCCCATCTTCATGAGACCTAGGTCTATGGGGTGTGGATATTTGGAGAGAATTGTTCATGTGCTAGAAAAAGAGTTAATTCGAAAATGCGCTTCGACCGAAGAAAGTTATGACCAGCATCGAACGAGAGATCTCCTGAAAAAGATTCGCGTATTGTAGTACTGAGCCAATTTAGACGTGGGTTAACCTTCTAATGTCAGCGATGTCTCGGATGATGGTTGATAGTTAATAGTGACAGATGGGGATAGAAAGTAATGAAGCGTGTAATGAAAAGATGTTGGGTATCGTTTGTTGGATACATTTCGAGGCAAGAGAGATGCTAATGAGTATAATTGAGGGAAAGTACAAGCGGAGGTCGGCCAAGATTTGAATACTCCGGACCGACAGTTTGAGATACGGGATATTAAAAGTCAAACGTGAATAGATATAGGAAAAGAGAAAGAATGAAAGGTGTTTTTACTAAAAACTGCGGATTGAATGATGACTGTTCATTATTCGGTAAAACTGAATATCTACCTTGCTGACTAAAATTTCAATAACCTTATACTTCAAATTTTGATGATGGGTGTAAGTTTGCACACAGGTCCCTTGCCCCCCCCCCCCTCACCAGAACCTCTTGTCAAAACCAGATTTCAAACGTTCAGTCCTTATATTTTTTTCTATACCTCTTTAAAAGGTTGCTCGAATAATTTAATATACGACTCTAATAAATAGTTTACCTTTATTCATGTCAGAGTTTCGTAAGTTAAAAAACTATTTCGGTCATAAAACTAAACATGAATCAACCGCCCATCACTTGACATAATGCACTTCTTCCTTATCTGGCAACGAGCATAAAAACCGTCCGGTCAATTAATTATTAAACTACTTTGTTCTTCTCACGACCCAGAAAGTCAGTCATTCTCTCAACAATATAAAACAATATTCTAAGCGTGTAGACCTATGCTCTCACATTTACCTTGTAAATACACACTCGGCGATATAGGGGGCACCGATTTCACACGCAACTATATAGCTAGCTGCCTGTGATTCCACACGACGTCGATCATAACATAACGACTTACAAATTATAGACAAATACAATACGCACGACGAATGATAATATATTAAGTTTTAATCTACGAGGTATGATTGTTAGTGATGAAACATCATTACCGCCCGTGGCTGTCAACGCATTAGTGTTCTCCACTTCTCACGAGGCATACTTACTTACAACTTACAAGGTGTCGATTGTGTTCGAATAGTGTGAAACTAGCTCTGTTATTTGTGAAAACAGCCAACACTCGGCTTGACCCGCGAAAGCCCGGAAGTGTGTTAGGTAACTCCGTATCCGGAGAGTGCGTATGCAAGGGTCAAGTGGTCAGTAGGCTAGAAATGTTTGTTAGTTTTGTTCTAGGTAATAATTTAGTTTTCTGGTGTTTGGATTCCGACCTCTTTCGATGCAATAGTGAGACGCTTTGTATTCCGCTCGTGCATCTGTTGGTCTAATGATGGGCTCAGCTTTGACGCCCCTACAAATGCGGTAGAGACTAATTCTTACTTCTGAGATGAAGGTTGGTGGAAGATTCACAAGGTTAACGATGTAGCCCAGAGAAAGATACATCACATTTTGAGACGATGAAAAGAATAGAGCGATGTGAGATTAGCCTAACTATACCTAACTGTACCTGGTCTATGCTGGCAGGTTCAAGACACAGGCGAGTGAGCAGATGGTCATAGAGGTTATGGCAAAGGGTTGAAGGTGAATGTCAGGTGGACTGGTCAGTACAGACCGCAAACTAAAGAGTGATGATACGTTTTAAAGGTACAAAACGCTATCACAACAATCTGACACTCTTCTCACTAAATAATATCAATTGAGTGGTGCTTCATTCAATATTAAAAGATCACATTTGTTACGAGATATTCCCAGAATGAACGACGGTAAATTAAACCAGTTCATGTATGTAAATCCTAATGATTTGTATTTTGTATGCACCAATTACTGGCGTTTCTTACTAAAGAAGCGGGTTTACGAGAAAAAAACGGACAGGTCGATTAGTATACTAATACGAATTCTTTAGTAGTGATTTCGAATATTTTATCAGGACAGCATCTACGTTAACAATTTATTTCGAATAGTTTCAGCCTTCTACGTAAGAACTACGCTTGGAATACACCACTGCCTCCTGATGAGCAACATTAGGAGCAGTGGAATACACCTATCATCCGCGTGTACAACCAAGTGTTATATTACGGTATTTGGTACAACTGACATTACACAACGCGTTCCACCAGCCTCAACTGTTTGAAAACTATCTGGACACTGTGATTAGCTACTACTAATTTCTTCGTAATTAATGACCGTCA
The DNA here is from genome assembly GCA_024449915.1 of Sweltsa coloradensis. NCBI lineage: Eukaryota > Metazoa > Arthropoda > Insecta > Plecoptera > Chloroperlidae > Sweltsa > Sweltsa coloradensis. The sequence goes on along the minus strand of JAMZAV010001545.1, from coordinate 69,981 downwards.
CATATTTCATCACCGCTATCCTGGTCCACCGTTCTTCATCCCAGCAATGATCAGCTTGGAACTCCGCCCCACACAAGCGCCCTGCTAAGACCAAGAGGATCTTCCGACGATTAAAACCGCTAAACACTCGCGCAGCAATTAACATCGGTCCGCTGAAACCACCGCACCCAGGCATTCTACAAGTTTCGGAGAATTAATAAGAGCCATTTGTGAAAACACGTATGATAACGGGATTGGTTGTAAAAGCCATGTGTTGTACAATACTCGCGCACCTAACGGAGCATTGAGTAATAGTCTGCTGTCACTGTCAGTGTTTATCTAACACAACATATGCGTTCTTTTGTGCAGGAACCGTAAGGTAGGCACATACGAGAGCTCTTGAGACGGGCTGAAATAAGAAGGATCAATATACGCCCACAGACGTGTTCAAGGGAGTCCCCAATACAGAATAGGATACAAATGCGCGGCTGTGAACTATGACACCGTTTAGAAGCATACGAGATAGTGTTACTATGTAGGAACCGCGTTATCAGTGAAAAAGAGCAACAACACCAATGTAACACAAACTTGATAAATAAAAACACAATTTTTCACAAAATATTTTTTTTCTAATTTTAATTTTGAGTTTTTTTTTTTTTTTTTTATTTATTTATTTATTTATTTGATGTCTATTCTATTCAGTTAAAAAACTGATTTACAAAGGAGGACAACTAAATAAATCTACTTACATAGATGCAGATACAGCAATGGACTAACAAGTAGATATTTGAAATACTACAACAATGTATTAAATCACAATGATTTTGGTAACAAATTTAAGAAGGATATTAAATTCAATTAATTAATGAACTGATTAAAAAGGGGTGGGAATGAAAAGAAAAGAAAAAGAAAGAAAAAAGAAAAGAAAGAAAAGAAAGAAAAGAAAGAAAGAAAGAAAGAAAGAAAAAAAATCAAAAAAGAAAAATGAAAAGAAAAAACTGATTTGATATCTCACTCAAACGATTATGAGGTTTGCCAAAAATGAGGAACAGCAAATCAGGAAGTAATCAAACTTAGAAAAAGTAAATGAGTAAAAATATATTGATGCGACTCTTGAGGCCTATATATAAGTAAAACAATCGTTATCCATAACCTTTTGCAGTTTATGCTTTTAATGCAATAAGCGGTAATGATTGTGCATAACAACAAACCATAAGCAGAACGAAATGTATCATACATTTACCATTAAACACATCATTACAAACTTCCATCATAGTAATTTTCATGATCATGCACATTCATTATCACACATATACACTAATTTGCTAATTTTATAGCCTCACTTCCTGGCTAAGTTTTCAATAAGATTTTCTTAATTAACTGACATTATACACGGGTTGGGGTGGAGTGGAGTGGAGAAGTTGGCAACTAATTACAGTGACAAGTGCAACTAACTAAGTGTGATGTGTGCTGGGTTCTTGACCCCCGGCCACATGCAGAGTGCGAGGAACGAGGCCAGAGGAATGCAGATGTAGGAGGACCGATCAAAGACCTCTGTCCACCTCGGAACACCAAGACGTGCGTGGTTGTGGTAGCTGGTGGAGTCAGATTTATAGGATCACTCCCACCCAGAATCCGGATACACCAAGTGTAGATTGGTGTTTTGTAATTCTAATAGACTAATTAACAACCCCTAACATTTATTTGGGATAATTGAAGAAAAAAAACTTCACAAATATCCATTTTCAGATCGAGATTATTTGTAAATTAATATATTATATGGATAAGATCAAACCCTCGTGACAACAAACGGTTTACCATTATTCTCTTTTGTACTCTGGCGGCTGGCCACCAGGGAAAGACAAGTGTTGCATGGACCATAGCGTGTCTACTGTCTGATTATAGGTTCCTCTACTATATATGACCAGGTAAAAAATGTGCAGTTATGTCTCTCATATTGGACTTACGGTTACCTGATCTGGTAAGATTAGTTACTCTCTCTACCCTATTGGACTTACGGTCATCTGAACTAGTTTCTCTCTCTCTCCTATTGGACTTACGGTTACCTGATCTAGTTACTTTCTCTCTCCTATTGGACTTACGGTTACCTGATCTGGTAAGATAATTACTCTCTCTCTCTCTCTCCTATTGGACTTACGGTTACCTGATCTGGTAAGGAAGTTGTACCGAGCCCTCTTGCTCACGTAGGGTGAGTTGCCAGACATCATGATGGCCGAGTCAGAGTCAGAGTGGTAGCCGGAGATGTCGCTGGAGTCGTCGTCGTCCTCGGCAACTTCCTTCATCAGCTCCAGCACCTACGACAATAACTTGAGTTACTAAACAGTTACAGATGACGTTACAATATTACATTTCGATGTCTCTGACAACTTCATCAGCTCCAGGACGCCACATGTTACAAAACAAGCCCCCCCCCCCTCTCCCCGCCAACCGATTTTTTCTCCATCCCAATCTTATCAACTTTTCTTATAAAATGATTTACTATAAATTCAAGCACAACAATTTTTTATTTCTGTGCCTCCATGTATTTCATCAGCTCCCAGCCCACACCTACAACAAACCCATGTTCCCGTTAGAGGTAGCTCAAGTATATCTAGCTCCAGAGGTCGCCTGTTCGATACCCGCCTCTGGCAATTATGATTTATAGTTTTCTTCAACAGTCAAAAGTTTTTCGGTCAATAAACAAATGCTGGGATTGACTTTGTGCCTGACTATCCTCCTTATTTACCTAGTTAACTGGTGCGGCAAGTTTTTATCTTAGCAGGTCTCACACGGAAAACTATTTAGAAAACTTAGTTTACAAGGTTGTAAACTATGTAATTGAAATGCAGATGCAAATCGGTATTTAATAACAGCACCAAGTGCACCCATTGCAAGTTAATTATATAGTGCACGGTTTAGGCTTATCTTGGTTAGTATCGTGTCAGTGAAACCTGGCCCAGTCTAATTGAATTCAACACTTGTCAACTCATTGACATCTCCTCTCTTTCACAATACAGTAGCTAATCATGTTCTAATTGCCCTCCAAGACAAACGCAGCCCACACACACAATGTCCCTACTTGACAATGCTGCAACAATTATCTCACCTGCGCGCTCTACTTACAACTACACATTGTGCATTGTAATTAACCCCCTAATTAAATCTAGGTGTAAACCTGAGTAATATGTATTTAACGACGTTAAGTACCCCCGAATGAAGATGTAATTACGCACTTCTCGAGAACTAAGTCTGCTTCACGCAAGAGTGAGTGCGTTGTCTCATAAACATTGTCCACGGACATGGAAATTAAAACAAAGAGCAGAATATTATGGTTACATTTTTTAGGCATTGCATAAAATAATGGGAGATATGCGCTGTTGGTATTCTCAACACGATCTTGGCAGTGGCTATAATTTATAGGCACCCGTGTTTACATGAATGCAGCAATATACAACAGTGCCGTAACTTGAAGGGTCAGGTTAGGAAATATGTATACACGTATATACAATCGACCATTAGTAAATCAAGGGGTCTTGTTGTATCAATACACTCGGCCCTTGATTTACTTCTGGTAGAGGGTGGTCAACAAGAATGTCCATCTTATACTTGGAAAATTAAAAAAAAGTTTTTATTTTATGTAGGTATTTTCGCTCCTACGGCAAATCAACATAAAAAAAAACTAAATTGTTCCATAATCTATATATAATTCCTTTCTTGCCCCTAACCTTGCTAAGAAATTCTAGGATATCAGAATGCCTTTCTCGGGTTTTGGATTGATTGATGGATACTCATTTAAAGATAAAGCTTTATCTTCATCTTGATTTAGTTGATGGAACATGTAATATAACGATGTAAACATTGAACGAGAGAACGAAAAAACACGAAAAACCCAAGCAACTAGACCAAGAAAGATTTGAAAGATATGCCCAAAGCACGATACTCACTGGATAAGATTAAAAAGAGATTTTTAAAAATATTATTCATATCTGAGTAAACTATCAAATAATAACTCTCACACAAAAAACAATTAAAAATGGCAAATCTGTTTTGCTCTACACATTGCTGGGACTAAACCACAAAGGACGTCGTACCTAAACTCAGTGCGCTTGCGTGCGGAAAATAGTGTTGATGCCATTTTAATTAATACCATTGTTAATAGTAAGATTTTCAGAAACAAATTAGAAAGTCCACAGGTTTTGACAATAGTTTATAGTAGACTTCATCGAGTCAACCATTTAAAAAACTCTAAAAGAGACAAGATCATATTTGAGGTGGTCACGACTTGCCAGATTATTTATTGCCTTGCTTGCGATGCCCCATATAAAGCAGAGATAGTGATCGGACAGACAGACATACAGATAGGATACGATGATAGAAGATGACATGGACGCCGCGGGCAACACTCAACCCTAAATTAGAGAATCCCGTCTCGTTTTTATCGTCACACTTGTCTGAATCGAGCTCGGGGTGTCTCCTTTGAGAACTGAGACTGTTAGTTGTGATCCCTGTCGTCTGTTTTGGGGCTCGAAGCCTCTCCCCTGGTATTCTTTAGTCCCTGGTGTCAAGCACCTAACTAAAAATCTTATGTGTGCCAGGGTTGAGCGATGGACCGTCCTTGCGCTGTATGGTGGTTGGTCACAGCTACCGTTGATTTCGGTTATATACCGTACATATATCACACAAGTTTTAAATTACTAGAAGAAAAGGAGAAGTCACAAAATGTTAATAATGTTAATAAACCAAGCTATCTTTACTTCTCTTCACATGAACATTGAGCAATAAGTTCAACTGATTGAAAGTTTATGTGTGCAAAATTAATAAACTATTTAATTCATTCACTAACTTGACAACTTGCTTTCCTTTTTTCCTGTTTCCATTGTGTGTGTGTATATAATGTATTGTATTACCGTTGTTGTTGTTTGCGATGTCGCTGAAAATGTTCTAATAACGTAAACAATGTGGTCGCATGTTACGAAATGTGCGTGAGAAAATAAATACACAAGTCTTCACTCGCGACATTTCTGAAGAGAGTGAAGAGTTTAGCAGGTCTTCACTCGCGAACACATGTTATTAAAACCAACTTCCGTGAAAGTGAGTTTATTTTCTTGTGAATTCACCTTTTTGAAATTCTAAACTTGCATTTATTTGAGTAAAACAGAAACAAAAGGTTTTGAAATCGTCTAAAATACTTATTACATTGAAAAATGGTAATTTTTTATATTATTTGTTATATTATTGTTAGTTTGCTATGTAAGTAAGTAAGTAAGTAAGCGAGTAAGTAATAAGTAAATAAGTAAGTTAGTAAGTAAGTTAATAAGTAAGTAAGAAAGTAAGCAAGAAAGTATTCAGTATATTGTTATAAATGAGTTGACTGGATTCAGTTTAACAGATCATTCACTATTCCATAGACTAGGAAAACGCTTAAGTCCCGCCGCGTTGTTGGATGAGCGTAATTGGTGCATTGAGCTGCCATGTGTTATGCGAATGTTCTGTTGTTCTGTGGCAAAATCATTACTAAGTTGAAATTTTTTTAAAATTAAATTAAATTAAATTAAAAATTAACTTAATTTTTTTAATTTTTTTTCATTAATCGTAATTGTTAAAAAAATCGTAAAATTGCGATTTTTATAAGAAATAATTTCTCGATTGCGCTCAAATTTTACACTAATATATTAATTCATAAAATAAAGGTTCTGCGAAAAAATCATTACAATCGGATAAAGCATGTAGGTGTTATAAGTCAAAGAATTGTTTAAAAAAAGAAAAAACCTGTAAAATTTCGATTTTTATGGTAAATATTTTTTCAATTGCGCTCAAATTTCACAAAAATATCTTAATTCATAAAATAAAGGTTCTGTGCAAAAATCATTAAAATCGGATAAAGCATGTAGGAGTTATAAGTCGAAGAAATTTTTTAAAAATTGAAAAAAATCGTAAAATTGCGATTTTCATGAGAAAAAATTTTCCGATTGCGCTCAAAAACGTGGCAGTTCTAAGTTCAGAGATTTCGAAGGCCTCCATAAAATTTCATCGCAATCAGAGCATCGGTTTAGCCGGAATCGTGTGGACAAACAGACAAAAATACAAAAAAAAAGAAAGAGAAAAAAAAAAAACATTCCGGATTTTTTTCTCCAGTGTAGTGAAATGGAATCTTCGCTTCGCTCGCTACGCTCATCCAATAAATACACCTTGCGAATTTAGGGCACGATCTTCATACACTGTTCGTGAAGTCTTAACTCAAGATTGAAAAGCAGACGTCAGTAATAATTCTCGACAACAAATGTAGAACGGTCTGTCAAGTGTCAATACATCACAAACTTTCATCGCAGATAAATTCCAAAACGTGCTTCACCTTGACTTTGCTCTGGCCATAAATAATTCTTCTTTTCTTAATAACACACATCGAACCAGTTCCATCATCTCTGTTGATTCACTCCGGTCCAGGATAAATCAATCCTGAGTGGTTTTCGTATAAAATAAATCAGTGTGACGTTTCGGTTGGAAACTTCGCGACCCGAAATGTTTCGAGCGTGTGAGTTTCCTGTTGGGCCGACTTGTAACTTTTACGTCGTTACTAGAGGCATCAGCCCTGGGCGCCTGTCAAGGAGATGTAATGAACCGGCCGAACAAGGCTGAGAGATGGCAGGAAGCAAGCTGCAGATTAGTCGAGTGTTGAAGACAATAATAGATTGGCTTGGAAAATAGTGCGAATAAAAAACATTGCATTGAGTAACAGCAACTCAACATGGTATTCGGGATGAAGACAGTTCAATGTGTTACGAGTGGTCCCGGAGAAATTAAATGTTAGTGATTAATAATAATAAAAATAAATATATAAATGTCACAATTACAAATTACAATTTACGCAAGTCGAATTTCCATACAATTAGTACCAATAAGAATTTGCGACAATTCAAGAAAATCTCAGAGATTGCCATGTGCAGTCTAATCAGTTTTAGAGAACATTATGAATGTGTAATTGTTAATGTTCTGGAAACGAATAATTTCTAACAGTTTAAAATTTACTCGATTTTATTTATTATTTTATTATTAACTATTCTATTTTGATGTTTGGAGAAACTGATTTTGTAAAAGAACGACAATGTTGAATCCATAGTCCTCCGCCCACCCTCTCCTCTCCTATATTTATACATTTAGCCATCGTATTCCATCCCAAAAGAAAATGTGAAGAGGAACATCATAATCATCATACTCGTACAGTATAATGAATTATATTTAATGAGACGTGACGTATCGTATAGGAGCTCGTCTTATTAAATCCGGCTCGGAGGCGAAGACATCAAGACCGAGGAGGCCGCCGAAGATCGAGACCTCTGTAACCCCGGGTATAATCACAGAGGGGCTCACAACACAGGGGTTATTAGGGGCCGCGTGTATAATCAACCGAGAGACAGATTCGACCGGCAAGATGCAGCCATTACAGGGCGGTGGACGCAACCACAGTTGATCAGCCATTACAGGGCGGTGGACGCAACCACAGTTGATCAGCCATTACAGGGCGGTGGACGCAACCACAGTTGATCAGCCATTACAGGGCGGTGGACGTAACCACAGTTGACCAGCCATTACAGGGCGGTGGACGCAACCACAGTTGATCAGCCATTACAGGGCGGTGGACGCAACCACAGTTGATCAGCCATTACAGGGCGGTGGACGCAACCACAGTTGATCAGCCATTACAGGGCGGTGGACGCAACCACAGTTGATCAGCCATTACAGGGCGGTGGATGCAACCACAGTTGATCAACCATTACAGGGCGGTGGACGCAATCACTGTTGATCAGCCATTACTGGGCGGTGGTGCGGATCAGGCGACTGGATCATGGAGAGTTTAAAAATCCCTGGTTGGATTTGTATGGTCAAATGACCTCGGGGCTAATATCTTACAATGTTAAATGACAATTTGAAAACCGTTTCACTACCAAATCTAGCAAATTTCCACACACATTATGAGCCAATTTTGGCCTTCAATACAAGAGTTTCGGATGGCGTTACACCGTCTGTCATGGCCGACTGGTGGGCAAAAATTACGTTGGCGCTATCTAAACACAAGTTAAAAAGGTGAATTTTATTGAAGATACCATTTGGCAGTTCAAACCAATCGAATATGCTTTCTAATATCTGTTATTAACGTTTTATCAAGGAAACAATTGAAATTAAAGCTCTGTTTTTTTTGAAAAAACAATTAATAAAAGCTGGGGCAAAAGCAGGTCTAAGGGCTATACCAGCTGGCCACTTTCGACGCTTTAGAAGTAGACCTACCGTTTCGTGGCTGACATTTTTTTTTAAATGTTACTGGAAGATCCTTAGCTATCAAATATATTGACATTTTGCGTCGTACACATTTTTAAATCAGTGTTGACGATGAAAAATACGTGATTTCTTCCTATCCGCCTATAGCCATGTTAAAATTGCATTCTTTGCCCACCAGTGCCCACTGGCCAAAGTTAGTAGATACTGCGACGCCCAAAGCCTTCAAACTCTCGTATTATCACCCCAAAAATTTTAACTTTGGAAAGTTATTAGCAAAGGATAATCAGAAAATATTTCAACATATCCTACTCAAGCTTTGGAAATTATAAACAATTTTAGTTGCCTATTGTGGCCAGTTACTAAAAAAATGTATAAACATTTTTTGAAAATGTGTGTTATCGCGAAAAACACACAATATCACGTGACATTGTAGGACAAACCTCAACCCGATAGCGACAAACAAATCAACTAATCCAGAATAAACCAATGTATTCTGCATGGAAACCTGGTTTGTCCAAGCTCATCCAGCTCTAGCAGCAGCCACTACAAAGGTTGAACCCATCCACAAACATTCCTTGATGTTCTAATGAATAACATCAATTATTTATACGTGACTTATTTTTACGACGTTTCCTTTCCTAGGTTTGCCAAGAAGTTACGACATCCTACACCGTTGTGATCCCACCGCCACCCAGCTGCCGGTGTCACCGCCTGCTAGACGCGACGACAACAACAACAACCGTGCACACCTGTCACACAGAAGCAAGCAGGGTGTCAAGTGATATGAACTGTTGGCAACTACCTATACAGTTACGTTGAACAGCTCACAGGGTCACACTATCAACTGTTGTGTGCTCCTGTGACTAGTTCATAACTGAATCACACATATACGTGCAAGCTGTTCACGCAGACAGTCTACAGTTAATCAATTTCACGCTATAGTTCTGATTTTCCTTCTTTATTCCTCACTTGTGGTGTGGAGACTGCAGTATTAATATTATTAATTTATTATTTTCATGGAGATTGTTTTATTAATATTAATTTTGTATTTGTGAGGCAGAAAAGAGAACACCTTCAAACACACAAATTTAATTAATGAACAATGAATGGAGTAAATTATATTATGCTACTTACTTTCAAAGGAGAAACAGAAATAATATGCAGCCAATCTTGACGAATACGAATGATTTTTTGACCATTTCAGGGGTTGAGGAGGTTGAAAGTTGGCATTGGTGTCAAGGGGTAGGCCCTAGTCTTAACTTATTGCATTAATTATAAAAGTGTGTTTTGAATGTTTTTGTCGGAAGTGACATTCTTGTCTACCAACTGACAGTTGACAAGAACAAATATTTCACCACTTCCCAATAGGGGTCAAAGTTGTGACATTCCTTTCTTCCTGCACATGTTGACCATTATTCCATTCTGGATCATCGCATATTCATGTAAAATAATTCCTCAGCCTGAAACCACTAAAACATGCGTTCTTGTTATCTTTCCCGCATCAGACATTCTTCCCATGTACCCAAACCATCTGACTTGACGTGAGCATTGCGTTATCCGGCTCTCAATCTGAATACATTACATACAAGAAAAACACTAAGACAACGTCTGGAATGTGTGGTACACGCACCCACACACGCACAATACGCACGCATTCTCACACGCACCAACGTGTTGGGTGACAGCGCCAGGGGCAAAGTACCCCTGGGCAAACAACGGTACTTTCATTTCGGGCGTGTCATTATTTCCTGCATGGTAACATGAGCCGAAACCCTCCCCGAGGCGCCGGGTGTACGAATATACTCCGGCATTCAACTCTGTAATTAATGTATCGGCCACGCTAGGTGTGAATTCCTCGGGCATGGTGGTGTTTTACACGGTGTAAGCTGTTGTTTACCAGCTCTCTACGACTTATAGGCCTGGGGAAGACGCGCGGAACATTGCGATACTCGGTTGCGGGCCCACACAAGTAATTGCCGTGTTGTGTAGCTTTCAGCAAGAAAGTGCGTTGCTATTTTCATGTTTACTAAGAGTATTTCAAAGAAGATTGCAAATAGGATAATGTGTAGGTGGGTGAGAGGTGTTATGTGCTTCACCCATCATTAAAGACTGAAAGCGAACTAGTAATGAATAATTCGCATTGCTAAAAGATATACACATGCAAATATCTCGATTTATGTAAATGTAAATGTTTTATGATTTTAAAGGAGATAGATCAACAGTTTAGACGGCTGATTTGTTGGATGAGCGTAGCGAGCGTAGCGAGCGAAGCGAAGATTCCATTTCACTACACTGGAGAAAAAAATCCGGAATGTTTTTTTTTTTCTTTCTTTTTTTTTGTATTTTTGTCTGTCTGTTAACACGATTCCGGCTAAACCGATACTCCGATTGCGATGAAATTTTATGGATGCCTTCGAAATCTCTGAACTAAGAACTGCCACCTTTTTGAGCGCAATCGAAAAATTATTTCTCATGAAAATCGCAATTTTACGATTTTTTTCGATTTTTTAAAAATATCTTCGACTTATAACACCTACATGCTTTATCCGATTTCAATATTACGATTTTTCCTTTTCTTAAATTACAGTTAAACTTAAAAAAATAAGTTAATTTTTTATTTAATTTGATTTAATTTAAAAAAAAAATTCAACAAAGTTCTGATTTTTTCACAGAACAACAGAAAATCCGCATAACACATGGCAGCTCAATGCACCAATTACGCTCATCCAACAACGCGGCGGGACTTAAGCGTTTTCCTAGTAAATAAATGTGGTGGCTACTTTCATTTGGTAAGATACACAATGTAGTTTGTTCGTCCAGGCAACTAGCAATGTCCTATCGTATATCGATATTTATTAAAAACTGGTTACCAATATACATCAAAACATTTTACAAGTGCATAACATAAACAATCAGAATTTTCCAAAATATTAAAGAATATTGTGAAAAAAAATGTATACCTTTTGTACTTTGTTCGTAGTGTATTTTAGCAGAATTGAAAATTGGATGGTGGAGGTGCCGGGTACGGGGTGGGGTCTGCACCGCGGATACTAACTAGTAAATCAAGGATCGATTTTGTAGGTCTTAACTTATCTATTAATCGAGATGGGAAATATGTAGAAGGGCACAGTCCTACACTGGTCTCTTAATCATTATAAAGTTTTGTAAGTTCTAATTTTTTGGCGGGTAAATTTTTTATTTTTTCCGTTTGACCACAATTTTTTAATTTGTTTGGTAAATAAAAAATTAAAAAAATTCCCCTCCAATTCAATGTAAGGAAAAGTGCATTTTTTGAGAAGATTGAAAATACACATAATATGCTAAAAAGGTTATAAACACGAAAAAAAATTGGTTCGTCTCGGAAAAGTAATACAATTTTCCAGTACCTACACAGCGATTCACAAAATTTAAAATGTGCCAAAAAAAACTAGTTTTAGGAATGCACTTCAAATTTAAATTTTGTGAACTGAAATGAAAAATGAAGATTTTAGTAAAAATCCAATATTTCCTGAAAATTGCTAGCAACATGGAAAAAAAATACCAACATTCTTAGAACAAAAATCGGAATTTTTGTTGGTTTCTAACAATTAACTAATTTAGACAAATTTAATTCGGCATTGCAAGGGTTAAGGTCCTATACCCTGTCACGCACACACACACGCACTGTCCGTATCATCGCAGAATTGCTTCGCTAGTGAGTTTTTATAACCAGACAAATTTTCTGCGTTCGGCGAACGAATTCAGGTTATGATTCGACGTAAAGATTGTATTTATTACCATTGTTTACATTAAGATAGGGATCAAGCCAGCAGCACTGACCTCCTTATCACCTTCAAATAGAAAGTACATAAAGAAGCCACTTCTTCAAAAACATCAGCAAAGATTTTCTCACGTTTTGCGTAGTAGACTTTCCTCGCACTAGCCCTGACAATGGCAAGGTGAAACCATTTATGGTTATTAGTTACGACTTTTATAATTACTCCAAAACTGTTTGGGTCATTATTATTCACAAGTTTTCGGTGATAAAAACATGGATTTGGTTTTAGCCAACTTTTTCCTCCTTCCGGCCCTGTCCGTGAGATAAGAAGTAGATGTAACAATGTAAATGTCATTGTGGTCGCATCGCGGTGTCAGAGTAAACAATGTACTCAGAGTTGACTCGGGTCTAAAGTGGCTCGCTGCTTTAGTTAACTCACCACTTTATATCCTATAACAATTACAAATTATAATATAGTTAAGAGTGAAATTCGTGATTTATATTCTCCGAAATGTCCTGGCATAGGTGACAAATAAAAACACAAAACTCACAACACATTGGCAATGGCACGTAGTGTACTCTGTTATCTGTGGCAATGGCATTGTTAAATTGAATTGCTTTATACCTCTTTAAGAAATCAAAATTTGTGTTGTATGAATGAGATAAATAAATGTGTTAAATATATATGTATGTACTATAATAATGTTACATTTAATTACCTAAAATGTTTAATTAATTTTCAATAATTATTGTATGCTACATCCTGAATTGAAAATTGAAATGAAAAAAGACTATAGGCTGGATGGATGATAAGGCCTAGCTGGCCTTAATCCTGCCTAAACAATAAAGACACTTATCTATCAATTTGAAATCTTGAATATATTTTTTATAGTGCTGCCTTCAGTAATTGAGCTATTTTTATATTCTGACTATAGCCTCATGTCTGACTATACGTTTTTCAAATATCCATTCATTATGTGCTATAAACACATTGACTAAAATACTAACTTAATTACAAATTTAGAATTAACGCTTTATTATTTAGATTTAATTATCTTTTCTCAGCGTCTCTATAACAAATTGTTGTATTATGGTGCAGAAAGAACCATACACAGGTAGCGAGTAAAGTATTACATTAGGTAGATTCGAGCAACATCTCCTCTGACAAATGGCGGGGTTCATTGTTTGCGGGCTTTACATATTTCACTTTTCCTAGTTAACATGACAGCGAGCTTCAAGTCTAGTGTTGTTCTATTATACGGATAAACATGGCGGAATCACATTGAGTAATCGTTGCATTGTGGTTGCATGTTTTGGGGAATTATATATCCAAGGAAAAAGTAATTCATGGAAATTAAAAATAAAATCTTACCAGAGAGATTAGAGTTAAAGAGATTTTCTGGAATCTTGAAACAAAGAATTGTAATGAAGGGAAATGCAATTTAGCAGAAAGAGAACATAACTGGAAAACACAATGTTTAATCAAATAAAATTAGTGATTCAAGAGAAGATCCAGAATGAAGAATAATCTTCAAGACATTTATTTTTATTTATTTGTTTAACGACTATCATATTCCGTAAAAAAAAAACTGATTTACAAAGGAGGACAACTAAATAAATCTAATTTCATAGATGCAGGCACAACAATGAACTAGATTTAAGTGCATATTATTTGAAATACTAATATTACAACAACAATGCATAAAACATAACAATTTTGGTTATAAATTCAAAAAGGATATTAAACGCAATTAATGAATCAAATATAAAAAAGTGTGGGGAAAAAAAGAAAGAAGAACGAACAGAAAAGAAAGGAGAAAAGAAAATGAAAACATGAAAAATCATTAAAAAAGAAAAACGATTTATTAGACGATCCCACTAAAACGAATATGAGGTTTGCCAAGAATCAGGAACAGCAAATCAGGGAGTTATCAGACTTTCGCGGAAGAACGTGAAGAAAACGTGTTTTCAGAAAGTCGCCGCTGGGAAACGTGATCCCAAACCAGACCAACTTACGAATCACAAACCGTAAAGAGAAATAACGCAAATCTGTCCCGCTCACAGCATGGACACGCATACGTAGCTAGACGCGTGCGCGGTGAATCGCGTAAAGGGTGCGTAGATGCGTGGCGAGGATGTCTTCCTTGTATGGACACCTCCTAAACTGTTACTTGTGATGATACGTTGCCCAACATGGCCAGGTTATACACCCGTGGTATAAACACTAAACAGTAACATCCTCGTGAGAGAAACAGTCGCTGGACACGCACTGTTATCAGCACTCTTCTCGTGAGTGGTCGCACTCGCATGGGGCGCTTAGTGAGGACCAGGGAAATGAAAAAAAAGATTGAAAGGCGCAATAGAAAGGCATCGAGGTCAATGTAGAAGAAAAGATAAAGTTGGATTGCTGCTCGTAGGCCTATAAAGTTATTGGAAATATTTGAGATTGTTTTTGTGCTCCCATCGCCAATTTATTTGATTTGTTAATTGATCATTTGTCGTAAATTTATCGTTTTACGTTGAATATTAGTGTATGCAGCTGATGTATACAAATTATGTGTGTGTGAAAAAATTCTTTACACGGAATAATCTTATTTATGTTCTTCTAACAATCTATGAATGAATTAACGAACAACTAAAATGTAGCCATATTGGATCACAAAGTTCGGTGAAACACAGTTCATTTGGGATAAGCGGTTTCTTTTCTATCATTGGTCTATGTACATCGGGGGCTGGTCATGTATTTTGAGAAAAGTGTTTATTTAAAAAAAAAAAACGTAAATTTGCAGTATAATATTTAGCAGAATGTAAAATTACCTTCACCCCCCACCCGGAAATTACAGATCCCACGGGACAAAAGTCAACGTCGTTCCCGCATGAGTTGAGACGTTTATAAACAAATCGTTGCTGGTAATATGTGTATTGTTGTACATGTGTTAGTGTTACGCGCAAAGTGGTCTGCAAGACTGGCTGGTGACCCAGATCTCAGCGACAGACAGAGACAGGGAACACCGGAATGCGAACCAGCAGGTGATGGTCATCCATCTCGGTGTTTGTTGTTTGCCTGCCTTGCACCGACATCCGGGACTAACTACCGGCCGGTGTAGCTTAGAACGAGCCGGTGTAGATTAGCGTACACGAGGAGCAGAGCTGGTTGGGTAGGCCTACACCAAGTTTCAAACTACGACCAGATTAATTATCAACATTCCCAGTAAACATTGGTTATTCAATTGATAATAAATCCAAAATCGTCCAACATGAATTTTGAAAAAATGCTGCAGTGAAATGTTTTACGGTTTTACTAAACAAAAAAGAAAAGAAATAGAGGTAAAAATTATTAGCTTTATACTATCCATGAGTGCCCAACAGCTAACAAAGACAAGTATTTCGATGAAATCGGAGAGTGTAACGACATAAGGGCGCATTAGACATGTTTGGGAAAGTGGGAAACAATGGTGTCAAGAGGAAGTGACCTTGAATTGTGGTGCGCAACAAGCATAAAGAAATATCGTCCAAATGTCCTGCCAGATCGTATTTTGAAGAGAAAAGTTTGATTAGGAAAGAATCAATTTGCTTCGAAACAATGTTTAAAAAATTAAAATAACGAACAAAATTGTCAACCTACACGGTAGTTTTTGTTGTTGTTGTTGTTGTTGTTGTTGTTGTTGTTGTTGTTGTTGTTGTTGTTGTGGTTGACACTTCCCTTTATCAAGAACGACACAGAATGTTTTTAAAGATCCTTGGGGTCTAGTGAAACGGGGCTACCAGTTTTTTTAAGATACATTTTCCGTACCCGGCACCTCCACCAAAAGTTTCCAAATCACGATAACACTTAATGTTTGTGTTCTTAATCTTCTGCATCAATCTAATTATTTTCAAGCTTCGCTCCCTATTTTAAGGACTCCCGTAGCCGTGCTTGTGCACAGTAAGAATAAATTGAGGTTTTGAGTCCAAGTGGCCTCTCGTCCTGCACAGTGCACCGTCTCCAACCTCACTCTATAGTCTTGGTCCCAGCTGGCGCGATGGTTTATTAGCCAGGACGTCTGCCCGTGTGTTTCCTGACTTCAGACTCAGTGTGAGTAGCCGGACAGAAGAGAGAACGTTCTTCCGGCGATTACACTCAAAGAGGTCGGCTAAACTGCAGATACTCCGATCGGTAATTGTTCTTCGGCAACTAACATCTAATCATCCGCTCAGCTTCGTCGACTTCTTGACGTTTCGAGAACAGAACAGACGATGCCCACGCCAGACGAGTATTTCACGAATTAAAAACAAAAACAAAAAAACAGAACAGTATTCTACCTATTGTAGGCCCACTCCACTCCTTGAAGTCGTCTGATCTTGAAAGTTGCCCGCGGACCTGCCAACCTATTTCTGTCGTAACCCCCACAATCACTGCAACTCCGGAGCAGCATTTGAAGATACCCCAATTATATTCTTGTTTTCATTAGGCATAGGATAGCCTAAATATTATCGTGTTTTTATCAATATCAGAAAATTGTGTTGTAAAAGTAATGTTTTTTGAAAATGTGTTTTATTTCTATCGATGTACATTTCTTTTTCATTAAGATCAGTCGTCAAGGCTGGTGCGGAGACGAGTATTAAGAGCTCAGCTTTCAGGTTTTTTTTGGGGTAAACGGTTAATTACATCGGGATCATATTTCATTTGAACGATAATAAAGAATCAATCTATGAGATCCTACGTGTATTCCTAAATTAACTAATTAATTAATTACATTTTGGATTTGAATTAAAAATTCGCAAAATCTCCATAATTTACTCAATTTTAGTGAAGTTCGGGACTTTATTCCAAGTGTACAGATTTTTTTAACGCACATTTACATACTATCTACGTTTAAATCAATGTGAACGCGCAGGTTAATTTGATTATATCGCACCCTCGTAATTGCACTACACTGCTACTCACTCAGTGGCAAATCTTGTTCAGAAGAGTGAAGGTTTGACCAGATTAAAAGTCGTCTTCTCACTGCTAAAGAGGCGACATGTGCACGGTCCATATTACTGCACAACTATAAAAAAATAATCACAAAGAGGAAGACATGATGATAATTTGTGTTGCTCAACGTCTCATTGTAATGCACTCAGGCTATTCGAGAGACGAGTGGTGATTGATGACGATGAAGGACGATTAAAAAAACATGCCTTGAGCGGGATTCGAAACCCACGTCTTCGTAGAGCCTTACGCTTCGGAACAGCGCGCTAATCGTATGTGCCACCGCGGACGGCAAGAGAGAGACATAATATGAGCTTAGTTTTATGTGTCTCTCCTACATCAATTCACTTTACCTAATGCTAGTTTGTTATATCAAAGACAATATTCTAATGCAACAAAAGGGATATTCAAGAAGAACCAGAGTCGACAAACTTATATGAAATGACATATACTCATCTGCAGTGACAAAAGTTTATCTTAAGATTAATTTTCTCTTTTAGTCTCGTTACGTGTGTTGATTTGAAGAAAGAAAATAGTCGCCGCTACAGGGAAAACTTGTAATTTGAAGAGTTAACTGTAGCGATGCCCGGAAGAGCAGAGGCATCTGGTGATGATAATTGATAATCTGGGTGTACAAACGTGAAATGTGTATGTTTAATCCGCGTCAGATCGTGAAGAAGTAACAGACAGAGATTAACAACAGCAGACCGGAAAGCGTCGTTAGTAACGTGAGGTGGGTGATGACAAGATGTTGTTAACTTCGAGCGTCAGGTGGTTCAGTATTAATGTTGGGGACTCAACGACGCGTACAGTTGTGATGTTATTGGATGCATGACTATTTAACTAGGAAGCATCGCAAACGCTTTTTCAGGCGCGTTGTTGGAAGAGCGTAATTTTTTTTAAACGAAAATGCGTAAAATTGCGATTTTCATGAGAAATAGTTTGTGATTACGCTCAAATTTCACACGAATATATACATTCATAAAATAAAGATTCTGTGAAAAAATCATTACAATCGGATAAAGCATGTAGGTGTTAGGTGTTAAAAATCGAAGGAATTTAAAAAAAAATCGAAAAAAATCGTAAAATTACGATTTTCACGAGAAATAATTTTTCGATTGCGCTCAAAAACGTGGCAGTTCTAAGTTCAAAGATTTCGGAGGTCTCCAGAAAATTCATCGCAATTGGAGTATCGGTTTAGCCGGAATCGTGTTAACAAACACACAAAAATACAAACAGAAAAAAAGAAGAAAAAAAACATTCCGGATTTTTTTCTCCAGTGTAGGAATCTTCGCTACGCTCATCCAAAAATAAACCGATTAAGTTGTCCCGACTCCCGACCGGGGATCGAACCCGAGTATGGGTAAAAGTTCGAAATGTCAAATAACAGATTATAACAAAAATGCGATTTTGAGACCCAAAATAGGGAGCGAAGCTTATTAATCAATAAATTTATTAAGAAGGTTACACGCACAAAATGTTATCCATTTTTATAGCTTTTGGTGCAGGTGCCGGGTTCAAAGAGATCCCCCCTTTTGAGTGAAGCCCGATCCGTCCAAGGTGAACATAAACATTCTGTGTCATCCTTGTAACAAGAACAATATCTTAGAACTAGTTACACCCAATTTTATTTTATACATAAGATTTATTAGTTGTGTTGGCGCGCGACTCAGATTCGGGAGGTCCCGGTTTCAAATCCCGTCGAGACCAGCAATCCTGACAGAAGGTTTTTCCTCTAAAACAGCCCTCGGACATCCCTTCACAATAACCTATCCGCAATTCCCACCCATCTAGACACCTGAAGAGGGGCATGAATTGCACCCTTGGTGGGCTTCCCACAAAAAATTATTAATAATTTATCCCCAATATCTGTCAAGAATATTCATAGTCGGCGTCGCCACTCGCGAGATCAGCTGTGGACGGACTAGAGACGACTGTGATTGAATGTAGAGCTAGACGTGCTGAATGACACCTACAGTGTTTGACCTGTATATGTAAACTGAGCCGGACAGTCAACAGAGAACGCGAACAACGAAGATGTTGCGGGCGGATGTAAATATAGTCTTTGGAATAAGAGTAGGACTCCGTCTGAACGCAAGTTATAAGCTGTTATTACAATTCGATGTCTCTGGAGCTGGGCTTTTATCTTTAACGAAGAAGACTGAGAAATCGTGACCGAATTAATGGCTTTAAAGTTTAAATAATAATAACTTACATTTTCTTGGTAGAACGAATTGGGTTTTGAAATTAGACTAATTTCTTGGGCTTTGCGGTACAGTCGCTTACAAAGTACAACCAACATAAGGTATAAGAGAACCTCCATCCGAGATAGTAGAACTTTGAGTTACTCCTTCAGCTGAAAGTGTCACACTTCGACTTTATACGCTAATATCTAAAGTAGACCTACTTAACAAGATTGCAACTTTAGAGGAAACTCTTAAAAGTGTGTAATAGTGTAAGAGCATGAAAAGCCATTCAGCATGCACGTGATCACAATATTCTACAGTTGTGATACTATATATTTAGCTTATTCTCTTCAGTAGGACATTCGATTGAATATTGTTTAAAACTGTTCAGTCATTTCCATTATTCATTCCTAGAGGTGCATGAAAATAGCGTTTTGAGTATATAGTTACTACAAAGCGGTATTTTTTCACTTGAAACTAAGGTTTTCTATACGTATTTAATTTAATTTAACATAATTTCTACAACTGGTTTACAAAAATTTGATTCAGTTCACATTAATAAAATCTTGGTGTTATAATTTCAAAATAAAAATATGAGAAAACTTAATTCACTTTTTTTTATTAAATTTAGAAAAAAAATGATGCCACAAAACGGTATGAAAATAATGACACAATAACTGAAAATCAGTTATTTTTCCTGAAAATCAGTTATATAACTGAGTGGATAGACTCTAAATACAATTTATTTTGTTTATTTATTTTATTCAAATGCTATTTTTACGTATACTCATTCCCAATCATTTCCATAAAAAATTGTAGATAATACTAACACAATAAATCGATTTTGAATTTATGGATTCTGTTAAAACGTTATTTTTATTTACATACTTGTGCGTATAAGCATTTTCTTATGAACTACAATGACTTTTAAATGTGTTTTGATAGGGTGACGTTTCTATATTAACAAATAAGCAAATTTAAATGCATTTATGACTGATGAAATAGGCAAGTCCCAAACGCCAATCGAGTTCTTACGCAACGATATAACGCTCATCCATCAACGTAACGCTGCAGCCGCGACAGGAAACAAACCTGCTCATCCATCAACGTGGAGTAAACCACTCTTGTTTCTAACGCTGCAGCCGCGACAGGAAATAGACCCAACTGAACAAAGAGGTCGCTACTACTTTCATTGAATCTATTAACAGATTGGAAGACAACACAACGAGATGAGATTAAAACTTTCAACCAGAAATGGCAGATTAGTTCTAATATGTACGTATTTGTTTTAAGAGGATTCGCAAGGCTAGCCAAGCAGTTCTAAGTTATAGACTACTTACGCTATGATGTGATGTTATTAAATAAATAATTATGATTGATACTTTACGCAATACGACTGTTTGTCGTGGTATCATCTCTTACCTATAATTACAATAAGATTTCTTTAATTAATCTATACCGGGAATCAACGCTGATGGAATGATAGACAACGGTACCACCCAGTACGCATAACACACTCTTTAACGTAAAAAACTGTTATTTCAGTGTCTTTTCCTGGTTTTTGCCCTGTTTTGCCAACGAGATTATCAATTAAACTTTCATTTTTTCATAAGCAAATGTCAGGTAATGGAAAATCAGTTTAGATTTATTTTTTGAGTTGAAACTCAATGACTTCCATTGTGGGTATTTGTTTGTTAGACCTGCCTAATTATAAAGAATCATCAAAACTACACAACCAAAAATTAAGGTAAATAATTTATCTGGGCGGTATATTTCGTGAAAATGTACAAAATCGTGCATTTTCATTCCAACCAAGAGAGAAAACTACCCTCACTCCACTACGTGTGTTACACCTCCCAATCAGAAGAAAGCACCAAGGAGGAGTGTTCGGAGAGACTGACAAACTCTGCCTCGGTTCTCGTGACTATGTTACCCACAGAGGTAACGAAACGTCGAGGAATACGTTCAAGGTAGTAGGTACAGTGTTTACTCGCGACGCGGCGAAATAACCCGAAACTCATACAACTTTGATTATTGTTGTCGATTATAGCAGTTGTCGTAATCATTTACCCCGGCCGAGGCTCGAGCGATAATCTCGACAACCAAGCGAAGTTAAATAAAACACTTTCTTAGGGTGAGAGTTGGTCGGGAATATGAATATCTGCATGACCGAGAATAAAAAATAATAAAACCTTATTTTTTATTTTTATTTTTTATTTATTTATTTAACGTCTATCCTATTTAGTTATAAAACTGATTGACAAAAGGAGGACAACAAAATAAATCTATTGCATAGATGCAGACACAACAATGTACCACAGTTCAGTAAATATTTGAAATAGTAACATTACAACAAAAATGCATTAAAACACAACAATTTTTACAACAAATAAAAAGGATATTAAATGCAATTAACTAATGAATCAAAAATCAAATATAAAAAAGGTGTAGAAAAAAAAGAAAAAAAAGAAAAAAGTCAGGAAGTGGCACACCTCCCGAATCGAAACCTTGCGTATATCTTAAAGAATCTTTATATTCTTCACCTGCGTTAACACTACGCAATTTCTAATTATTTCTCTCACGTTCCTCCGCACTTCATCATGAGTGGTCACAGCAATAGTGTAGTGTACACACCTGCGATGTTGTCTCACCCACCTGTTACTCTCTCAAGTACCTGTACGTTTGTGAATCCGACGCGCACCGTGTTTCTCAGGTCTGTATCTCGTCTAGGATCATCACGTGCGCGTAGAGGTGTGGGGAGTGCGTGAGCTCCACGCCCCAGAGAACCAACCACCGGACCGTGGAGGAACCCACTGGTGGAGGAACGTACCTCTCACGAGGGTTCCTCCAGTGTACTGGTCTGTCCCGGCTCAAGTACCTAGGTTCGTGAATCCGACGCGCACCGTGTTTCTCAAGTCTGTATCTCGTCTAGGATCATCACGTGCGCGTAGAGGTGTGGGGAGTGCGTGAGCTCCACGCCCCAGAGAACCAACCACCGGACCGTGGAGGAACCCACTGGTGGAGGAACGTACCTCTCATGAGGGTTCCTCCAGTGGTACTGGTCTGTCCCGGCTCAAGTACCTAGGTTCGAGAATCCGACGCGCACCGTGTTTCTCAAGTCTGTATCTCGTCTAGGACCATCACGTGCGCGTAGAGGTGTGGGGAGTGCGTGAGCTCCACGCCCCAGAGAACCAACCACCGGACCGTGGAGGAACCCACTGGTGGAGGAACGTACCTCTCATGAGGGTTCCTCCAGTGGTACTGGTCTGTCCCGGCTCAAGTACCTAGGTTCGAGAATCCGACGCGCACCGTGTTTCTCAAGTCTGTATCTCGTCTAGGACCATCACGTGCGCGTAGAGGTGTGGGGAGTGCGTGAGCTCCACGCCCCAGAGAACCAACCACCGGACCGTGGAGGAACCCACTGGTGGAGGAACGTACCTCTCACGAGGGTTCCTCCAGTGGTACTGGTCTGTCCCGGCTCAAGTACCTATGTTCGAGAATCCGACGCGCACCGTGTTTCTCAAGTCTGTATCTCGTCTAGGATCATCACGTGCGCGTAGAGGTGTGGGGAGTGCGTGAGCTCCACGCCCCAGAGAACCAACCACCGGACCGTGGAGGAACCCACTGGTGGAGGAACGAGCCTCTCATGAGGGTTCCTCCAGTGGTACTGGTCTGTCCCGGCTCAAGTACCTAGGTTCGAGAATCCGACGCGCACCGTGTTTCTCAAGTCTGTATCTCGTCTAGGATCATCACGGGCGCGTTGTGGTGTGTGGGGAGGTGCGTGAGCTCCACGCCCCAGAGAACCAACCACCGGACCGTGGAGGAACCCACTGGTGGAGGAACGTACCTCTCATGAGGGTTCCTCCAGTGGTACTGGTCTGTCCCGGCTCAAGTACCTAGGTTCGAGAATCCGACGCGCACCGTGTTTCTCAAGTCTGTATCTCGTCTAGGATCATCACGGGCGCGTAGAGGTGTGGGGAGTGCGTGAGCTCCACGCCCAGAGAACCAACCACCGGACCGTGGAGGAACCCACTGGTGGAGGAACGAGCCTCTCATGAGGGTTCCTCCAGTGGTACTGGTCTGTCCCGGCTCAAGAACCTAGGTTCGAGAATCCGACGCGCACCGTGTTTCTCAAGTCTGTATCTCGTCTAGGACCATCACGTGCGCGTAGAGGTGTGGGGAGTGCGTGAGCTCCACGCCCCAGAGAACCAACCACCGGACCGTGGAGGAACCCACTGGTGGAGGAACGTACCTCTCATGAGGGTTCCTCCAGTGGTACTGGTCTGTCCCGGCTCAAGTACCTAGGTTCGAGAATCCGACGCGCACCGTGTTTCTCAAGTCTGTGTCTAGGACCATCACGTGCGCGTAGAGGTGTGGGGAGTGCGTGAGCTCCACGCCCCAGAGAACCAACCACCGGACCGTGGAGGAACCCACTGGTGGAGGAACGTACCTCTCACGAGGGTTCCTCCAGTGGTACTGGTCTGTCCCGGCTCAAGTACCTACGTTCGAGAATCCGACGCGCACCGTGTTTCTCAAGTCTGTATCTCGTCTAGGATCATCACGTGCGCGTAGAGGTGTGGGGAGTGCGTGAGCTCCACGCCCCAGAGAACCAACCACCGGACCGTGGAGGAACCCACTGGTGGAGGAACGAGCCTCTCATGAGGGTTCCTCCAGTGGTACTGGTCTGTCCCGGCTCAAGTACCTAGGTTCGAGAATCCGACGCGCACCGTGTTTCTCAAGTCTGTATCTCGTCTAGGATCATCACGGGCGCGTAGAGGTGTGGGGAGTGCGTGAGCTCCACGCCCCAGAGAACCAACCACCGGACCGTGGAGGAACCCACTGGTGGAGGAACGTACCTCTCATGAGGGTTCCTCCAGTGGTACTGGTCTGTCCCGGCTCAAGTACCAAGGTTCGAGAATCCGACGCGCACCGTGTTTCTCAAGTCTGTATCTCGTCTAGGATCATCACGGGCGCGTAGAGGTGTGGGGAGTGCGTGAGCTCCACGCCCCAGAGAACCAACCACCGGACCGTGGAGGAACCCACTGGTGGAGGAACGAGCCTCTCATGAGGGTTCCTCCAGTGGTACTGGTCTGTCCCGGCTCAAGTACCAAGGTTCGAGAATCCGACGCGCACCGTGTTTCTCAAGTCTGTATCTCGTCTAGGATCATCACGTGAGCGTAGAGGTGTGGGGAGTGCGTGAGCTCCACGCCCCAGAGAACCAACCACCGGACCGTGGAGGAACCCACTGGTGGAGGAACGTACCTCTCATGAGGGTTCCTCCAGTGGTACTGGTCTGCCCCGGCTGAGGCCGATTAGACAAAGAAAGCCAACAAGTCCCAATTTGAATGCACAAGCGTCGATATGTTGATAAGTACAGATGGTACAGATAATTTGCCACGTATAATTGTTAATTATATAATTAATTATATGTAAATAAAGTAGAGAACATTTTTGTGAGTTACCGGTCGTCACTAAAAAGTAAAAACCTCGGATGAGATTATGCGCAAGTAGACTTAAGTTATCGGTATAGAAAGACGTAAAATACACATTATTAATTTAGGAAACTTTACTAAGTACTGATTAATAGTAAATCCGACTCTCCGATACATTTAAAAACTTGGTTGACAATATTTGGTAAGGTAACACGTACCGTTACTATTTTTCTTCAATAAACATTATTGTAAACACAAACAGACGTTTTATACACTATAAGGTCGAAAAATGTGGTCCCGGGTCCCACTGCCTAAAAAAGGTTTTTATACCTGTTTTACCTTATTTTCTCGTACTGCCTAAGATTTTTCTCGTACTGCCTAAAAAGGGACAAGTGGGAGTGGCTGTCTCGTACTGCCTAAAGATCCCCCTGTTTTGGTTAACTAACTAAAAATCGAAAAAATCGTAAAAGTACGATATTCATGAGAAATATTTCTTCGATTGTACCCAAAAACGTAGCAAGTCTAAGTTCAGAGATTTCGAAGGTCCTGTCAAATTTTCATCAAGATCGCATATGCCGTTTGCCCGGTAGAGAGCGAACAAACAGACAAAAATACAAAAAAAAAAAAAAAACACCCGAGCTAAATTTTTTTGGGGGGTCAGTGAAATTGAAGTCTTCGCTTCACTCGCTTCGCTCGCTACGCTCATCCAATAACTTTAATATTTAATTATTTTAATTTTAATAATAAGTGACTTTTATCTTGGTTGATGTGTATTCAGTGCATTAGGAAATTAAGAGTATTTACTAAGTGTATGAGTGTTACTAATACGTACAGGGTATCTTAGTATTTTGTATAATTATATTGTTATATGGTTCTGATGATTGTATAAAAAGTTTGCCGTTGAACAAGGGTACAATGCACATATACCGTGCAAACGTATTTGTATTACGTTGTACATCATAAATAACATTAAATGATTAAATTAAATTCAATGATCTATGAGAGAGAGAGAGAGAGAGAGAGAGAGAGAGAGAGAGAGAGAGAGAGAGAGAGAGAGAGAGAGAGAGAGATTTTAAATAACGCGCCCAAATGGAATACAGGGTATCAAGAAATCAAGACAACGCAAAAAGACGTACGTTACCAAAACAGGGGGATCTTTAGGCAGTACGAGACAGCCACTCCCACTTGTCCCTTTTTAGGCAGTACGAGAAAAATCTTAGGCAGTACGAGAAAATAAGGTAAAGCAGGTATAAAAACCTTTTTTAGGCAGTACGCGATTAGGCAGTGGGATAATACACCGAGAAATGTAAGTATCACTCGTTTCAAGCTGTCTATTATGATGAATGAATTATAGACTAGGAAAACGCTAAAGTCCCGCCGCGTTGATGGATGAGCTTTTTAAAGGTTTTAGTTTGCGTGGGATATCTTTACTTTTGCAAGTGCTTTGTTTTGCTGCCTACGCATTCTAGGTGAATGTTGTCAAGTTTCTTTTGTTTCTTGTCAATTGGTATTATTTACCGTAAAAAACTTGTATTAAAAGCTTTATTTCTATGGATTCTGGCTGAATTTTTCCACTTTTTCTTTCAAAAGGTACTACATAATCATAACCTTAATGTCCATGTATAATATGAACGTTGTAGCCCCACCCGTTTGGTCAGAATTAGCCCAAAAGGCACGAAAATATCGCACAAAAAGTCAAAAAACGTATATTAAAAGCTTTATTTCTCTCGATTCTGGCTAACTTTTTCAACTTTTTCTTTCAGAAAGCAATACATCACCATAACCTTAATGTGTATGTGAAATATGAACGTTGTAGCCCCACCCGTTTGGTCAGAATTGGCCCAAATGGCACGAAAATATCGCACTAAAAATCGAAAAGAATCGTAAAAGTACGATATTCATGAGAAATATTTCTTCGATTGTACCCAAAAACGTGGCAAGTCTAAGTTCAGAGAAAACGAACGTCGTGTCAAATTTTCATCAAGATCGCATATGCCGTTTGCCCGGTAGAGAGCGAACAAACAGACGGAAAAACAAAAAAAAAAAAAAAACAAAAAAAAAATAACACATCGAGCTAAATTTTTTGGGGGGTCGGTGAAATTGAAGTCTTCGCTTCGCTCATCCAAAAACAATACAACTATCACCAATAAGTAGTAAACATTGCGGTTAAACGTAATCTCCTGCAATTATGTTTTACAACCATCAAGAAACTGTAAGTTCAACAGAACTATATAGGGGCATAGGTCTCTCACATTCCACCACAACCAACCGTTATGAATGCTTTCTGCATCCGTTCGTTAAGTATTTGTTTAATTAACGAACAAAGTGGAGATGCAGATAACACTGAGTGCGGGAACTAAGCACTCTACTTAATGCGCGCGCATACTTAGTTGGAATCTGCATGCAAAGAGAGAAAAGTAAGTTATATCTGCCCACAGAACATCCATCATCATTATATATTATATTATTATTATATATTATATTATTATATTATTATCATTATAGTTTCCATTATAGTCCGGAGGATTACTGTAAAAAATCATAACAATCGTGCACTTTGGGGTAGAAGCATGAAATTTTGTGGACACACTCCACATACCAATAGGATCTTTTTAAGAAATAGAGGCATTTCTGATCGGCCCCCCGGGGGGGGGGGGGGGCATTCCCCCCTCCCACTGAATAAGATCCGAGTATGTTTGTATAAATTAATACAAATTGTGCATTTTGGACCAGAAGCATGAAATTTGGTGGACACACTCCACATACGCATAAGATCATTTTAAGAAATAGAGGCATTTCTGATCGGCCAACGGGGGGCATGCCCCCTCCCCCCTCAATAAGTCCCGAGTATTTCTGTAAAAATAATATGAATTATGTCTTTTTGGCTTTTAAAATGCCTCTATTTCTTAAAATGATCCTATGGGTGTGTGGAGGATGTGTGTTAAATTTCATACTTCTAGCCCAAAAGCACGATTCCTATTAATTATTACAGAAATACTTGGGACTTATTCAGGGGGAAGGGGGGCATGCCCCCCCTGGGGCCGATCAGAAATGCCTCTATTTCTTAAAATGATCCTATGGGTGTGTGGAGGATGTGTGCCAAATTTCATGCTTCTACCCCAAAATGCACGATTCTTACAGTAATCCTCCGGACTATTAGTTAATAAAATAAAAGTAAATACAAATGATAGCAACAAACAAAAGTTGTTTTATTCAAATTTAAATTCTTCACGTATTAGTAAGGTTATCTAAAACAAGATAACGTTTATTAGTTACAATTATTTATTTCACCCGGCACCTCCACCAAACACTTTAGATCTCTGCTCACTTCACTTCTGGGTGCATGACATGTACCCGGCACCTCCACCATTAACAACAGTTGAATAACAATGTCGTCCTTAGTTGATCAGTTTCTATAACTGAATAGGAAGGACGTTATAAAAATAAATACACATAAATACGATGATTAGAGAGGTGCGTGTATATAGCGTTTTCAAGTGTCATTTTATAGCGTTTTCTACCATCTATTGTTTGGATAATTTTAAAACATTGTATATGAACTTTTTTCAGATTTTTAATTTGGAATTTGGTCATCAAAGTTGAATTAATATCAACGGAATAAAGATGTGTATAAACAAATTATAGATACTATGGAAAATATAAAATAGGACTTGAAAACCTTAGTTTTAAGTGAAAATATAGCGCTTTGTAGCATCTATTCACAAAACGCTATTTTCAAGTACCTACGTTGGTGGCTCTCTACCCACCAGGCTAACCAAGACTTCAACTTGCTGTTGATCTTCGGTACACGGAAGCGAAAACGAAAGGATTTGCTATTAAAAGAAGTAATTAAAGCTTTAATAAAAGATGATTGGTTCACGGTCTGGCAGGTGTTGTGGGTCGCTGCTGGTGCTGGTGTCGTAATATTCTGCCGGTCATGCATTCAAAGTGCTCCGAAATAACTCGTTTAAAAGATTAGGACTTGGAATTTGTCATTATTACAAGTCTTGTACAGCACGTTAGTACCATTTTACAAAGACCCTAACTACATCTAAAAAAATGACAAGGTGACAACTGACAATAAAATGGCGAATTATACACGGAGATAAAAGAGACAGTTATGAACAGTAAACAAATATATCAAAAATAAAAATACAAAGAAAAATAATAATTATGCATGTCAAACATCAAAAGTATGCAATTAAAAGGTATGAAACAATTACAAAATCTATAATCTATAATTATATATGTATTTGGAATTTCAGAGGTTAAACATATAAACTAATTGATTGTCTGCCAAGAAATAGGACGTACATAGTCAACAACTTGTTGCTAGTTCTGAGCGAGGTATATCGAGCAGTAAGGTGTTGCTTTCTCCGCTTGAGACAACTCTCGTCACTGAGCCAACGTGAATAACACATTACCTAGACAATTAGCTCGGACATTAAAACCTCGTAAACATTAAGTTGATAATTAACGTGGACTCGAAATCTCGGTGTTTTATCACTGATTCGAATCGTGTTAACAGCTGGACACCCGACAAATTAATTGTACATCAAAACTAACATAGATTTCTTTAGAGCGAGAGTAATAGAAAGTAAAGATTTATTGAAATTGCGATAATATGATGGTGTATTGAGGTCCACACGGGGCGATAACAGCGCAAATAGGATCAAATTACAAGAAAATGAAAGAAGCTGCAAGGAATATTATCGCTTTGCAATGAGAAAACTTAACTTTACACCTATGAGTCTCGCAATGTTGAACAGGATGTCCGTTTCTGAAAACATCAGTGGTACTTATACGGAAAACTGTAAAGCCAGTTGAATAATAATAAAAATAATTAGTCCACCAAGTCTGTCGAAAAATTAATTATTAGTGGGTACCTAACTTAAATTCAAAGCGACATCGACGAGTGAACAATTACAACCAATCGAGACCGGTGTTCGAAATAGGAAACAGCGACCCAATGACCGGGCACGATCCACAAGCTAATTATATATTTAAAAAAGTAAATTATGTAGTTCCGGTCACCACGGTTTAGCGTACTGTGCTGCAACGACCACTGAGATATTATGCAAATGTGTGACCTATGGTTTAGCCTATGTCGAGGAATTATGTCAACGGCCCCATCAATTCATGTTCCGAGTCTGAGGGACTAAGATTCCGGCCAAGTAGGAACCAACCACAAACTAACTAGCACGAAGCACGGAGTCGTTTCAAGGTGTCATTATCGAGACGATGTTGTACGAAAAAAGTTTGCCTTTTTGCAATTAGATGAAATTACCGACAAAGGTATTAGAACAGCTTAGGTTTGGTAAAACTGCTCATTAAGAGGAATGAATTGTGCAAATCAGTGTCAGAGGATAAATTGAAATAATTGACTTGGTTTTTGTTGGTATTTGAAGACGTGCAATTATATCGAGCAAAAGTGTGTACACTCATCAAGAAAAGGAATGGGTGTTTACTATAGCAATCTTAGGTATTTTATATATGGAAATACAATGTGTAAAAGTAAAAGAACTTCAACTGGAATGATAATGAAAAAAGGTCGTGAAAAATAAGAAGTGTGGATAATATTAACAATAAAGAGTACGAGAGTACTATTAAGTGTTTATGGTAACAAACGAATTTTACCCGCTGCTTTTGGGCAGAAGAAAAACCAATATGAAAATAAATTCCAGCACTAATACCTGTCTCTGAATTCTCATAAGTACATTTTATTGATATCTGCAAGTTTTTTAAAAGATTCCACACCCAACATTTTTAAAAATATAAGGGGGGTAAGAGATATAGAGCTTTCACCAAATTGTTGAATTATTTTCACCACCAATCACCACTTTTGGTCATAATTTTTCTTTTCACCCCAAATACCTACCTCTGGTATAGGGATACACAAATAATTATAATATCATATTTTAGCATTGATCTTATTTTATGGTGGAGGTGCCGGGTTCGAAATGTTATATTTTTGAGTGAGGCTAGCCACGTAGGTACCCTGACTCCCGGGGCGAACCAATAACATTTTGTACATACTTGTTGCGGGGCAATGTCAACAAATACGCATGTGAATCCGAGGTCGTGTTCGGTTTCTATCGTGAGACGTGACACACGCACAGACGGACGGACGGACAGAAAGAGTTTTGCTCCCTACTAGATAGTCGTGACAAGTATGAATTATGTTGGTCTGAGTGTTAACAAGCGTGCAAGGTAGAAGTGCCTGCAAGCCGCTAACGAGATCACGCTTATAAGGTATTGTTGTTGCTAGTTTCTCGAAACCCTAATAAATCTCGGATCTAACCTTAACCTAACGGGCATCAGCGCCCAGTTCGCAATCTTCCGATTGATTCCGTGCTCGGCATCTCGGCGATAACTCATAATAACTCGTAGCCCACACAATGCACAATGTGTGTGTACCGCTTGTGTGGTGCCAGGTCGAGCGTTGAAGCCAACAATAAACGAAAGCAAAGACTTCCTGTTGCCCGGCCAGGGCGATCATGTTACAACGAGCTCACGGCCACTCGGAATCTAGGATGAGAGTGTTGACCCGGGAGAGTCGAAACGTGGGGGATTTCTGAACGCACTCCCACTTCTTATCCCTGTCTGCCAAGTTCCTTCATTGCTGTTGTTTTAATAAGGGGTACCAATTTTTCTTGTTGACATTTTGAAAAAAAACTGCATTGACTGTACAAAATATATTGTCGAAGGCACCTTCTTTTGGCTCTGATAACAAATCTTTTTCAGCATTTATCAGGACAATACGTTCACATCAAATTGTATATCAAATTATGTACAAATAAATGCAAATATTAATTTAAAAAATATAAATAATAAAAAAAATATTCATAGATCCAAAAATCGATTATCTTTTATAAACAAATACAAATTAATTGTCAATTCTGAGTAAAGGATTTTCACAAAATTTTCTTTCGTCAAAATTCGAATAATGGGATTTAAAAAATGCATATAAAATCTAAAATACCCTTTCCTACTCAAAGTCAACGCCACATGTTGCTGTATCGAGCTATGTCAACTGAAGATAGACGTTGTGGCTTAAGATTATTAGGCCTACATTCATTCTTAATTTATTCCTTTATTATCTTTACCAATGTTTACATTTGAGATTCCTCGCCCGGGCTTGAGCGAGGTGACAGTCGGTCTAGGTTTCTATCTAAAGCTCTTGTCACTGAGATCGTATCGTCTCGTAAGCCGGCCTCAACACTCTGAGCAAAGACTAAACCCACACTTGAACCTCGTGTAATCCCAGCATTACGCCACGCGTGTCATCTATAGCTGCAGCTGCAGGTGTTATACAAGTACACGACGAGTATGATATGCGGTCAACACCCTAACCATCCAAACCACCACACAATATGCAAATACTGGTCCGGATCCATTACTTTCATCGGCAAGGCAAGCAACCAGCCAGCCAGCTAACCGGTTACCGACCGAGGAAGGAGCCCATGCACCGAGCCAACCACTTTAATGAGATCAACGCGATGGATGAAATATGTTAATTTGACGGAAACAGCCAGTTACGAACAGTTTCAGAATACACAGCCTACTTTAGCTTATGAGCCGCACTACATACACATGGGTTTAAACACTTTGGTCTCGAATCGATCAGGGTTGGATTCCAGGCTGAGAGAGACAATGTTAACAACGACTAGAACAAGTAGTTTTAAAGCACAGAGAGAAGCAACAATGTTTGGTGTTGGGACCAGGAACACAGGAAGTTGTAGGAACTAGCCTGAAATGTGAAGCACGGTGGGAGTTGAGAGGGTCCACGAGCCAAACCGGTGAATACAAAGACGATGTGTCTACACTAGTCATGTAAAAGTCTTCAATACCAGTGATTTTCTGGAACTTTTCCTGAAGCAAGTTTTTATCAGATTGATACCAGCCTTTGCACATTATGTTATACTCATGTATGTACAGTCTTCTATAGAAGCACATTTTTTTTAACCATCACAAAAAATCTTAATAAATTTAATGGATTTTTAATACTTTGGATTTTTGAAAAATCATCAAAATTGATAAATTTAGGAAATTATTTGTGAGCAATGCGCAATAATATTAAGTAATTTTTGACTGTAGAAGAGTGACTATATCATTGTTTGACAATTATGCAAAATAGCATATCGATTGGATGACAACTGGAAGAAGAAAAGTTTCCAAAAAGGTTTCAAATAGGTACGATAGACTCGTATTTGGAAGGTCAACGGATCTATATAAGCTAACCGTCACCAGCCATTCAGACAACGTTTTCCCCAAGGGTTTAATTTCTCTCAAAATTCGAATCCATGGTTTAAAACAGTTTTAGAATATCCAAGATTATTTCCAGCTCATTGATATAAAATTCTGCACAATAATAAAGTATACAACAATGCCTCTCTTTCGTGGATTCTATTTTGTCCTCGAATTCGAAAAGTTTGAAGAAAAAAATAATTTTCTTAAACAGACTATAACTATAAGTCCTAAAACAGGGCTTGGACAATCACTCGAAAATATTCTCAATATTATATACTCAAAAATTTCTTAATTGTTTTAATCAACCAACTCGTCAATGGACCTCCCAACAGTTTGTTTGAAGTTATTTTTAAAGGTAAATAGGCAATGATTTGACATGTTGAAATGTTCCAAAGTTCCAAATTTTTTAGGTGGAAATTGGAGGTCAAAAAGTGATCCAGAATGTATGTGGAAATTCACTTTATTTGGTGATCAATATATTTTTAAATGGACGTAACATTGTAAAAAAAACGATTTTCTCGAAAATACCGTTATATCATAATATCTTTTTGGGCAGTGTCGTGCTGCCTGGAACAAAATCTAGTTGGAGTGTTTTGAGTTGCCTGGGTCTGCCGTCATAAGGACACAGCCACTTTAGTAAGGTTTTGACTAATGCCGTGAGTATTGATGTTCATAAACTTTCTTTCGTAATACCGATTAAGAAACGATTAGCTCTGCTTAGTTTGTTACAATTATACTTTCTTACACAATATAGATTAAATTACAATAAACAAATGTTAATTGCGCAATGTGCGCGTGAATTGACATGATGCCGACTACTTAAACAATTACATTGATGAAGTGCTTGATAAACGAGTGTGACAATGCAACAATAGGTGAAACTAGATTATGCGACGCGGTGTGAAAGAAAACAATTGAGGAAAAGTGAAAACGACATGAGAAGGAGGTACGAATGTAATCATGCTATTGACAATGAATTTAGCCGGATATCTCGTTAGACAATCGTTTGCGAATCTCTGTGCGGCATCTCGAGCGCGCCATGTCAAAGAGCTCAGAGAAGGGGGCGGGGCGGGAAAGTTGGAGGTGTTTCAAGTGCCGAGTTTATACGCACGCATGAGGCACGCGTTGAGAGACGCGGGTGTTTGCAGACCGTCCACATTAGCCTCGTTGACACAATGTTGATTTTAACAACGACATAAAGCTACTTAATCAACAGATCGTCGAAGAAGACGAAAATGAAATAATTTAATAATAAGATATTTAATAAAAATAATTATTCTTCGTATGTTGATCTTTATGGGTTTTCTAGCCGTTAAATATGTTCGTTACTGATTCCCACATTCAGTGTAATGGTGGAGGTGCCGGGTCTTGGAATTTAAAGTTTCTGTAAGGGCTAGCCACTCCTTTTTCCGTCCAAAAGGGGATTACGACAAACTGTGAGTTTCTTCTATAGAAATAACTAAAGGAAATAGTAGGCCTACAAGATCGTGTACTATTTATTATATTACGACCACCAAACCACGGTGGATCACACAGTTGAGGCTCAGATCCAAGAGACGTGGGTTCGAATCCTGGTTAAGGCTTGCATTTCTAGTTGTCTCAATTTCTTTTTCAGAACGTTGACCAACAAAGGAACGAACCCAGTGTAAGCTATTCTTTAGTGAGAATAGCACATGCACTTGAGAGACGATATAATACTAGTGCACATGCACGTACCTGCTCGCATCCGTGCGAATAGCGCATGAGCACAGGCGCCACCACCGCCCCCGTCTCCACGTCCTTCATCTCCTTCTTGAGCTGGGTGAACTGGAACAACACGTCCTTGTCGTAGTCTATCCTCCTCTGCAGAATCCCTAGCAGGATGTCCAGGGAGTGATTCCCCAGGGTGGGCTCGACGACATTGAGCAGGGTCTTGTTCTTGATCAGCCTCTCCTGTATGTCTTGCTTCTTGAGGCTGAGCTGTCGCTGATGCGAGGCTTGCACAGGGGCGGGACCGCGCGACACGCCCGTGTTGTTGTGCGTGGCGAGGGAGAGCTCCTCCAGCTTCTGTAGCGCGCCCTTGTAGGTCTCCACCACCCCTTGGAACTCGACCTTGAGCGCGTCGTGGAGGTTAGTGAGCGTCTCGTCTGTGGTTCCGACCATGCCGTGCGCGCCCAGACCCTCTATCGCCTTGTCCAGGGTGCGACGTCGCTGCTGTAAGGTCTTCTTCACCTTGGGGTCTGAGAGGACGATCACCTTCAACAGTTTCTTGCAGCTGCAGATGAATGGTCCGCACAGTTCCCACTTCCCCGTCGCCTTCTCGAGCTCTTGGCTCGCGAAGAACTTGACCATCTGCATGATCACCCCTTCGGGACGTAGAAGCTTCATACTGAAGTTTAGCCCGTCCGATAGGAAGACTTTAGCGTAGAGAGCTTCCAGGATGGATAGACTGTGCGGCATGGACTCAACAAACAGATCGATCGGGAGGTCATTGAGGATAACCTTGAACGTCCCGTGGCTCAGACGGTTGATAAAGTTGGCAGCTTCTCGATATTGATAGTTCTCGTAAAGGAGCAAGATCCTCTTGACAGCGAAGCGAGGGCTTACGTCGGCGATCGTCATCGATGAGATCCGCTGGTCGAAATCCTCCCCGTTCGGGAATCCGTCCACCCAGCGAGAGTTCCTCCACTGGAGTTTCTGAACGTTGTTGCGCTTGTTTGTGCGCTCGGGTTTGATGCACTCGCTTCGCTCCAACAGCGAGAAACAACCGCTGTTGTGGTTGTTGTTGTTGTTGGAGTTGTACGAGGTCCAGGTGGAGGCGCGGGAGGCGGAAGACACCCCCGAGTCGACGAGCGGGGGCGGGGGCAGCATCAACATCGTGTTCTGGGTGCGACGCAAGAGCTGCTGGGGTTGCCGCCCCTCGTAGTATCTATCCACACGATTCATCTTGAACACTCTCAGTCTTTACAACTTTCAGTCAATGTTTACACTGTGGAAATTAACACTCAGTTTCTCACACGATTCATGACAATCCACTTTCTTCTAGTCTTAAAACAAATCGTCGGAATTTTCACTTAGTCACTTTGTCAAACGGTTATCACGTTACGCGTTGTTTCTTTTACCTCACCAACACGACTATCGTATAAGTACATCAAAGATATTTAAATCACTCAAATTTAAATACTCGTGTCCATAACAAATAGCTCTAAAATACATAATTGGCACCACGAAAACAACACCGGAATCGTCCCGACAAAAAGAAGAAAAGTCACACAAAATTTAGTTTACGTTCTTTTATGAAACAAACGCACTGAGAGCCACCCACGCACGTGTGTTATCGTCGACCTTGCTCACTCGACGTCTAGGAACCAACTGACTCTGTCTGCTCCTCGCTCGTCTTCGCTCCTCGGAAGCGGGACACTTCCATCCATTGTTGCGGCCGATCTCTCGCGCTCGACCAATGGGAGACGCAGGTTCAATGAACCTCGGCCAATGACTGTGCGTGCAGGGACGACGTGAACGTTGCATAACACCCTCGGGCTAGGGAGCCGCCGCGAGACGAGATAACACTCTGGTATTCGGACGTTTCAGCCCGGAGGTCAGGGATAGCGGAAATAAACATCTCAGTGACATCGGCAGCAGGGTACTGTTTGTATACTCTCCCAACGCTGTTCAAAATTTTAGAAAATTTTTAGTCAGGAATTTCTAAAATATAATTCACAGAATCAAAATCCTCCGTGAGGACAGTTTACAAAAAAATTGTGATATTTTTCAGGAATTTCCAAAATATAATTCACAGAATCAAAATCATCCGTGAGGAAAGTTACACAAAAATTGTGATATTTTAAGTCAGGAATTTCCAAAATATCATTCACAGAATCAAAATCATTCGTGAGGACAGTTCACACAAAAATTGTGATATTTTTTGGAAACAAATGCGGTACATTCCTTTTGGGTACACGACACTTTTATCCGTAGACCTAGGTAGATAGAAAGCACTTGCTTAGTGCATTGTACTTCGAACTAAGAAATGTGTGCATTAGATAAAACCTTTGAATATTTTCTTCCAGAATACTTGGATACTTTAAGAGAGTTTGATTGTTTTCTCCCAGAATAGCTGGACATTTTAGAGGGCATTTTCAAAAGTAAGCAAATTTGGAATACACAAACTATATCACTGTCAAGTCCTAAATTTGGACTTTCACGTCACTAAAGTAGACGGGAATATAGCCCGATTGAACTGGAATCCTGAAGTAATACATTGAACTTCTCTTTATCCCAGACAGCTGTTAGACTTCTGACGTTGAAAAAAAAAAAAAAATCTTGTCAAAAACAATATTTTTGCAGGAAGTTTTGGGTGTTTCTAAATTTGTTGAAA
Source organism: Sweltsa coloradensis (assembly GCA_024449915.1). Classification (NCBI taxonomy): domain Eukaryota; kingdom Metazoa; phylum Arthropoda; class Insecta; order Plecoptera; family Chloroperlidae; genus Sweltsa; species Sweltsa coloradensis. The sequence continues at coordinate 32,792 of JAMZAV010001545.1, read as the reverse complement.
CCCACAAAGCCTACTAAAATTCATACTTCAAACTCCCTACACTGTGTATAAAATAGTTTGCAGTTATTACAAGTTCCGTCACCGACTTCCACGCGATGCCCGGGCCTAGTACCCGCGAGTTCGGGTTATTAGCCAGGTATGCGCGGGTCTAAGGCTTCAGACGTCTAGCAAGACACGAGACGAACGAGCAATTATTCGACAGCTACTTTGCATAAGAACGTCGAATCAATGCGGTGATAATGGGCCGTCCGTTAGATGTGAAACGGGAGATGCGCGCAAAAAATATAAAATATTTCAATGTGAAAAGACATACTTTTAAGAACGGTCGAGTCTGAATCAAAACACGCGAAGATTTGTATAAACTGTAAAGAATGTGTGGTCGTCGACAAAATGTGTTTTAACGAATCAGTTATTAATTTATAGTTTTGAACTGTGCAAATTGGATAGAGTTTCTTGCAAATTTGTTCTATTGCAACTTTTCCCCCAAATTACTGAATGGCAACTAATATTTGGGTATTCATCTAAAGGAGACACATACACGCATAGTTTATTAGTTTGGAGGAGGAGGGGATGAAAATTAGCTTTGCAGTTTGAACGAGAAGATAAGTCCCGAATCAAGAATGACACAACATAAATAGGATATATTTTGTTAATGTGCTTTTAATGACTCACTCAGCAGCAATAGCTATAGATAGCTACATCCTAGATCTGTTCTTGGACCAAAACCGACGAGACAAAGTGAAAAAATAAACAAATACAAACAAAAAACTCTAGATAATGCACACGAATGATTTGTTTGATGATTGTAGCCCAGACGAAGAAAAAATTAATTAAATAACAAACTAAAACGTATAAGAACTCACGAAATGTGCATTATTATCTTCCCAACCCGCTTCCCATCGAACTGAAATCTTCCAAGTTCCTTTTCGTATCCACACTACAATTAAATAATATATACCTACTTCACTACATTATTATACTTCGACACAGCATTGTGTATATTGCATGTTCAGAAGAAACCAATTTAAAGTATGCTGAAAAACATACAATGCAATGTTTATTGTCCAATTTAGAATTATACACTCGAGTTTGTAGGTAATTTCTTTCTCTCTCAAGCTTTATCCATGGTCGGTAATTCATTGTGTGATGAGCGTGACCGTGTCAACGTTTACTTGAAGAAGGTCTTGATTGCCCTCAACTATTCTTACTGTCACACAACACTGGATACGACGATACTTTTTTTAAACACTATCGAAATAACCTGATTGGCCAACCATTAACCGAATTCGTTGGATGAATGAATGTTTTCTTTGTTTACCTATCCAATTAATCTGTCGAGTGCTGGTTTGCCGGTTCATATACTCTCCTACGTGCGCATACCTCTCTAGCAACAAGTAAAACAACAAGTTGTAGTAAATACACGTGTTGAAATCGATCTGGTGCTCTCTTCATCCGGGCCTAATAACAACAATCAGCGACGGAGCTACCGACGCGCGCTAGCTCGGGACCCTGCCGCCAGGGGCGCTTCGTGATGTTCTCCTCTTGCATTGCATGCCAGCCAGGGAGAGGTTTACTTCAAAACGTAGTTTAACAAAGCGAGCAAAAAACTAGTTCGAGGTGTATCATTACGTTACGCTGCAGTTAGCTTCCGCTATTATTGCTATGTGCATCAATCATGCAGAGCGACGGGATATATTTAACCCGACACCTCCACTCGGGGTGATCCAGTATTCGTGCTTGTTATTGGTTATGTATTTGCAGCTTGAGGAGGCATTAAACAGCAAGGTTATGACGTATCAACGATCGTGTGGCTCGTTGGTCTTGTGGTTAGCGTATCTGCTTCCAATGCAGAAGGTCAAAGTCAGAAGTTTTTTAACTTCTGATTTGGACTTCAGTCCATCATGTTCTTGTCTTATGAGTTTGTAAACGGTGACTTTGGAGCCGTCCTAGCAACGAAGCACATAATAAATTCAGAGTTGTTCGGAATCGGCCTTGTTGATTCTGGCGTTGATCCGCGGGTGTTTGCACTGTCCATACCACTGATTGCTATATTTCCTATTAAAACTATCGATCTTTGGTTCGTTATCGCTCACTCGTCGATTACGTCGGGGCCTACAGGGTTGGCTTGGTCGCTTTGATTTACTGTCCCCCACTGAAAATCAGCTATATAACTGAGTGGGTAGACTCTAAATACAATTTATTTATTTATTTATTTATTTATTTATTTATTTATTTATAATCAGTTGATCAGTTTCTACAACGGCTATTATACCCCGGGTCCAGGCGGAGTTGCAACAAAGTTTATATCTTCATATTAATTATTCATAATAAGTTTCAGAATATACAGCAGTATGTACACCCGGCGTCAGAAGTAAATCAAGGGCTGGGTATTGTAGATATAACGAATGCATGTCTTAGTAATTGCACCGACGACAAACACAACTAGCTATTAATTTAGAATTACCTAAATAATACTAATTACAGCAATGCAGTACCGGATAACTGCTACTTGAAGCTAGCTGTTTATTGCATGTTGTTGTTGTTTGGGAGGCAAAAAGTGTAAGTGGTAGCGAAGCAAGTAGTTTTAGATTGTAGGAAGTAAAGTGAGTTAAACAGTGTTATTTGCTGTCTTGTCACATGAAAAAGTGACGAAAATCAAAAGCTTTTTAATTACTATATTGGAAGTGAAAAGCAAAGTTGTTAATTGTCATATCTATACTTATAGAAATAGCAAGACAACGCGGGGGGGGGGGGGGAGGGAGTAGAATCATGTACAGGTTACGGTAATATAATTAGAGATATAAAAACATTGGTTCAAGGTTTCTAGAAACAATCTTATAATGGATGTGAGTTTGGTGGATGTGGGAATCGCAACGCAATATAGACTAAACAAACCAACACAACCATAGTTCGAAAATATATGTAGGGTATAAGAATAATTTTAAGATCATATTTGAAATTCGTAAAACTCACCTGTCAAATACCAAGTTACATGATAACGTATAGAAAGATGCGGTTAGCGTAGGCTTGAAACACAAGTAGGATTCTGAGTGCTGTTCCACTAATTCATCTCTCCATTATTTGAAGACATCAAGACAAGGATTCAAATTTGTTGACGAAACTAGGATGAAGAAAATCAGGACGAGATTTCAGTCTACATACATTGTGAATGATGTGTGATAAAGTACCAGGTATTACGCTAGTGGGAACAAATGCAAATAACACCGAAAGAAAGATATTTCGACGACGACGAGACGCTTTGTAATGCAGCGGATTGTGTTCGTTGCCTCTCGCGCATCGATCTCTCCACGTGTACGCTTGACAAGCTGGGCGCGAACTCGCTACGAGTACTACACTAGCTTATTTACTCAATAAAGCAAATACTAGCTCAAGAGAAACGCATTAGGATGTGTTAGCCAAAGAAAGAGTGAATGAGCGACTGTTTGTATACTCACCCATAGAGGATATTCATGGGCCCAGACAACGTTTGTTTCATGCACGTCTAGAGAGAGATATCATCACATCGTCGCAATTTGTCCGGCAACATTTCGACTGGTAACCAAACAAGAATTATCTTATAGATTCCTAATACGTGTGCGAATGTGTTAATATATATTTCGTAATGCAAAACCTTTTTCTTTACTAATACCGGAAAATCTCCCTGACGAAATATAGAAAGTTATCCACAAATGATTTATTTGGTAGTTTTTTGTACTACATCTCTGCTAATGAAATAATATTATTCGGTGAATGAGACGAGAGTGAGGATGAGGCAGGATTAACTAACTAATCGATTACGTGAGGGATCCAGCGCGGACAGATGAGAGCTCGACACAATATTGTTTTTAATTGTGCCATTTTAATAAGATGTTTCGTTGTCATTGTGGGGATGAGCTCTAATTCTTACCACCAGCAATGTAAATAACTATGATAATTTAATATTTGAGGGCCACGTCAAACTATAATACACACTAGTTTGACGTATTTAGGTTATGACACCAAATAATGATGATCATTTCAGAAGCAACGGAATTAACATGACAATAACACTATCAGGTAAAAGGTTACCACGAAAAGTAAAATATGTATACTGTCATATTTCAATTAGGCATCCAACAATTTTACAGAACCATTTTTTGGTGAAACTTTTATCTGAAAACAACGGTAAATAAATATACTACGCTAATATATTATATATAGTCAATTCAGAAATGTATAGAAAAATAAGTTTAAGTATGTATAGTCAACGAGAGTATAAAGTTTACAAATGTGAATCTAATTTTTGAAGAGAATATCAAAATACTTATGAGTTTTTATTTAAATAAGAAACAAAATTGTTCAGAGCATCGGTACATTGAGTCGCTCTAGGAATGGAGGCAAAGTCTGACTTCCTCCTTCCATCAATCATACGCAATGCATCGACTAGAAGCAATCACCAGCGTATCATTAATTAAGTTTATCTTCTTAACTCTTAGTCTTAGCCGCCCACCAGCGCATCGATCAAGTCCACTCGCCTGGCCTAGAAACTCTCGAGGTGTGTTCGACAAACCTCGGGGATTCTCTTAATTCATCATCGCACCTCGGTCTCTCTATTTGGGAGGAACTTCACCCAAGTTGAAGGAAGGTTAGACCCTGAAGCGTTGTTTCCCAACAACAGTACAAATGTTACATTAAGGGTGTCAGTGTAGTAAAGACTGAAGAAATGCCACAAATAACGCAATTGATTCGTTCTTTACCTCAGCCTTGATGAGAAAGCCAGCACATGACAACGTGGACGGTAGCCAATACTGCTTTTATCATCACACCATCTCCAGCAAACTGGTTATACATTAAACTAATTACCAAGTGTAATCGTTTACGTACAGAGATTATCTATTGAAAAAAACTCAGATCAAACACATAAAACGCAAATCAGCCTACTATGTAGTCATAAAAGAAGCTGGAGGATGAAGATAAAATGCTAATGTGCTCATTTTGACGGCTGCTGCTAATTCACGCAGGAGTGGATACTAAAGACGATCTTCTAGTGAAATATGCTACAGCGATGAACAAAAATTATTGAAATGGTGGACAAGAATCAAGATACAGGTTGTCACTAAAATATTTGTGTAACCAATTAGGAGAGGAAAAGTGTTACAAAGGTACACCGAAAGCACTGACAGTCAAAACCACACCTCACGGAGATGGAAGACAGGCAGTCTGCCTAGAGTGGAGTCAAGTAGGTAGCCTACTCCTGCTCAGGACACCAGTGTGAAGCTGGCATCTCGCAGCAAGCACCTGATGATCGATCACGCTTCTATCAACGAGCACGATTCTGAGACAGCCAGCACCTTGTGAGGATTCCATCAGGGTCAACCGTGCAGAGGTCAGACTCTGACAGCTGATGGGGTCGAGGAAGTGGCACCACTGACGTCACGAGACCACGTGACAGACAGGTAGACCGCTGGCGAAACTTTATTTACACACTTCAACTCGTAACAGAGGCATAACAATGTTTTCGAAACAACAATCACAAACTTCAACTCTTTTAGTTCTAGCAAGAAAACAGTCGACAACCTGAAGAAGAAGCTGGACTAGCTTGGAAATAGTTTTCGAAAGAGTAAACAACACAACTTTTTAGGCCCCTGCAACAAGTTTTCAACATCAAAGACCGAGAATTGAAGCAGTTGTACGCAGGTTGTACGGTAGTATTCAAAACAGAGGGCGAAGTTGGTACATCAACAGGTTGTCGAAGATGGTTACAGAAATGATATTTCCTCCTGTCTTCAAAAATCCTAGCTTTGGTGGAGGTGCCGGGTTGCTAGTGATGTCCCCCCCTGACCCCATGGGTCACCAGAAGCATTCGGTTTCATCATTGTTGTGCAATGTCAACAAAAAATTCGTTTGGGGTCACGTTCGGTTTACATCAGTGAGGCGAAAGACAAATTATGCATAAATGAGCCCCAAAAATATAAATATTTTAATGCTAAATTGCGATTCGCAAAATCTTGCGTAAAAAGGTGTCTACGTCGAAAATAAATATAATACATTTCTAAAATATTTTGTGTTTGTATCACGAATACAATTTTCATTATAACACATTAATAAATAAAACGCAATTTTTTACATTTTCATAACAGCGTTTTGGCAGTTGAAAAAGCCTTCTACGCTCCCAGAATTAATTAATGTCGGAGTCACGCACGCGCATGCGCACAGCTCACTTTGCATCTACAAGAGAAACTGTCCGGACAAAAGACTACCGCAACAATGAGACGAACACTTCCGGCTCGACATTTCGTTCCCATGGCAACCGAAAGCGCGGGCGACGCAAGTGCAGAATGTCGCGTCAAACTGTTCGTTCAGACCACATTAGAGTTACTATAGCCCTGGAAGAAAGTGTTTCCTAATGTCAACACACATTTTACACAACTGACAATGTTTTGTTTTTCTTCTTCTTTATCTTTTTCTTTATTTTTTCCCTTTTTTTCCCTTCTTTTCTTTTCTCCACCCTTTTTTATATTTGATTAATTCATTAAATGCATATAATATCATTTTTTTGAAGAAGGATTGACAACTTTCGGACCGTTTATTAATATTAGACATGGTTTTGTCATGCTACGCTTATTAAGAGTGTATGAAAACGTACCGTGTTATTGCGCGCTTGACGTTTCGCAGCCTACTGTGACCGCATGTCCAAAGACTATAAGTTTCCTGCTTTGCTCTGGTTTGAGCCCTCGTTTTCATCCACTGTGTGCCTGCGTGGAAGATAATATTGCCACATTGCCTGTTGTGTGTGTGGGTGGAGGGCAGGGGATGGCAGCAACGATGTCGTGCTGTCCGACCTGTTGCTGTTTTACTTTCCTCTTCGTACGTTTCAGTGTCGTCTCCCAATGTACTTAATTTGAATCATCTCCTCATTGAAATTTTGTCGTTTTTTTTCGATTTCACCGCTCCTGATGTAGTCTCGGCAAAAATGATTGAGTGATGACCATCGTGTGTTATCAACTGAATTTGGTGTCCTGGTTGAAATATTCTCACTGGTGTTAGCCAGCGCAGAGTTTGTTGAGTCGCCTTTCTGCAGTGGGCCATGTGTTTCGATTATTCTTGTTCTAATTGTTCGGCCCGTCTGTCCGATGTACACTTTACCACCTCACAGGGAACTTCGTACACTCCCGAGACCATTAGTTAACCATTATTTTGTTACCAAAATTATTGTGTTAAATGCATTGTTGTTGTAATGCTACTATTTCAAAAATTTATGAAAATGTAGTTTATTGTTGTTTCTGCATCTATGTAATTAGATTTATTTAGTTGTCCTCCTTTGTAAATCAGTTTTTATAACTGAATAGGATAGACGTTAAATAAATAATAAATATTATTTGTTTTGTTATTTCTTTACTAAAGGAGTGACAAGTGAACCGTTGAATGCAGAACATGCTCTCTTTTCTTTCTTTCTTTCTTTCTTTCTTTCTTTCTTTCTTTCTTTCTTTCTTTCTTTCCTTATGTATTTATTTAACGTCTATCCTATTCAGTTTTAAAAACTGATTTACAAATCTGATTTACTATACATTGTTGTTGCAATGTTACTTTACTTCAAACTGCAAACCTACAGTTCATTATTTTGTCTGCAATTGTGTGATTAGTTTATTTAGTTGCCCTCCTTTGTAAATTAGTTATTATAACTGAATAGGATATACGTTAAATTAATAAGTAAAACGTGATACAAATAAAATATTTATTTAACCGATTTTATTATTTGTTTAGGTATTTATAAAGTTTAAATATATTACTATCATATCACTTGTTCAACCTAACATTTTTCAATGAGCATCATATATTGAATATATGAAAAGGAGAAAGGTGTTTGCAAAAGGTTAATAACCCCAAAGAAGAAATATTCTCGCGTTTTGAATAGTTGCGGTTTTGAAATCGTTCTCAAATTTGCTACTGATTTTAATCAACAAAACTGAAGAAGAAAATAATGAACATAAACTAGTCAGCTGTTTTTCACACTTTTTGTTATCTTGTTTTTCAAAGATGTATGCACATTTGAATAGTGTACCGTTCTTGAAGCACTACCGAAGTCATATTATTTTCACTCGTACTTATTTATCTCTAACAACAGGTTATTATTCGCCCACAAGTGTCAGGTAACTAAAACTGAACAACTTAAAATACACATTCATCAAAATTTAAAACAATACAAATACGTTATCAAAATCATTAAATACATGGGCAAGTATTATAAATTTAAATTATACAATAACTACAATAAGTAAAACTTGAATAACAAATTGTAAATCTAAAGAAGACGACTGAAAATTAAGATGAATGAAAAAATATTAATAAGGCAAACATCAATATGAGCCCGATGAATTTTGAAGGGGATGTGATTTCTTGTAAATATGGTAGGGATGTGAAAGTTTATATCTTGAAGTAGGTCAGAGTCGATGATATTATTATGGAGAAGTTTGAAGAGGAAACTGTAATTTTAATTAAATATTAATTGTCGAACTAGCGCATAAATCTTGGTGCGTGCGTGAGTACGTACGATGCGCCCGCCGCCCACCTCAAATTCGGCACACTTTTCACGTCAGCGAAAGTTTGACCACTCCCGTCCGCGAAGCGACTTATTATTGTAACAGCTGTGAGTAGAAAACGCTCGACTCCGTCAAGACAAGATACTATTTACGTCCGAGAACTTCAAATTGGAAAATACAAACTCAAATTCAACACACGACGAAGAAATAGGTTAAGCACTCGGTTAGATTATTTTTTACGAGTTCGGCAATTGAAATTTCACAATTTCACTTTACATTACTCATTAGCCACTTAGCTTTGTGTATTATCAGGAATGGAGCCCGTGCATAGTCGTGAGGGTTTCGACTCGGCTAACTTCTCTGAGAGCCCCGGGCAACGAGAACAAAACTACACGAGGCTAGAAATATCAGAACGAGAGAAAACCATAGAAGAAAACCACGAAATACGTTTTTGTCACCAGTTATTGTTTAATTTAATTCCCTTTGGACATTAAATTTTAAATTTTAATCTGGGCAAATGATAAGTTTTCCAATTTGACCCCCAATATATTTTCTCCCATGACAATGGGACAAAAAGTGCCCTTTTTAGAGAAGTTTGAAAATACACATCTGCAAAAAAGGGTAAAAATGAAAAAATGGGGTTTGTCTCAGAAAAGTAATATATTTCTACTAAATTGTTATTATTTGAGGTACAAAAAATGCAACACGTGCAACAAATTCAGAAAAAATTCTAGTTTTACAAATAGTCTCCAAATTAATAATTACAATTATTGAATTGAGACTTTTATGCAGAATCCAAAATTTCCCAAAATTCATTAAAAACGCGATGAAAAATATTTTGAAAACATTAAAACTCTTATAAAAAATCTGAAATTAGATTTAATTGCTTAAGATTACTAAAATTGTACTAATTTAATTCGGGACTGAAGGGGTTAAATATAATATATAAATGATTATAAATTACATACAAGTTAACTTTTTAACTTGTTTAATGCTGTAAAAAGCTGTTGTCTATAAAGATACACGTATACTTCTGAATATAGTAGTAATAATGCTTTGAATACATATTTTCGAGACAATTGCGATTTGACAAGTACTATTTTTTTTTTACTTTAATTAATTAAGGAGAAATGTAGCTTGGGAAAGGATTAACCAGGAAAGATGTTGGGAAGAACGAAAAATATGGAAAAAACTGGTGGAGGTCCCTGAGGAAGAATACAGAGGAGAGGAAGAAAGAGAAGTTGATGACGCAGAGGAAGAAAAATATGATGTGGGAGAAGCGTCAGGCGTGGCTAGCCGGCTTCGATAACTCCGGGGAGCCAAGAATGTGGCGGGAACCTCCCACCCCCTACCCGACTTAGTTGGAAATAGGGTTCGACATTAATTTAATGTAACTGGTAAATGTTATTAAAAAAATAATTTAACTTAACACTGATCTTTTGATGAAAAGTGAAACTTTTCGAAATATTGCTACATAATAAATATAATTTCTTACCTATAAGAACAGTGATAAATTCAATTAATTATTAAATCGACAAGTACTGTTATGCTATATCAAATAATCAATCAAATACAAAGTTTCTCGTGATTTGTACTAGATAAACCAATCATTGGTCGTCATCAAAGAATCAAAGACAAGTACGGATAGGGGAATACACCAAAATAGTGAGCGAAGCTTTTAGCTATTTTGGTGGAGTTGCCGGGTCCGTTGATCTCTTAGGTGTCGCCAGCGGTACCAGAAATATCCCGCATCATGTTGTTGAGGGCAATGCCAACCACACATCGCATATCAATCAATCATAATCGTTTGAGTGGGATCGTATAATAAATCAGTTTTTTTCTTTTCATTTTCTTTTTTGATGTTTTTTTTCTTCTTTCTTTTTCTTTTTCTCTTTTCATTCTTCCCCCATTTTTATTTAGTTCATTAATTAATTGCATTTAATATCCTTTTTGAATTTGTTACCAAAATTATTGTGTTTTAATACATTGTTGTTGTAATATAAGTATTTCAAATATTTACTTAACTGTTAGTTCATTGCTGTATCTGCGTCTATATTAGTAGATGTATTTAGTTGTCCTCCTTTGTAAAGTAGTTTTTTAACTGAATAAGATAGACGTTAAATAAATAAATAAATAAATAAATAGGAGGTCATGTTCGGTTTTTATCGTGACGTGACATACGCAAAGTGGGCATACAAGTGGGGGAACTTTGCAAAGGTTGGGTAAAAAGAGGATTTAATCAACTGCCACAGCTAAGCGACCTTGGTCTGCATACTACAACTACAAGGTTGTTTACCCTTAAGCAAAATATTATGTCGCACAACAAAAATCTAAAATCAAGCACGGGGAGACGGATGTGTGGATGAGATTCTAGTTGCAGAGCGGTTGCGCTAAATTGCGATCAACCAAGTGAGATGAACGGATTCCGTACCCCCGTCAGTTCCTGCTAAATGTCTCGCGTGCATGGCTGAGAGGGACAAGTCCTGCTCACGGCAGGCTGGACGCACACGCCACTCTACATGAGGGGACCACTGCGTACTGCTCGGGCTACTCACGCGTAGCACGAGACTACACAAGTGCTACCCGTAGACATTATAAATTATAAATTTATAATTTAAAAAAAAAATGTAGTCTACCCACTCAGTCATATTACTGATTTTCAGTGGGGGGACAGTAAACCAAAGCGACCAAGCCAACCCTGTAGGCCCCGACGCAACCGACGAGTGAGCGATAACCAACCAATCAATACAATATCGATATTTTTTAATAGGAAATATAGCAATCAGTGGTATGGACAGTGCGAACACCCGCGGATCAATGCCAGAATTAACAAGGCCGGTTCAGAACAACTATGAATTTATTATGTGCCTCGTTGCTAGGACGGCTCCAAAGTCACCGTTTATAAATTCCTTATCCAAGAACGAAGTTTAAACATTTATGCCTAGAACAGGAATCGAACCCTGGACCTTCTGCATTGGAATCAGAGAAGCTAACCACAAGACCAACGAGCCACACATTGTGATAAAATTGTAAAGCATCGCTTCAAGTATAGAAACTATTTTTATCTTCATGAACTTATGTGAAAAAGAGATTTGTAACGAAGCTATATCAAAATAATGTTTTGTTTTGTTTAATCCAGCATTACAGCGAGCGAATAATTTTGGATAATGCAAAAAAAGGAATAAATTCCTCACCAAGGATATGCAAGGAAAAATTGTCGATATTATGCAACGTGTGTTTCAACGTTCCACTGTCTTTGGTGGAGGTGCCGGGTTTACGGAAATTCCCATTTTCGAGTCCCCTAACTCTGCCCGTAACACCTAGGGCCACCAAAACATTATGTATTATTCTTTTTGATGGGCAACGGCAACAAAAATACTCTTATCAATCGGAGATCATGTTCGGTTTCATCGCGAGACGAGACACACGCACAGACGGGAAAAAGTGATGCGTACAGTGGAGCTTTGAGTCCTAATTTCGAGTAATCAACGCCATTTTGCAAAAGACTTGTGTTTCCGATTAATATTGCATGTGCAGTACTTTATATAATTTCGGAAACAGTGCACATAGATTTTATGAATCTATTTTTGTCAAGTCTAATTATTATCGGTTGTTTTGAAGACAATTTAAAACATGAATCTTGTGGATGGCCGGGGGAATCAACCGCGTGTTTCTTATTTTCTCGAATATTAATTTTTTAGTTTGCCGGTATTTTGTACCGATTTGTACCGCCAAACGAAAAAAAACGCAGGAAAGACAATTGTAAAAAATCTATTTTTCTCTCAGACATCTTCTAGAAAACCAGATGAAAATTAATGTCACAAAAACACAACTACCTACGTTGACTGGTGAGTTAGGGCGAACTGAAGTTTGAAATTATTTTGAAGAGGCGATATTAGCTGTGTTCGATCAGAAAATTAGAAAAAAAATATTGTTGATTTGCTAATAGATCCAGGTTTCAAATCCATTCAATATATTTTGACTTGGTTGCACATTTGAGAAAATAGAAAAATGCGGTTGATTCCCCTTAAGTGCCATAGATGCGTCTTTCTAGCTTTGCAATAAGTCTTACTTCGTTCAGACCGGGTCTTGAACACTGAACAAGGCTCTGTAGCAGAGATCACCACGCGCCAACAGCAAAACTGTTATTAAATTACACAGCAATAAAAACAATTATATATATTACACCGGTCTCCAGACGTTTGCCAGTAATCGCCATTATGTCAGAGCAATAATAATAAAGCTAGCTCTTGCTACGAGTTGAAACCGGTCGCGACAAACTTTTATGAATCCTCCAAGTCCACATACATTTTGCTGGTGAGTGTTGCAAAGAGATGAACACATTCTGTAAAGTCTTCATCCGACTACGAGAGTATTTATGGTACATCGTACAATGTTTGCATATTTAGATGTAAAAATTCTTTGGCTTTACGACACATATTTAATTAAGTCATTACGCAGATGATTAGCTTAACACATTTTGCAACACTTGTTGGAATGTGTAGTGCTTGATATTCATGTTAAAGGTGCTGGAACTGGCGTTATAATTCTTCTGAAGCAGGTTGATGAGAAAAATTTGGCAAACACCAAAGAAAAAACAATTTATATTTATACAATCATTATTTATAGGTACTTTACGTAGAAGCAGTATCACTCTTCTTTCCTTGGCTTCTAGATCTACAACATTCACACAATTTAAAGTAATCCACATTAAAGTAATAATTCATTAATTTTCATCAACATCTTGTACTTTGCGAGAATCTGTAGCGTCACAATTATTTGAACTGTTAAATTTAAACATGATTGTAATGTTACAAGATTCCTGTATTCCAGTATGCTGTCTCATTTATCGAAAATGTACACTGTACATTACTCTTATCAAATTTATGTATCTCTGGAACTTTGTTCTGTTATAAATTAATTAATTAAATAAATAAATAAATAAATAAATAAATAAATAAATAAATAAATAAATAAATAAATAAATAAATAAATAAATTGCTTTTAAATTTTAAATTTTTAAATTTAAAGATTTATTTAGTTGTCCTCCTTTGTAAATCAGTTTTTAGCTGAATAAGATAGACGATGAATAAATACATAAATAAAATCTGGTTTCCAATATATAAACGGTGGCCCCTCGTGTGTACGAGTAGACCACCACGGTCTGAAGGTGGGAGGCTAAATAACCAGCACAGTTTCCACAATCTCGCTCGCTTATCGTGTTCTTCTAAATCGAATCCTCGCAATTGCTACGCATTCTGCCCAATAGTGCACGATCAATACTCTATATTTGCGGCCGAACTCTATAACGGTATGTCGTAAAGTAATTTTACCACGTAAAGTTGTTCAGGCCACGACTCTTTGATTTTACTGTAAAATGTATAAGCAATAAACGTACACGACATTATTTTTAATGGGATTAACCAAAAGAATGCTGAATGCGGTGGCCCATGCAAGGTACATGTTCGAGGTATGTTGTAGGTAAGATCCCGTATGGTACGTCGTCTTCACATAGTCGTCTCAAATAGCACGACTTCATTTTAATTTTACATCACGTTTATATCAAGCAAAATAGTATTTATTATTATTTTATCTGATGATACAACACGTTGGATATTTGCTTTTATTAAAACTATGAACTACCGCACCTCCGATTGACATGCGGTTCTTCTTCACACTACCCTTCAACAAGGATGATACATAATTTTTTTGGTGACCATTGTGGTCAAGAGAGCGGGGCTGAGGGATATTTTTCCGTAATAGACACTTCTACGAAGGATTTCGATGCACGACAAGAAGACATTTGTGTATTCTTCTGCTGCCTATTCTTGTTAGAACTAGGAAAACGCTTAAGTCCCGCCGCGTTGTTGGATGAGCGTAATTGGTGCATTGAGCTGCCATGTGTTATGAGGATTTTCTGTTGTTCTGTGACAAAATTATTACAAAGTCGAATAATTTTTTTAAAATTAAATTCAATTAAATAAAAAATTTACTTTATTTTTTAATTTTTTTATGAATCGTAATTTTAAAAAAGGAAAAAATCGTAAAATTGCGATTTTCATAAGAAATAATTATTCGATTGCGCTCAAATTTTACAAGAATATATTAATTCATAAAATTAAGGTTTTGTGAAAAATTCATTACAATAGGATAAAGCATGTAGGTGTTATAAGTCAAAGACTTGTTTAAAAAAAGAAAAAACTTGTAAAATTTCGATTTCATGAGAAATAATTTTTCGATTGCGCTCAAATTTCACACGAATATCTAAATTCATAAAATAAAGGTTTTTGTGAAAAAATCATTAAAATCGAATTAAGCATGTAGGTGTTATAAGTCGAAGAAATATTTAAAAAGTTGAAAAAATTCGTAAAAATGGCGATTTTCATGAGAAATAATTTTCCGATTGCGCTCAAAACGTGGCAGTTCTAAGTTCAGAGATTTCGAAGGTCTCCATAAAATTTCATCGCAATCGGAGTATCGGTTTAGCCGGAATCGTGTTAACAAACAGACAAAATACAGAAAGAAAGAAAGAAAAAAAAAAAAAAAAAAAAAACATTCCGGATTTTTTCTCCAGTGTAGTGAAATGGAATCTTCGCTTCGCTCGCTACGCTCGCTACGCTCATCCAATAATAAAAACCATTCTGAACTAAACTTATATACGATATAACCTGAGGCAGGTATTTGAGGTGAAAAAAGTAAATTTTCGTTTTTATTACGGCCAAAAGAATTGGTGGAGAAAATAATTTAACTTTTACGTGAAAGCTCTCCCCCCCCCCTAATATGTAAAATAATTTGGCGTTTGGGACCTTGTAAAAGAATTGCAGATTACAATAAAATGTAGTATGAGAATTCAGAGACAGGTATTTGTGGTGGAACTTATTTGCACCTTTGTTTTCCTTCTGCCCAAAAGCGGTGAGTTAGTGTTGAAAATAATTTATAATTCACGGTTTTTAGCCGTGAAAATTTGTTTTTACCGGTAATACTTAAATCTAAACCTTAACAAATTGCATCATAATAATAAAGTATTCGGTAGAGTGTCAAATGGTTGTTGCACTTGTGTCGAGACGAGAGCGCACGAGCGAAGCACGACTCTTCACGAACACAGAGTCAAAAGCCAAACGTGCAATTATTCGCTGATTATTTTACCTTCGCCTCCAGGTCACGCCCGGCGAAATATTTCGAGTATGTTCCCGAGCTGGTGTATTTCACGTGGGTGGTGATGAAGCGCACGTGAGGGTTAGGAGGGCCACGACCACGACGTCGTGGATTAGAACGGGTTTCATATTAAATCAAACTCAATCCATGTTATGTATATGATACGACGGCATTGTTTTACAGCGTTCATTACACAGGCTATTTTTATTTTGTGAGTTAGTTAGTAAGTGAGTTAGTTTGTTTAGTTAGTTAGTTAGTTAGTTAGTTGCTTAGTTAGTTAGTTGGTTAGTTAGTTAGTTAGTTAGTTAGTTAGTTAGTTAGTTAGTTAGTTAGTTAGTTAGTTGGTTAGTTGGTTAGTTAGTAAGATAATGTTGTTTAAGGGCACTCAACAGTCGAGTTATCAGTGCCCATAAAAAGCTTTTTTTAAAATTTAAAATATATGTTAAATTAAGTGAAACAGCTTTACAAAAGTTAAAACTACGTCACACGCATCCATAGGGGAGGGGAGGGTTTTCACCTCTTAGAGATCTTCATGGGTGAGATGTGTGTCCGATTCTCAGTCGTTCCAGGACAACTTCTTCACGACGAGAAGAGCGGCTTGAAGAGATCCAGAGCATTGATCATCATAGATAATTGACAATTGATTTAAACTAGGAAAACGCTTAAGTCCCGCCGCGTTGTTGGATGAGCGTAATTGGTGCATTGAGCTGCCATGTGTTATGAGGATTTTCTGTTGTTCTGTGACAAAATTATTACAAAGTCGAATAATTTTTTTTAATTAAATTAAATTAAATAAAAAATTAACTTTTTTTATTTATCGTAATTTTAAAAAAGAAAAAATCGTAAAATTGCGATTTTCATAAGAAATAATTATTCGATTGCGCTCAAATTTTACAAGAATATATTAATTCATAAAATTAAGGTTCTGTGAAAAATTCATTACAATAGGATAAAGCATGTAGGTGTTATAAGTCAAAGACTTGTTTAAAAAAAGAAAAAACGTGTAAAATTTCGATTTTCATGAGAAATAATTTTTCGATTGCGCTCAAATTTCACACGAATATCTTAATTCATAAAATAAAGGTTTTGTGAAAAAATCATTAAAATCGAATGAAGCATGTAGGTGTTATAAGTCGAAGAAATATTTTAAAAATTGAAAAAATTCGTAAAATGGCGATTTTCATGAGAAATAATTTTCCGATTGCGCTCAAAAACGTGGCAGTTCTAAGTTCAGAGATTTCGAAGGTCTCCATAAAATTTCATCGCAATCGGAGTATCGGTTTAGCCGGAATCGTGTTAACAAACAGACAAAAATACAGAAAGAAAGAAAGAAAAAAAAAAAAAAAAAAAAAAAAAACATTCCGGATTTTTTTCTCCAGCGTAGTGAAATGGAATCTTCGCTTCGCTCGCTACGCTCGCTACGCTCATCCAATCAGATATAAATTAAATTACTTTTAAATAAAAATCATTAAGTGCTCTTTTACTTAAATAACAAAACTGTGTGTCTGTGCCTGTCGGTTAAGGAACATCCGCCTCCACGCTGTTCCTAGTCCAATGGTTAGGTTAGGGAGGCGGAACAACGATTGAGCTGTTGTTGTTTTAATTCAATGGTCGGAACGATAGCGAACAGACAATGCAATCTCGACACACCTCACATCTTTCTCTCTCGACTTGTTGCAAAGTTGAGCTCAGGATTTTGGTTTGGAGGTAGAGGGTTCGAGACCCGGCAACGAGACAAACACCTCTGGCAATTGAGAGGTCGTTAGCCAATGGCTGCTCACATAAAGTAGTTGAGTATCATCATTCATAATTTATAAACCTGTGCTACTTCAAGGTTTATTTTAAGAAAGTCGTTTTCGATAGGCTATCCATTATTATACATGTACCCTGAGGCCAAATAAATCAAGGGAGAGGATGAAAACTTCATTTACGATCTAGAAAATTCTTCTTCTCGTCCCCGTCTGGGCTCGGGGTAGAGTTTGATCCAGAGCATTGACCCACTAATCTTAAAAGGTGAGGAAGTCCATCTCGCAAGCATCAATTAGCAATTAGGTGAGTGTACTCCCCAGAACCAGAGGCGAGCTCTGGCAGTCGTCGTCGGGGACTCCTCCCCATCTTCTTGACGACTTCCCGGACGATGACGACCATCACCTTCCCTCCCCCTTTTCCTCCTCCTACCCGGTGCTGGTTCTGGCCAGCATGGGACTTTCCTCCCCACATCCCTTAGGATAGAGTGGCGCATATGACCTAACGGTTAACGCGCCCTCAATCCAAATAAACTCAAACTCTTCTTCTCATATTTTGATTATGCAGGCAAGTTTTTTATTATGTTCTATACCGTCATAATCGGTGTTTCTAATCCGCGACTTCACTCTACAAACAATGTGATCATCACGTCTCAGTCCGAACTATTTGTCAATGACATAACCACCAGTCAATTTCTTATGACGGTTGGGTGACCGCACTGTCTGTCTGGCCGTGATAAACAACACCATTGTTGTATCTCCCGACAATCAATTAGCCGGTCATTAATATCAGTAACGGATGACAATAGTAATTCAATGACGGCTACAGGCTACAAAGCGCCATTTGAAAACGCGAGTAGCCAATTAGTTATATGAGAATGTTGTGGTTAGCGGTTGTTGAACTATAAGTTTATTTATGATGTCTCATTCTGTAGTTGTTGCCGGTTTTACTGTAAAAACCAGCAAGACGTTTGCTCAGATACGACACATTTTGAGATAACATCATTGTGAGATTACGACAAAAAACATAATAATATGTAGAATACGTGCATATAGCATTTTTAAGTGTTCTTTTTAGCGTTTTGTAGCATCTATTTTTTGCCCACCTTCAAAAGCTTGCGTATGAAGTTTTTTAATATTTTTATTTTGAAATTATGTCACCAAGGTTGAATTAATATCAACTGTTAAAAGTGTGCATAGCAAATAATAGATACAATGCAATATTAAATAAAGTAGGACTGGAAGCATCTATTCACAAAACGCTATTTTCACGTATCTCCAATAATATGTGATGACGTCGTCCTTCATATGACAACAAAATGGCAAAATGTTCGATCCTATTCGCGGGCTATTCAACGCTAATCTCAACTATGTCTCTTAAAAATAATTAAGTTTTGTTTTGATAATTATCTTTCAGTTTCCCGTGCGTCAAACACATACTATCTACTACTCTATACCTATTACCTACTATACTATACTATACTACTACTACCGACAGTGTTGGCTCGGGCGCTAAGCGCATCGACTCTGATTCGGGAGGTCCCGGGTTCGAATCCCGTCGAGACCGGCAATCCTGACTGAAGGTTTTTTCCGAGGGTTTCCTCAGTCGTTAAGGCGAATGCAAGGGATTGAGTCCTCGTAAACAGCCCTCGGACATCCCTTCACAATTGTCCTATCCCCAACATACCTAGTTCACCTGAAGAGGGGCTATTTGCACCCTATAACAGGTTTCCCACGATTAAAATTAAAAATTTATACTACTACTCCCCACTATACTACTATATTTCTATACTTGAGAATTGGTCCTCCCGAGTAAAATACGCGGGTCTGCGTATCACCAGGATGACAAAGAGATCTAGGGCCACGCCCAACACAACAACAACAAGGCGCAGGTCGTGAACGTGAGTGCAACCAGGCCATCCTTGCACCAAACAACGCTCGCACGTCCCACATATTATTATGCAGATTGCCAGTCAGGTCTGATCGCCTCCCTCCATCCACTTGTCACAGATTCCGATGAAGCAGTGCATGTGTTAGAACAATAGACTATTCTTTTGCAAGCTGTCGTCGCAGATTATATGTTGAGTTATAATTGAAGGTCTGAAGAGTACGTATTAAATATATATAGGGCGCGGGTTCGAATCCTGCATCGTTTGGTGATTTCTTTATGTGATCTTCATCCTACTGTATATTTCACTCACTACGCATCATCTCAAATAGAAATAAATATCAATTAATCTCTTGATTTAATGTTGATGTCAGGGAGCGTCTGTCTGTGTGTTTCACGTCTCAAAATAAAAACCGAACATTACCTCTGATCGACTTTGCCCTTCAACAAGAATGACACAGATGTTTTGGTGAACATAAAAGTCAAAGGGGGTGGAGCTTTTTTCTAAAACATGGTACTTTTAAACCCGGCACCTCCACCAAAAGTGACCAAAAAGATGGTGGGTTTTTATTTGTTTATCCTTCTTTGACAATCGGTGCATTAAGTATAGCTTCGTTCCCTATTTTGGGTAACCCGTACCGTGATTGTTGAAATATTATAATTATTTATTCATAGGCAAACAGTTACATAATATGTTTTAGTTTTGCGATATGAAGGGGATCTAGGAAGCGAACCTGAAGTCCTCACATATGTGTCCTACATCCATCGTAATAAAACTAAAATAAACTCATAAACTGACATTTTAGATAACATGTCTTTTGATGAAAATGATGACATAAAAATAAGAAATTACAATACATTATATTGAAATCAGTAAAGAAAGAAATGATACAAATTTATGAGACTATAGTTTAAAAAATTAAAATACAGTGATTATATTGACACGAGTAATACTCATGACTGCCGTAATCACTTCATTTAAAGTCAAAATATTGTGTATGCTAAATGCCGCCATCAATTCTTGCATCGCTCTATGTTAGTATTAGTTAGTATTTCTGGAAATAGTCTAAAAGTATGTTAAATTTCATCACAAGAACTATAATGTATTCGTCATAATTTACCTCTGAATTATAATATTATTAATAGTTTGATAAGTAGTCACGTTTAACGCTAGCGGACGTGGCCGTGCCAGCCTAGACATAGTTAGATAAATAGTTTGAGAGATATTATTCTAGAATGTGTCTGGTAAATAGGCTAACTTCTCTGCCCATGGGCATTTGTTTTATTGAGAA
This sequence comes from Sweltsa coloradensis, assembly GCA_024449915.1. Classification (NCBI taxonomy): domain Eukaryota; kingdom Metazoa; phylum Arthropoda; class Insecta; order Plecoptera; family Chloroperlidae; genus Sweltsa; species Sweltsa coloradensis. The sequence continues at coordinate 12,193 of JAMZAV010001545.1, read as the reverse complement.
GCTGGTTGGTATTTTATTAAACGCGCGTTCCACATTCCTAGCCAGTTCTCGAACACACATGGCCTAAAGTTACGCATATCTCCTCTGGTGCGCGTGCGTATTTTCCGCGAGGAACGAAACCGCAGGACTCTCTGCGGTTGCGCGATCCTAGATCGGAAACTCAAGTCTAACTGATCTGTGTTCTTGATTTCATCTTATATAGCCATACCTGTTCAAAATGTGACTTTTCTAGCCATGTATACCTAGCCACAATCATAGTGTCTGTATTTTTACCTAAGATTTATTCAAGCATGTTTCATTGGAAATAAATTATGGTAGTGACAATACGAAAACAACTTCAATCTATATAAAGATGTAGACGACCTAGAGAGAAAAATAAAATAAGCTATGCAGATCGAAATAACCAAATTTACGGAAAATGTAGATGGGGAATTTCGCAAAAGATTAGTTTGAAATGAATATTTTCTCTTGCCATAAATAAATTATGGTAACAATATACAATGGCATGTTTTAATACTAAAAGAGCTTATTACAATTTCACATTCGTATCGATTATCTCGTTGTATTAGCACGCGAGACAACATCAACAATAACAACAACAGAGAAAAGCAAAAGAGCACATGCAAAGAGACAGTATAAAATAGTGTTGATTCTGCACTAGCTTTTAAATCTCTGGGACCTTTCGTATTATTATTGCGCCTATTACAGTATTTGATGTTATCATCTATGATTCGCAATAACCAGAGTTCATCTGAGTAGAAGTAAGTACACAGTTGCAGTTTAACAAGTGGAGTAAACAACCCACTTAGGTATAAGTACAGAAGGAAGCGCCACAATCTTCTTATGAAACCACATGACATGTCTGTAACGAAGAGGCGTCGTGGAAGAAACTGTTTACTAGCGCAAAAACTCAGCTCGATCAAGCTCAATGTCGGTGGTTGGACTGGAGACCACGACAACTGTGTCGCTGCCGAGTCCAGCACCGGTCTGCATCGTTCTTTGGGTTAGTAAACACTAGCTCTATATAGCCAGACATCGAGGCGTGCATTTCATAGAGGGTTTTGTTTTTATAACGTTATGCTCGAGATAACATACCATTTTGTAATATATATTAATGTCAACAATAAATAGAAATATATACTCGTTGGTCTTGTTGTTAGCGTATCTGCTTCCAATGCAGAAGGTCCAGGGTTCGACTCCCGCGAAAGTCAGAAGTTTATAACTTCTGATTTGGACTTAAGTCCATCAGTTCGTGTCTTAGGAGTTTGTAAACGGTGACTTTGGAGCCGTCCTAGCAACGAAGCACATAATAAATTCAGAGTTGTTCTGAATCGGACTTGTTGATTCTGGCGTTGATCCGCGGGTGTTCGCACTGTCCATACCACTGATTGCTATATTTCCTATTAAAAATATCGATCTTTGGTTGGTTATTGCTCACTCGTCGATTGGGTCGGGGCCAACAGGGTTGGTTTGGTCGCTTTGGTCTACTGTCCCCCACTGAAAATCAGTTATATAACTGAGTGGGTAGACTCTAAATACAATCTATTTATTATTTATTTATTTAAACATATTAGGGTTAGGGAGCTCAGCTCCATGTGCAGCATCACTGTCTGTTCGTCTGTCTGCGAATGTGTCACGTCTCACTATAACAACTGAACGTACGTGACATCCGATTGACATGCGTTTTTTGGTCGCATTGCCCATCAACAAGTATGGATGACAGGATGTTTTTGGTGACCCTAGGGGCAAGGGGGGTCACTAGCTCCCCAGAAAGTTTGAAAATTCATGCAAGAACAAGTGGGAACATTAATTATTGGCAAGTTATGTCTCAACCCGGCACCTCCATCAAACAGATCGTCCCAAAGCGAATTATTTTATTAACGATTGTGGTTCGACGATCTGCTGATTAAGTAGCGTCGCTCCCTCTTTTATCTACTTCCGTATCCTTGATTGTCTGATAAATAAGAAGAGTTTGTTCACTTTGGCTTCATAATCTTATACGTGAAGCAGTTATTTGTTATTAATAATAACGAAAATAATTGTTTTTACTACAGTCAAACAACTCTGAAATAAAAATAATTTTTTTACACGAAATTTTATCGAAACATACAGTCGTATAATAATGATCTAAGCAAAGTATTATCATTGTAAAAAGTGTGCTGACATTTTACAAATCTACAATAAAATATGGTTGATGTAAACGCTCTTGGCAACAAGAAATGAAGCGTATAATCGCGTCGTTTACTCGCTTCGCTCACTCGCTCAAGTACTTGAACACGGGGGTCTTAATATAGGACATCCTTGATTAACGCCCATGCACCTATGCACACAAGTAGCCCCCGGCGTATCCCAGCCATGTACCTCTAGCTTACAACTGCACGTAAATTAAGTTAATGGTCACTGAAAGGATGTAAAGTAAATTACAAAGTTGTTATGATATATTATAGTTGCAGGTTGTGCAATGGGTCCCTGTTCCCAATATGCCCGGCTCTATCCGGTATCGCTGCAGCCGGGCGGGTCAACCAGACAATCTATCATTAACTGCGCTATTAATTCAGAAACAGTATTCTAAAATCATTAATCACTGCAGACGATATAATTGGTTATCTGATGGTAAATTGGATATTAGCACACTTCTCTTCCAAAATGGCCATTTAAAAATGTATCGTTAGGCCTATATCATTTCTATTCTTCAATATAGTCCGAAGTCACCATAAGAATGATCGACAACAATAATTGAAATATAATGAGGGCGATGGATGATTATTTGTGAAAAGCAACCGGTCACAAATAGATTCCACCATTTCATGTGTGGCTTGTAGTGAGTGGAACTAGTGAAATGAACCAGTTAGTAATTGGATGAGCGAAGCGAACACTTCATTTTCACTTACCCTTTAAAAAAATAGCTCAAGTGTTTTTTTCCCTTTCCTGTTTTTTTGTCTGTTTGTTCGCTCTTTACTGGGCAAACGGCACATGCGATCTCAATGAAATTTTCAGGGGACCTTCGAAATCTCTAAACTTTTAGATCTGCCATGTTTTTGGATACAATCGAAGAAATACTTCTCATGAATATCGTAATTTTAGGGCAACGATTGGTCAATAATCAACCATAAAAGCTCATCCATCAACGCGACTGGAAAAAGCGTTCGCGAAGCGGTCTAGTATTTTTGTAGACATTTAATATCCTGGTATTGTTTTTTCATGTTCATGCTTTTTGGATGAATTATGAAGTCTATACTCAATAATATTCCTTGCCGGATTAATGATTAAGTGATTGTGTTTTGACGTCTTAATTAACGTCTCTACAAGTACGGGGACGGGAGCTACTAACTGGGGAGCGAAGCTACTTAATCAACAGATTGTCGAAGAAAATTGCAGAAATAAAATATAATCGTACGTGACCTATTTGGTGGAGGTGCCGGGTAAGGGAAAATATAATTTTTAGCCACATCCCATTGACTCTTAACGGTCACTAATATTGTTTGTGTTTCATATTTTAGTTGAGTAGACGTACTTGGTTATATTCTAAACAATTTTGAATTATTACACATCGTGTGTTCCTGACACAATAATGATGATGGTTATTATTATTTATTTTCGAAGTTATACATTTTCCTGTCAGTAAGATATACAACTCCATTGAGAGAGAAAAGGGCCATGAGGCCCCAGTCACAAAGAGTCTATCCTACTATGTCCAGTTATAATTCTTAAAACCACATTTTAAAATGCAATACAAATAATAACAAATAATATAAATGGAGACAGTAAAGGGTGAACAAAAAATTATGGTGAACAATAGATAGTAACGGGTGAACAAATGACGGTATAGTAGAAATAATACAAAAGGAGATAGTTAAGGGTGAACAAATGACGGTGAACAATGATTTGATAACTTCGATAACTTGATTTAAAAATGCAATAATAAAATAATGTAAACATGCCAGCCAGGTGATGCAGTGGGACATTGTTGTGTCTGTGTCTGTGTCTAGTGGGGCGTGACGTCACACAAGACTGGAGCTGAAGATCACCTTGTGATCGTGACCCGGGTGACATAACTCAGGTGGATCAGAGAAGCCCACTTCCATGATGTATGCGCTTTCTCCGCCCGGGGACACTGAAAACATGCGCCCATGATGCGCCTGCCATACAAGTCAGGCCTGGTTTCATGATCTTATGGACGCATTCACGTCAACTTTAATGTTGACGGCCAATAACTTGATGATATTATTTTAGTCTTGATACTTTTCATACTAGGCCTACTACAAACTGTTAATTTTAGGTACTTGCAACAATGTAGATAATATATCGGCAACAAAATAAAATTGTGGTAAGCTATAGGCTGCTATTGACAGTGGTGGCTCTTGTGTAATGCGCGAAGCTCTGATCCGAGAGGTTGCGGGTTCGAACACAGCCACCGACAATCAGGGCTGCAAGTTAATCCGAGGGTTTCTTCAGTCGTAAATGCGAATAATGGGATTGAGTCCTTTTTGGTTCATTTTGATAAGTGCGCGTCAACCGTTAGGTCATAATGCACCACTCTAGCCTACGGGATGGGAGGAGGGGCCCATGCTGGTCAGAACCAGCCACGGGTAGAGGAAAAAGGGGGGTTCTCACGTCGCGGTCGTCATCGTCTTTGTCATCGTCATCGTTCGTTGTGTCATTGTCATCGTCGTCGGGGAGGTCGTCAAGAGAATAGGGAGGTTTCCCCGACAATGATTACCAGAGCTTGCCTCTAGTTTCGGGGAGTAATACACTCCGCTTTTACTAGCTGATGTTTGCGAGGTGGACTTTTTCTCTTGAATCGCCTTTTACGATTAGCAGAGCCATGCTCTGGGCCAATTCTACCCCGGGCCCAGACGGGGTTGGGATTGAGTCATTCCCTTCAGAATTACCATAAACTCAAATAATCAATTACAATTAGTCACCCGGTAGGGGGTCCACAAAGAGCAGTTAATCAAAACCGGAGTTAATTTTAGGAGTAAAAACCTAACCCCTAATAAATAGCAAAGGTTACATTTAGAGTTAAATAACTACGAAAAATAAGCTGGTGAGATTGTCGTTCGGCGCGTTCCTTGTCCTGCAGCCATAAATCATTACATCTTAATATAACTTGGCATACTTGACAATGAAGGACATCTGTACGCTCCTATCATATAAGATTTTCAATATTTATCACAGATCAATAAGAACATGCGTAGTTATTTAAGTGTTTTTGGCCATTTTGACAGATTCTAAATTCTAGTAATTTGAATTTATTTTTTGTTTACTTTCTATCATCAATTAAAAGAAAAGTGCTATGATGCCTTGATAATTAAATTTTACACAATTATATAAAATCACAAATAGACGCGACTAAAATTGCCTGAGAAATTTGAAAGGGCGTAAAATGAGCATGCATCCTCGACCGAAATGTGAGTTAAGTAAGGTTTACTTCTAAAATTAGCTCAGTTTTTGGTTAACCCTCTTTGTGTATCCGTGCCTACCGGTAAGACTGATACAGCGGGCATCCTTACAAGAAGGATATGTAGCGCGCCCAACAACTATGATGAGCGTTAATAACATGTCATCGTCAACTGCACCTACTATTAGAAGCAACGCTCAACTGCCGAGACGAATGAATCTAGCATCGTCTGTGGAATCAAGACTAATCATCGTCAGGGAAGTTAGAGGTAATTACAAGGAGGATAATTATAACTTATTGGTGGAGAGAACTCTCAATGTCAACAACATTGAACCTTATTGGTAAACAACGCATTGTAACACCAAGTGTTTAGTGAAATGCAATCGCTATACCCAAATTGCCTAACTTATTGTAATTACTAATTAGTGCTCAAAGCTTCACGCGAAAGTGATATTCGAAACGGTGTGCAATGAGGAGGATTAAGGGGTAGTACAAATTACAATGATGATAATCACAGTGGGGGGTTGAATCACGATACCACACAATGGACTGGCAGAGACCATGCTACAGAGGGTATGACCATGACCATAACCCCACACTGGCCGTCAAGGGACTGTTAAACCCTTTCATTACCGAATTAAATTTGTCTTAATTAGGTCATTGTAATGAACCAATCAAAATTCCGATTTTTTCCCCTATAAATGTTGGTATTTTTGGAGATTTTTACCTTAATTTTTAATAAATTTTCGATAAATTTTGGATTTTGAATTAAATCTTCATTTTATGTTAAAATTTAAATTTGAAGTGCATTCTTAAAACAAGACCTTTTTCTGAAATTTTTGCATATTTTAGATTTTGTGTATCTCAAATAACAGCAGTAATGGATATTTATTACTTTTCCGGGACAAACCAAAATTTTGCGGTTTAAGCCTTTTTAGCAGGTATGTGCATTTTCAATCTTCTCAAAATAGGCACTATTCGTCTCATTGAACTGGGGAAATAAATATATTTATTTTTTCACAAAAAATATATATAAAAATTGGAGTCAAACTGAAAATCAAAAAATGCCAGGGGAGTCGGAGGGCACTGTGTGTGTGTGAGGTAACGTTTTACCTTCGTGAAAGATCAGGAACAAATAAAAATATCAAAATTACCAATATGGGAAATATTTAAATGTATTTGTCAAATAACCAATCAATTATGTAATATTTCAAATCTTCTGATTGGCTTTACTACTAGGAAGCTTCGCAAACGCTTTTTCAGGCGCGTTGTTGGATGAGCGTAATTTTTTTTTAACGAAAAAAGCGTAAAATTGCTTTTTTATTAAGAAATAATTTTCCGATTACGTTCAAATTTCACACGAATATATAAATTCATAAAATAAAGGTTCTGTGAAAAAATCATAACAATTGGTTAAAGCATGTAGGTGTTATTTGTTGAAGAAATTTAAAAAATAGAAAAAAATCGTAAAATTACGATTTTCATAAGAAATAATTTTTTGATTGCACTCAAATTTCACACGAATATATTTAGTCATAAAATAAAGGTTCTGTGAAAAAATCATTACAATCGGATAAAGCATGTAGGTGTTATAAGTCGAAGAAATTTCTTAAAAATCGAAAAAAATTCGTAAAATTGCGATTTTCATGAGAAATAATTTTTCGATTGCGCTCAAAAACGTGGCAGTTTTAAGTTCAGAGATTTCGAAGGTCCCAATAAAATTTCGTCGCAATCGGAGTATCGGTTTAACCGGAATCGTGTTAACAGACAGACAAAAATACAAAAAGAAAAAAAAGAAAAAAAAAACATTCCGGATTTTTTTCTCCAGTGTAGTGAAATGGAATCTTCGCTTCGCTCGCTATGCTCATCCAATCAACAAAAACATCAAAAGCATGCAATTTGTAGGAATCCTCGTTCAGGATTGCCCGTGGCTGGAATCGACCGACAACCTCCCGAAACAGAGTCCCGCGCGTGCACCAGTTACTAACATCAGGACGCGGCCACGCCCACGACTACCATCAATCACGAAGCGATGAACATGATAATAACACAAATAATAGGCCAAACACAATAGTAATAATCATAGATTTCTGAAACAATTGAATTGTAAACGCTTGGTTGCGAGATAACATCACACTGTTTGTTATCCCGCCCATGATAAATAGTGGGTTCAATCAGTTGCGTGTAATGAGCCAGCGTGGTCGGTCCACGGTCGACTAATATTGGAAAATACCTTGGTTTGGTGAGATAAACCGCGGACAACACGTTACGGGCTCGAATCCCTGGTGGATATGAGAGACGTTATTACACTAATCGCCAACTGCTTTATAGATTAGCACAGTTGCTAAATTAGGAGAAACAAGGCCTTAACATTTGTAACTGCCAAGTGAAAATGACAATGATGCTGTATTCAAGTTTTTTAAAGAGTATTTTGATTAGGGGCGGGTAAACCGTTAGATCATTTTGCGTCACTCTAGTCCAGGGAATATGGGGAGGAAAATCCCAAGCTGGTCAGAACCAGCCACGGTTAGCAGGGGAGAGGGTTCCCACGCCGTGGTCGTCATCGTCTTTGTCATCGTTTGTGTTGTCAATGTCGTCGTCGTCGTCGGGGAGGTCGTCAAGGGAAGGGGGATAGGTCCCCGACGACGAATGCCATAGGTCGCCTTTAGTTTCGGGAGTTATACAAAGTTACTCCCCTAAATACCAAGCTAATGTTTGGAACTCTTAATTCTTTTCTTGCCTTATACGATTAGCAGAGCCATGCTCTGGGCCAAATTCTACCACGGGCCCAGACAGGGGATGCTGTACATTCAAGATAAAAATCTGAATCGGGTGTATGACATGTACACAGGCTCTTTGACTTCGCACCCTTGAGAAATTCACTACAAGTATAACACATTATTATTACTATAGTTGGTTGTTAGTGGTTTCCGTGGATCTCGAGGTTCCACACAGCAATTAAAAATGCGCAAAGACGACGCGTAGCCAGCAAGGTCAGAGCTCTGCCACTGGAAAAAGTAAACAAGTAGTTGATTGTGCCAGTTTTTAGACAAAGTTAGCCGAATCGCGGACCTGAGGCCGCGAAGTCGCCGCACGACTCAGGGACGTGCTGTGGAGTGTGGACATTCTCGTTCCGAGGTTTCGTAGAAAAGTACAAGTTAATTGACAATAAATTCCCATTTCTTTCTCCTGATGGGCGCAAGTAGGGCGGGCATTATCTGCATTCCATGTAGCCGTCGTACTCGTGTAGTAGCTGCGGGGTGCATGGTGAAATGCCTGCACCACACGGGGCGGAGGACGTGGGTGCAAGTAGGTGCTGCACTAGCCTGCACCACACGACAAGCAAACATTGCTTTAGTTAGTGTGTTGTTACCGTGCACCAGCAACACCAAAAACAACAGACGAACACGCCACGGGTGCAAGTGTTTCCTCACTATGTATAATCGACAAAACTTATTCAAAGCAGCACATTGGACATGCTCATTGAATTACATTGATAACATTTAAAAAAATCGTATTTAAAGTCAACCCACTAAATCACATCTGATTTTTAGATAGGGACTTGTGTTGGGTACAAAGCCAACACTGTCGGCACACGAGAACACTATAGCAATGGCCACCAGGCACAAGCCATTGGTATTTTCACCGGAAACTATCCATATTCCTGGCTAGTTTGCCCGTGTGCGTGGGTAAGGAAAAAGGAATCCTTAGACCTACCCCCTATTTGGCTTAGAGCCATTACTGTGGGGAAAGGAGACACCTTTGGCTAGTTGCCCGTGTGCGTGGGTAAGGAAAAAGGATCCTTAGACCTTCCCCCTACTGGCTTGAGCTCATTACAGGGGGAAAGGAGTCGATTTCTGGCAATTTTGCCCTGTGCGGGGGGAAAGGGAAAAGGGAATCCTTAGACTTACCCCCTTTTGGTTTTTTAGATCTTACTGGGGGGAAAAAAGGACGACGTTTTCTGGCTAGATTGCCCGTGTGCGTGGTAAAAGAAAAAGGAACCCTTAGATTTTCCCCACTACTTGGCCCTTTAAACTCATTACAGGGGGGAAAGGACCCCCTATTCTGGCTATTTTCCCCGTGTGCGGGGGGAAAGGGAAAAAAGGAATCCTTAACCTTCCCACTACTTGGCTTTGAGCTCATTACGGTGGGGAAAGGACGTCGACTTCGGTATTTCCCCTGGCGTGGGTAAGGAAAAAGGAATTTCTTAGACTTACCCCATATTTGGGCTTAAAAATCATTACTGGGGGAAAGGACGACGATTCTGGCTAGTTTGCCCGTGTCGGGGAAAAGAAAAAAAAAAATCCTTAGATTTTCCCACTACTTGGTTTTGAACTCTTTACAGTGGGAAAGGAGTCGATTTCTGGCAATTTTCCCCGGGGTGCGTGGGAAAGGAAAAAGGGAATCTTTAGACTTCCCCCATACTTGGCTTTGAGTCATTAAGGGGGGAAAAGGGACGTCGATTTCTGGCTATTTTTTGCCCCCGTGGGTGGGTAAGGGAAAAAAAGGACGACGATCTTCTGGCTAGTTTCCCCGTGTGCGTGGGTAAAAAAAAAAAGAACCCTTTGACTTACCCCATGCTTGGCTTTGAGCTCATTAAGGGGGGAAAGGACGTCGACTTCTGCCTTGTTTGCCCATGTGCGGGGAAAGGGAAAAAAGGACGCGATCTTCTGGCTATTTTGCCCGTTGCGTGGGGGTAAGGAAAAAAAAACCTTTGCTTACCCCATACTTGGCTTTGAGCTCTTTTAAGGGGGGAAAGAGAACTTTTTTCTGGCTATTTTTGCCCGTGGCGTGGGTGGGGAAAAAGGAATCTTAGATTTACCCCTACTTGGTTTTTGAGCTCATTACAGGGGGGAAAAAAGTACGACGTTTCTAACCTTTTTGTCCTGTGCGGGGTAAGGAAAAAAAAATCCTTGATTTACCCACAGTGGCTTTGAGCTCATTACAGTGGGGAAAAGTACGACGATTTCTGGCTTGTTTGCCCGTGAGCATGAGTATGCTAAAGGGACGACGATTTTTGGCCTGTTTGTTCATGTGCGTGGGTAAGGAAATCAGACGACGATCTTCTGGCTAGTTTCCCCGTGTGCGTGGGTAAGAAAAGAGGAATTCTAAGACTTTCCCCACTTCTTGGCTTAGGCTCATACAGGGGGGGAAAGACGCGATTTCGGGCTATTTTTCCCGTGGCGCGTCACCTTTTTCCATACCTACGCCACGGGAAAACTACCCAAAATAGTCACCCTTTTTTTTCTACCCACGCACATGGCAAAAAAACCCAGAAATCACGCCTTTTACCTTACCCACGCACACGGGCAAACTACCCAAAAGACCGGTCCTTCCCCCACTGTAATGACTAAAAGCAAGTAGGGGGGGTAATCTAAGGTTCCTTTTTTACTTCCCCACGCCCCCGGGCAAAACCCAGAAGTCGCATCCTTTTTCCATACCTACGACAGGGGCAAACTAGCCAAAGATCGCACCTTTTTTATACCTACGCACACGGGCAAAGTAGCCAAAGATCTTGTCCTTTTTTCATACCTTCGCACACGAGAAAAAACTACCCAAAAAGATCGTATCCTTTTTCCAACCTACCAAAAAGCAAACTAGCCAGAAGATCGTCGCCTTTTTTCCTTACCACGCACACGGGCAAATACCAAAAACGTCGTTTTCCCCACTGTAATGAGCCAAGCCAAGTAGTGGGGAAAGTATTAGAATTCCTCTTTCCCCTACCCACGCCAAGGGCAAACTAGCCAGAAGTCGTCGCCCTTTTTTCCATTCCTACGCACAGGGAAAAATAGCCAGAAATCGTCGTTTTTTTTCCTTTCCCCACCACACGGGCAAACTAGCCAGAAGATCGTTCTCCTTATTCCTTAACCATCTCTTCGAGCAAACTAGCCTGAAGATCGTCGTCCTTTTTCCATACCTACGCTCAGGGCAAACTAGCCAGAAGATCGTGCCCTTTTTTCACCCACGCAAGGGGCAAACAGTCAGAAATCGACCCCTTTTTTTCCTTCCCCACGCACACGGGAAACTAAAAGAAGTCGTTGTCCTTTATTCCTTAACCACTCTCACGGCAAACTAGCCAGAAGATCGTCATCCTTTTTCCATACCTACGCACACGGGAAAAAAAAACCAGAATCAACGTCCTTTTTCCCTTCCCCATGCACAGGGACAAACAACCCAAAACTAGTCGTTTCGGGGTTTCAGGCCTGTTAGTCCATGTGCGTGGGAAAGGGGAAAAAGAAATCCTTGACTTACTCCACTCTTGGCTTTGAGCTCTTTTAATGGGAAAAGTACGACGTTTTCGGGCTTTTTTTTGCCCGTGGCGTGGGTAGGGAAAAAAAGGAAACCCTAAATTCCCCCCACCTTTTGGTTCAAGTATACAGTGGGGAAAGGACGTCGATTTCTGGCTTGTTTGCCGTGTGCGTGGGGTACGGAAAAAGGAATCCTTAGACTTCCCCCCACTACTTGGCTCGAGCTCTTACAGTGGGGAAAAGTAAGACGTTTTCGGGCCTTTTTTGGCCCCGTGCGTGGGAAAGGGAAAAAAAGGAACCCTTAGCTTCCCCCAATATTGGTTTTGAGCTCATTACGTGGGGAAAGGACGTCGATTTCGGCTAGTTTTCCCGTGGCGGGGGTTTTGGGAAAAAAAACGAATCATTAGATTTACCCCACTATTTTGCTTTGAGTTATTACAGTGGGGAAAGGACGTCGATTTCTGGCTTGTTTGCCCGTGTGCGTGGGTAAGAAAATAGTACGACGATTTCTGGCTTGTTTGCCCGTGAGCATGAGTATGCTAAA